>CM053596.1:225006801-225084366 GCA_028646575.1 Pseudocheirus occidentalis | reverse complement strand
AGTTGTTACCACGTTGCCAATTAAGAACCAAAATATAAAGTAATACAGTAGTTCCTTTGATCCAAGGACAAAATGGAAAGATAACTGGTTTCATTTTCCTACAGCAATATTTCTCTTCCTTCCCATCTCCTCCCAAAATAAAAACTTTCTTGATCACCCTTTTGTAAAAAAAATTAGCACAGCAGCAGTTGCAATGGCGATTTAAAGAATATGCAGAGTTACTTTCTCAGTACCTGATATGGTATTTTCTTCCAGATAAATGACTGGCCCAGTAGCCTGACTTCCAGAACCTGTACCCGTTCATTTCTTTGCGGCTGTCACAAAATGGAGTATAACCATAAGGAGCACCATCCAAATTGAAATCTCTCAATTCCTTCAGATCTGTTCGAACAATCTTAAAAAAAGGAAACCAAAAATCATGTCTAAAAACATGTCTATGGTATAGACATCTAACAAACAAGTATGTTTGTGAAGTACAATCAATATGTGCATGAGCCATGAACAGTTAAAAACTACTCTGTGGTAAAAATTTTAGGAAGAAAAAATGAAGGAAATGAACCCGCAGGGTTCCAAAGTCTTGTATGTAACAAGACATACACTTCACAAGAAGTCCTTCACTTTACCATGTGAATTCCAATAAGAGTTAGACCCCACCAAGTCTAACTGAGGGAAAAGGAAGTATGAATTACTAAAACATCAACATTATAGAATAACTGAAAATGAATGAAAGTTTGCAATTTTCAAGCCTGTAAAATATTTCTGAGCAAAAACTAAAACAGCATAAAAAGAACTGCCTCATGCTAATACGTAAGTTGTTTTAAAGTCTTTTCACTCGTATATGCCAAGAATTCTTAATACGGCATCCGTGAAATTGTTTTCAATCTTTTTATAAATGTTTTTCAATATAATTGGTTTCCTTTGTGATCATATCTATGTTATTTTATGTCTTCAAAACCTTTCTGGAAGGAGTCGATGATATAAAAAACTTTAAGAATGCCTGGAATGTGCTATGTCCTTAAGCAGACAATAACTTCTAGAGGTTAAGAACTCCCTCTTTGATTTCAAGCCCTACAGTGGGTTTTCAATACATACCAACCAAGTTTCCCTTATTTCCTTTTTACTCACCTCCGGTCTCTCTTTCTAACTCAGGACTTATCTATCCAACTCAAACAGAAAGACAGCAAAAGCAGGGAGGAAGGGGGAAGAGGAAAGCCTCATTGAGGGCGAATAGCAAAGAAAAGCTCCATCATCTTAATAGGTTAATGTAGACTGGTGGAAGCATTCAGAGGATACAGCAAATTTAAAAAATTTTATGTATTGGGCTGCACTAGCAAGGGATTTAATATGACTCCAAAACAGTGGTTTTCAACCTTCCTAATGCCGTGACCCTTTAATACAGTTCCTCATGTTGTGGTGACCCCCAACTATAAAATTATTTTCGTTGCTACTTCATAACTGTAATTTTGCTACTGTTATGAATTGTAATGTAAATATCTGATATGCAGGATATATTTTGATTGTTACAAACTGAACATACCCACAGGTTGAGAACCACTGCTCCAAAAGATGATAATGCATGCATTTCATTCAAAAATTTTAAAATAATTTGACAAAAAACTATATTAATCATACATTAACCATTTTGGAGAACTCAAAAATCATGCACTATTCAAAATTCAGCTTTCCTTAATATAACTAATTTCTTTCATTTTTAGTTTCATTACTTTACTAGCAAATACTCTAATAATATCGTATACATTATTCACCAAAAGTCTCTCCTCCTCATGTTGTATGAGAAAGGTGGTGGTGGTGGTGGGGGAAGGAACTGGGGGGTGGGAGTGGGGGTGGGGGTGGTTAAGAGAGAGGTTGGTAAATAATAGTGCATTTGTTTTCCTTGTCTGAATCCTCTTTGGTGTGTACCCTACCCTTTAATTGAGATCCAGAAAAATCCTCATTCTCTATAGATTATCTGCATCATTTATCAGTGCTCAGCAACCCAGCTGGGTTTGGTTAGGTTTTCATTATCCACACAAAACCTCTCCTTCACTACGGTGGATAATCAGAAGATGGTGGCAAACACCCTAAAACTCTTATTTCTTTCAATTTACCAAAGCTGGAGCCTCAACAGCTTACCTGATCAGCATCCACAAACAGGAATTTGTCAACAACTAGGGGGAAAAGTACATCCAGAAAGAGAATTTTGTAGCCCCAAATGATGCGCTGCTTTTCTGTCTGCTGATGAAGCCACCGAGGCCATTTATACTGAACAAGCTCATACTGGAAATTGTATTCCTTTGCCATGTATGGGATAAATTCCTTTTATAAATAAAGGAAACATATTAAGCCATTTATTAGAATCCAGCAAATGTATAACTACTACATGAGTAAAACACATTTAACCAAGAGAATTGTCTTCAAAAATACTCCCCCATCTTAATCCTCTAAAGTTGTTTCAGGCAAACCAATTTTGGTCATAATTTGAAATTATAGAAATATCTAACAATTCTGAAGCCTTTTACAAAAATTCCTTTAGTACTTTAAGGCTGTACTGTACTTTTTTTTCCCCCAGTATGGGCGCTTCCTCAATTAACATAGACATGAAGCTTTTTATAGTAGGCCATCTTAGTCACTACAATTAAGAAATTCATTGCCTTGAGGCTAATCTGGGTGGTAAGTCAGTTCCCAGAGTACAGACATAGTCTATTACAAGGCCTTATATTTAAAGCTTTGCCAGCTTAGTAAATTAATGCAAATTAAGTTTAAATTGCTTATTTTTTAGAAGAGTTATATGGTTGATTGTAATTTAAACTTAAAGGTGGTATTCCACACTGAGAGATATGATTTTGATAAATGTTAAGTTTACCCTAGATCCAAGTCTGGCCAGGAGAGACTTATGCAGCATTCCACATGATTTTTGATGCTGTAGTAAATGGCCATTAAGGTCAGGATTGGTAAATTGTAAACAATTTAAAATTCATTGGTACAACTATGGAGGTTACATAAGTAAACATGCTTTCCACCTCTTGACATAAGATACAAAAGACAGAGGCCACTAGGTAGTGCAGTGAATAGAGCACCAGCCCTAGAGTCAAGAGGACCTGAGTTCAAATCTGCCCTCAGACACTTAACATTTACTAGCCATGTGACCTTAGGCAAGTCACTTAACTCCAACTACCCTGCCCTTTCTGACTAGAAAGAAAGAAACAAAGAAAGAAACAAAGAAATGCAGATATACATTTTCAGACACGGAAAATGTTTTGCTTACCTATTACCAAGAAGGGACTACTATGGATTATAATATTGGGGGAGGGAGGTGTAGGTCAGAGAATTGTGAGGAATAAGGACTATTAATAATGATGCCCCCTTAAAAAATGATGCATAGAGTACATGGAGGTTCAGAGCAAGACACAGACAAGGAGGATATCTAAGAAACAGACATGCTGAATTTACTGTCTATGTTAAAAACAAAAAATAAACTGAATATAACTGAAATGGGAGGTTTCATGTGCATTCTCTTTTTCTATTCTTTGTACATGGAAATGCTCCCTTCGCAGGGGTTCTAATAGAATGACAAGAAGTAAAAATAAAAGATAAATAAATAAACATAATTCACTGGTCAAAATATCATCACCATTCCCCCAAAAAACATCATGATGAAAACAGGCAGAGACAGTTGAAAGGAGGTAAAACAGCCCTTGGAGGTTTAAGGGTGTCACTGTTACAATACTATTTAGCCTTTCATTAATGAACAAACCTTGAATGTAGGTGACAAGTAATTCTTCAAGAACCAGAATTTCACAGGCGTCTTAGTATTTTTCAGAACTGAGAGCATCATTATACTGTCAAACAAAAGCAAAAAAACAAAACAAAACAAAAAAACCCAATAAAACACTTTATACTCCTTTTGACATCAATACTATCAACTAGATTATCTAAAATAGACCACCAGACTTTGTAACCAGGCGGTTATTTGACAGCTCAGTTAAGCAAAAGAAGACTAACCCAGAAAGCCTCCTAATCCCCCTATTAAATAACATCAGACTGAAAATTACTCTTATACTACACTAAACCAAATAGAAACTACAACTCAATCAAGTGGACAATCACTTTTTCCACTAAAAAAACCTCTTCGAGTCTATCTGAATTATGGTATACTTTAAAAATGCTTATTTTATTCAAGTGGGAGGAAGAGATGTACAGCACAATACAAACATCAATCTCAGTGCCAAATTAGCAATTATCACAGCAACCACCCTTTGCCAGATAAAAGGACAAAGTCCCAGCAGCTTTTAGGAATGACTCAAACAATGGGCAGCCACAACACACTCTCCAAAAAGTTTGCATGGAAAGAAGACTGGAAGGAAGCCAAATCTCCCACTCATTTGCATCAATGAAGAGCTTTCCCACATAGCTTTATATCATTTCACCCCCAATCAAATCTTGTGAAATGTTTGAAGAAATTCAGCTCACAAACTTCCACAAGATTTTTTAAAAAAACTGTTCAACTCAGTTCTTTGGCTTCAGTTTCTTCTGTAAATCGATCTATAACACGCCTTTCAATTCTAAAAAGTTCTGATTGTCCTCTACAAAATTTAGCTTTTCTGAATAGCTAAAAAGTAATAAGAAGCATTGGACAGTATTCCTGTCAGCATGATTAAACTGAAAAATCAAACCAAATCAAACAAAGAATACTAAACCTTAACTGAGGTGAATGGCCTGAGTTCAGGTCCAATTTCTGACAGTTACCATCTGTGTGACCTGGAGCAAGTCAACTTCTTTTCTCTAAACTTGTTTATTCATTCATAAAATGAGGTTTAAGAATATCTGCATCACTCAGTGATCACACAGGGTTGTTATGAGGAACTTGCTCTATGGTAAGAGCTATATAAATTATGAGCCACAGCATTTTTAATACTTCAGTGATCTAACTAACCTGATACTGATACTCCCTCCATCAAAGCAGAATGAAATCCTTACAAAACTTAGTAGATAATTAGACTTTCTAAGGGTGAAAAATCCATCACCCTGTGGCCAACCCAATAATTAGTGTTTATAAGCTGGTTAAGCTAGTCCAAAATCTTTCCAGTTTGACAGGACCTATCAGGGCTTACATTCTAGTATTACAGTCTTCAGGAACTCTGGGTTACCTCTATGAAGCAATGTGACATCAGAGGAGAATTCTAGTGGAAGTATTATACATGCTATTATGTTTTATTAAAGTAAAGAAGGTTTAAAAGACTCTTCCAATAACATTTTTATTATTTGCAGTGCAAGGAAAATCTGGAGCATGAATTAAGTTAAAATTAAGAATGACTGTTGGCATAACCTCATTTTCCCAGACTTATGTGTTCTAATTAACACTCTCTTAAATAACAGTCAGGCAAATGAGAAAGGTCAACTATTCTCCTAAGTTCTGGCTATGACCAGTTGCATTTTCCCACCCCCTGGTACCCAATTCTTCACACAACTTAGGCTATGTAAGACAAGAAAATACCATGTGTTAACACGTCCCAGGCCTCCACTTTCACCTCCCAATTCTTATTTTTAGTCTATACTTGGTAAGCAGATATGTTAAGTGTTGATGTAGTTATAATATGCATACAACTACATATTTACACTTTCCCCTATGTAAAGCAATTTTTTAAAAAATCACATATCACTGGATATTTGGATTAAGAAATGTTATACATCATCTAGTCCTATCTTTTCATCTTATTTAACCCTGCCTTAAAATTTTTTGTCATCCCCAATAATTCTTACTGAGAAACTGATTCATTTTTCTTGTCTTCCCTTTTTTCAGAGACGAGATTCAAGTCTCCAAGTCTAGTAAGGTTCCAAGCCTTGTCCTCTACCTATTGCAACATACTAACCCATTCCCACCCTCCTCATTTTAAAGAAGGAACCGAGGCTCTGAGAAGTGCTGTGAATTGATTATAAAACCATTAAGAAGTTTAATCTAGTTATGAATTTATGTCTTCTGACACCAAATTCAACATTCTTTCTCCTATATCACAATGTTTATCATGATCCACTAAAGAGTTGGCAACTGAATTGGCGGAAAAAGGCTCCGCCATGAATCACTCTAAGCAGACTGTTAAAAGGTCTATACCTGGTTGTCACCTCCGCCCCTTAAGAAAGTCCCCAATACCCTTGAAAATTCTGATCACACACTGCCTCTTCCAGGAGACATTTCCTGATGCCTGGTCACTGGAGCACATTAAAAATGTATCATGTATTTGCTTCCTGTGCATTCCAGGTAAATCTCTGTGTACAAAATGCTTCTCCTTACATGAAGTGAAGCTCCCTGAAGGAGGGTGTTACATTTACGCCTTACGTACAGCTAGTGCCTAGCAGAGTGCTTATTACATTGGCGCTTCACATTAGATATGAAAGAAAAAATTTTATGGTCATAATTTCATAGCGTTTTACTCTACAGAAACACAAAACACTATATATAAAGCACCACAGAGGTTATGGAGTCCGACCCATTCCCTGAATCCTTTCTTCCGTGTTCTTAAAAGAGTACTGTGATAAATCTATGCACATGCACACATACGCACAGAAATCTGAAAAGACTAACCGCAGAAATCTTTCATACAGATGTCCAGAGGCTACTGAGAAAATATTGATTACATCATCTTTATCTGGCTTTACCTCTTCAGTCTTCTGACCCCCAGTAAAGCCCCTAAAGTATAAAAATAGAGAAGAAGCAACAGAACAATTAAGCTGCTGGTGCAGATATGCAATACCCAAGAGAAATGATCAAGATTTAACGCCATTTGAACCTGCTTTCCTATTCAACTTACTTCTGGCTGGCAAATTTCAGAATGGAAAAGGTACTCAAGGGGATAATCCGCTAGAAGGCAAGAATCTTTCAATAGCAGAATAAACCATATAAATGAGTCAGCAAAGAGGGAGTTCTCTATGTAGTACCATGTGTCTCATCTTATGGAAAAAGAATCTAATCTAGTGGGAAAACAGTAAGTTGCTCTACTTATGTCCTAAAATTTAAGGAGACAAAGAAACTGAAAGGCTCTATAATTAATAGTAGTTTAGCGTACTTGAATAACCCGATTTCATTTAAAAAAAAAGCAAAACCCTCCAAAAAGCAGAAAAAAGGGGAAAATTTACCACTTAAGTGACTCCCAAAATCCAGACTCATTCTCATGATTTCCATCACTTAGTAAATCCTCATTCATCATGTCTGCTTTCTTTTGAACCTGTAAATATAAGCACATTATCAAAATTACTTAACATGTCTGTAAAGCAAAAAATTGGTATATTTTCCTTGGAATAACTTCCTTCTATTTATATGAAATAAAGAATGCATTGTAAAACATTGGCTACTACCTATGAACCAAAAAAAATCAGAAGTTATTGATTAAAATAGCTATGAGTTTTCAGTGGGTGGGACAGGGAGGGTGAGAATTTGGAACTCAAAAAAAAATTTTTTTAAGGCCATTAAATGGCGCGGCTAGGTGGCACAGTGAATAGAGCACAGACCCTGGAGTCAGGAGGACCTTAGTTCAACTCTGGCCTCAGACAACCAGCACACTTACTAGCTGTGTGACTTCGGGCAAGTCACTTAACCCCAATAGCCCTCCAAAGAGAAAATTAAATTAATAAATAAAATAAAATAAATAATAATTTGGGGGGGGAAATAAAAATAAAAAGGGCATTTACTTTGTGACAGTCAATTGAGATAACACATGTGAAGTGCTTTGTGAACCTAAAAATTCCATATAAATGCTAAATGCTGTTGTTATTGTTGTTAGTATAATAGAGGCAACTAGCTGTTGTAGTAGAGTGCTGGACCTGGAGTTGGAAAAACCTGAATTCAGATGTGGTTTCAGATACTTAATTAATCGTGTGATCCTGCATTGATGCATTTACTCTTAATCTCAGCCTCAGTTTCCTTATCTGTAAAATGGGGATAACAACAGCACCTGACTTCCTGGGATGGCTGTGAGGATGAACTGAGAGAATATTTGCAAATCTTATTAAAGTGCTATACAAATGTTATCTATTATTGTTATTACTACTATTCTTACAAATGATTTTTTAAAAGTAAAGTTAAAAGGCTGTTTGTTAAAAAATATAGTTTTGGCAATTACAGCTCAATGAATCATCCCAAAATTTCACATTCTAAGTACCACATTATGTTATTAACCAGCCGTATTACTCAATCAAATCATTTCAACTCTCTTTTTATAAAATAAGGGGATCAGATCAGATAATTTCTGGGATCTTTTCCAGCACTAAAGTTCTACAATACTATAAAAAATAACAACAAAAAATAAAAGTAACAATAATAAGTTAGCATAAATTTAATGCTTTAAAGGCTTGCAGGTTTTTTATATTTACTATCCCATTTGATCTTCACACCAACCCGGTGAGGTAGGTGTTGTTATCTTAGAGAGCAGGAAACTGAGACCTAAAAAGGTAAAGTGACTTGCGCAGGATCACATGGCTAATAAGGATCTGAGGTGGGATATGAATTCAGGTGTTCCTGGTTGAAGTTCTAGCACTCTGTCCACTAGACCACCATGTGGCCTCTCATTTCTTGGAATTTGCACAGTGACTTGCATGTAGTTAATTCAAAATACATAAACCTTAAGTGAAAATGTCTCAACAAATTACAATAAGGCAAAGACTTCACCATTTTGATGGATCCACCATGCTCTTACTGATGTGGGCATTTCTTCTGTCACTACACATTGTGATCTATCCACAGCTTCTCATCAATGACCTCCTATAAATTCTCCACTGAGGACCTACTCAAAAGGCTCAGTCTTCCACCAGGTCTTTTATGGTCTCATGAGCAGCAGCACACACCACGGGCTGTCTCTGCTTGTTACTCCTCAGTATCACTACATGTTCACCTCCTTTTCTACAGGATATTCAAAGACTTTTGGAAATTTAAAATTTCCAAAAAGTGGAAACAGAGTTGTGGTTGAATGAAGTGGATTGCCTACGGTGAGATCTGGGTTGAATTAAGTACAAATTCACAATGAATGTCTCCTAGTTCAAGCAAAAGAATGCTATCCATCATATTTCTGTGGTTAACTTACAGTGCCTAATTACAAGATGTAGGCAAGTCCTCAGCTATTCCTGTCACAATGTACCTGCATCTGAGAGCTTACAGGAGAATGGCTACTTCCAGTCCTTCACACTCACCTTGACTTTGATAATTTTACTCTTAAAGTTGTTGAGAACAACCACAACTTCATCAGCATCGGGGGGAGAGTCTGTACCATCATGGCTTAAAAAAAAAAAAGTTATTAAATATGGAAACACTTTTAGAACACACAAGTATAGGGAAAGTGTCAAGGACCTTCCACTGTCTTAGCATCTATATATTCTCCCCTCCCCATCTCTGCCTCCTGGTCTCCTTGGCATCTTTTCAGTCAAATAAAAAAATCCCACCTTCTAAAGGAAGCCTTTTCCAATCCCCTTAATGCTAGTACCTTCCCTCTCTAGATTATTTCCAATTAATCCGGTACATAAGTTGCCTGTTGTCTGACCCCATTAAACTATGAGCTCCTTCGAGGAGCTCTCTTTTGCCTTTCTTTCCATTGCTAGCACTTTAGAGGTATCTGGCACATTGTTGTTGTTGCTGCTCACGTCTGACTGAAACCCCATTTGGGATTTCCTTGGCAAAGACACTGGAGTGATTTGTCATTTCCTTCTCCAGCTCATTTTACAGATGAGGAAACGGAGGCAAATAGGGTGAAGTGACTTGCCTAGAGTCACAAAGCTAGTAAGTGTTTGAGGCTGGATTTGAATTCAGGAGGATGAGTTTTCCTGGCTCCAGGCCACTGTGCCATGCAGCTGCCCTGTCTGGCACATAGTAGGAGCTTAATGAAATCTTGCTGATTTGATCTAATTTCTAAGGTCATGTTTGTTCTATGGGCTCTCAAGGAATCCACTTTCAGTACAATACAAACACAAGTGTTATATCAATAAGCATAGTAACATATGCTTTACTATTGTAACCTGATAAGAGACACTGAGTCCAAAGAATCTAATATGGATTTTAAACAAACTTGTCATATTTGATTAGGCTTATTTTGTTTCTTAATTCTGTCTTTGGTAAATTATGTAAGTGGGTTGCATTTCCCTATTGTGTTAATACATACAAATTATTCTCTTGTTTGACTATATATAGCCACCACAGGACTAGAACCAAGAAGTAATGTGATGTACGGACTACATAATAGGAAACAAAATATGGTCTATGCATGAGTTGACTGTGGAAGGGGAAATAGGGCTTGGATTAGGCTCCACATGTTCCAGGTTATTTTCCTTATTGTCTTGTCCCACTGATCTGAAAATTCAAACATTAAAAGTTTATCCTTGGGTTTTCTAAAAGGATGACGTCAACACAAGACCAAGCAAGATTTCAGCATATATGCTATTATCTATTTAGCACACAGACAGACCCTGAGGAAATGGTACACAGTGCAGGAAAAGTTCCTATGGGTGACTGAGGATCTGAAGCAGGAGTCACTGTGACTAGGTGTGAGCAAGTCCTGGTGGGGCACTCACAGTGGGGTCAAACCTGGACAAATGAGGGAGAGAATGAAAGCTCCAGTTTTCCTGTAGAGGATAAGAAGGGCAGAGAGAGACAGAGAAGGAAATAGCAAAGATAATCAGAAGGTAAACTTTATGCTTTTTCACAATTTTTATACAGGTCTGGTCCTGAACTTTTTAAAAAATATGAGGCAAAGATAAAATACTATATTCAGGATAATCATATCCTTCTAATAATTACAATGAAGATATCCTTACTGCAAGTCTCAAATACTGTTTTCTATGCAGGAAATATCCTTATGACAACACCTCTCAAATGTGTACTGAATCATACTACAGAATTTCTGGGGAAAGGAATTGCTGAAGTTAAAAAAAAAAAAGCTATTTTCACTCTCAAGTAAAACTAAAAGAATTTAAATTAGATCGTGTTAAAAACCTCTCAAATATTCAAGTAGATTATGTGAGCATATTCATTTAGACATTCCTTCCCAAAATGCATATTACAAACTATTTTCCAATTAACCAGGAATAAAGTACTTTTTCATGGCATGGTTTGGATAGCCATTAGGTACAATGAATAGAGTGCTGGATACTGAGTCAAGAAGACCTGAGTTCAAATCCTACCCCCAGACACTTCTAAGATGTGTGACTCTAGACAAGTCACTTAACTTTCCCCAGCCTAGGTTTCTCATCTGTAAAATGGGGATGACAATAACAGCACCCTCTTCAGAATTGTTATGAGGATAAAATAAGAGAACATTCATAAAGCACTCTGAAAACCTGAAATCACTATATAAATCATAGCTAGCAGTAGAGGTGCGAGTAACAATAATAACAACAGGAAGAATAATAGTGATGAGAGCTCCAGACTCTTAACCAGAAGACTCAAGTTTAAGGTCCGGCTCTACTGGGAAGGTCATCCAACTTCTGTGAACCCCAGACATCTACTACTTTCTTCACAGAGTTTTTATGGTGAAAGTGTTTCAGTTGAAAAGTACTATGTAAGGGGCGGCTGGGTAGCACAGTGAATGGAGCACCGGCCCTGGAGTCAGGAGGACCCGAGTTCAAATCCGATCTCAGACACTTAACACAAAAACTAGCTGTGTGACTTTGGGCAGGTCACTTAACCCCAACTGCCCTGCATTCCCCTGCAAACAAACAAAAAAAAGTACTACATAAGTCTGCGCTACCAACAGTATCGGTCACTGAGAACCCATCTTAAATTATAGCTCACCCTGTACTTTAAAATGAACACCTACATGTTGCCCAGTGGCTCAAGAGATTTGGGGCTCCATGTTTATCAGATGAAGACTAATATATCCGATGACAACTCAGTCAAAGCCAGAGACTCTGCTGCGACTGTAGTGGTACACAGGTCCAAGATGGAAAGAAAGGTCCAAAATGTACCAAACTATTTACAGCAAATGTTTTGTAGCAGCAGAGAACTGAAAACACAGTAGAAGCTTATTAACTGGAGAGTGGCTACATGAACGTATATGTGATATTTTAACGTCATGATATGTCACTATAGTCTAAGAAATACGACTATAAAGAATCCTGAGAAGCATGAAATAATTTATATGAACTTGGGCAAAGTACAGTCAGCAGGACCGTAAAACAATAAGCACAATGACTAGAACAATGTAAATGCAAGGAAAATAGCAAAACTAGGTAACATAATTAATTTCCCAAGCTTAGCTGTGAAGAAGAGAAAACAAAATGAGCCGCCTCTCTTTCTTTGAAGAGATGAGGGAATATAGCCGTGGAACTATCTATGCATACTGTCAAGACTTAACTGACACGGTGGCTAGTTTTGCTGAGCTGCTTTCTCCCCCATATTTTTAAATTCTTTTTACAAGAGATGGAGCTCTGAGTTGTAAAGGCAAGAGGGATAGTTTTTTGTTTTAACATCCCTTTCATTTCTGGATATATCAATTCAATTTTTTAAAAAGAGAAAAAGTCAAGCATATATGTCCTCTCTCATTTATTCTGTGATTTGCAAATTACATATTATAGAGACATGCTTTTCAAACCATGATTTGAAAAATCTGATATTCATTCTTTTTTTTCCTCTCTGTGCTCAAATTACTCAATTCTCTCTTGCTAGTATTTTTCATCCTCTAAGTACAGTGATTATGGGATACTGGCAATGACCTTGTATGGAATGAAACCTGTGTCTATATCACATGTCATCATTCAACTGTGCCTTGACTGCCTGCGTATTTAATTTTCTGTTGAAAAATATTAAAACCTAACAGGTAACATTAATATTGTTAATGCTTAATTTATCATATCATATTAATCAATTATTTAATGAAAACTAATTATTGTTAAAAATTAATTAATGTTAATAATATAATATCTATTAATCAGCTATTTTTGCCAGTAAATGATAGACTAACTTCCAAAGATGGTCATAAGAATTACCTTCTTACACAAATACAAATGTGTCAATGGGTCCTACCTATAGATTCTGTAAATATCTTCAGAACGTCCCTTCCTGAGTCTGAGAATCCAGGCTCCTGGATTGGCTTTTAACTGAAAGTAGCCCTGAAACAAGAAGAGATGTCAATTATCAGTATACTTGGAAATATTAAAATACCATTTCATAGAGATATTTACCTCTATCAAAAACTGTACTGTTTTATACTTTACTGGAGAAACTAACATGTATTAGTGTTAATCTCAAAAATCTACATATAAGCAACTCCTGGCAAAAACACACATTCCAAGCACACATCCTGGCATCTGTGTTTCTGAGAAGAAAATATACAAATAAACAAAGTTTCACCATAGAAAATAAAATGGCTCCCAAATGCTAAATGGCTGTTAAGTGGTGCCCTGAACTTGTCTTTCTGAGTTGCCAATGGTCATTTGTGAAACTTCAACTTTCAAAGTTAAATTATAACCCATGGCTGGTACAGTATGATATTGGAGTTTTTAAAAGTTCCTATGATGAAAATTCAAGTTTCCTAAACAAATTTGTCACTGATCCAATGACTAATAAAGCAAATTTAGTGTTAGTCAAAAATGCTAACCATGCCACATATTTCAGAAATTCTGATCTTTACTACTTACCAGATTGGCCATAACTATGGTATCAACAATAACTGGGTTTGCTGAAGTTCCCAGGGTAAACTGGAGCCCCCGAGGAGGCTGTCCAGTTGTGATGTCATAGCAGTGTCCTTCCAGTAAGAGATACTCGAGTTCATACTCTGCAGCTACTATGCTATCCACCTGTCAAAAAAAGGGAAGAGGATCACTTTGTCACTTAAAAGATAAATCTTTAAATTTGCCCTTTTTTCTTACAAAGTATGGTTTCTTTTTTATGTGATACGTGTACGTTTCTGAATTAATTCACACAAAGGCTGTTAAGGCTGAGGAGATAGTTTGTCAAACCTTGGCACTGAGTAAACATAAACACCTCATAGGTACAAAAAACTGCTTATCCACTGCCAGGAGAGGACACTAAATAAACAAGGTATAGTTTCTGCACTCAAGAAGTTTATACTCTAGTTATGAAAAGACAGAAAAATAACAATATGAGGCAGTATAAGTACTAAATGAGTGGCACACAAAAAGAGAGCAGGAAGTAGAGAAAGGGAGGAATTTGCTCTAGAGAAGAGTCAGGGAAAGTTTTATGGAAAGAGTAAAAGTTAAAACTACACCTTAAAAAATGGATAGGATTTAGACAAGTGAAAAGGGAGAAAATGAATACCAGCAAGAACAGTCCTAACAAAGGCATGGATGTGAGAAGGCCCAAGGCAGGCTGACAGTAAGTAGACTGCTTGGGCAGAAGCAGAAAGTTGGCACAGGACAGCAACAGAGACAAAGCTGGAAGGATCCATTAGGGTCACATTCTAAGTGAAGGAGCTTAGGTTTGATTTTATAGACTGAAGAACCACTGCAGATGCTTGTGTAGGTCTGTGAACTGATGAAAGCAATAATTTAAGATTAACACAGCAACATGCCAGGATGGAAGTGGAAGAAAAACTAGACAAAAGAAAAAAAGGTAGGAAGCTATTCCAAAATGATGAAGAGATGAACTAGGAGGGTGAGAATGAGCATGAAGGGGAAGTGGGAGGGAGGATGTATGCAAAAGACACACATTGTGAAGAACCGAAAGAATTTAGTGAATGACCAAATATGCAAGAGAGGCAAAAGGAATAGTAAAGGAATCAGAGAGAATTTAAGTTACACAAGAACACAAGATAATAAGCAATCAGGGAAATGCAAGAATTCTCTGGTTATCACTTAAAGTACTAATGTTCTAAATGATAATACCCTGAATGTATTTAATGGTGCCATAGTGGCCTAAAATCATTTATGTTCTTCACCAAATGCCTAACTTGCTGGAAGGATCCGCCTGAGTGTTTCTTGGAGAAAACTTTCTATAAATGCAAGAATCTATAATTACCAAGTGGCAGTTTTGCTCATGAAAGAAACTAAACTCTGTAACTTCAAGTAATGAGGGTTCTTCTCCCAGCTGCATTATTTTGTGACCCTGCCCAATGTCAACAACTCAGTACTACAGATTAAAATTCTAATCTAATACTAAGATTTATTAAACACAGAGTATGACATGTGACATATGATGTGAGAGGCAACAGAGAATAGTGGGTAGAGTTTTCCTTAAAAACAGAAAGACACTTATTAGCTGTGTGACCCTAGACAAGTCACTTAACCCCAATTGCCTCCAGAAATAAAAACAAAAATAAAAACCAGGAAGACTTGAGTTGAAGTCCCACCTAGTTGTGTGACTTCTCAGTGCTCTAGACATCTCTCCAAGACTCGAAGTTGTAGAGACAGTGTTGACTTGGGATGTTTAAGTAAAGTAAGTAAACATGTTTTCCTTCAGGATGTCCGTGAATAAAGTTTACACTGAATGAAATACTACCTACAGCTGGAGTTTTCACATTTTAATTAGGAGGTAGAAAAATGGAGAAGGTTCAAAAAGAAGAAAAAAATTGAAAAGGTGAGAAATAACTTCAATCCTACATTTACTAAGTGACTACTGTGTACAAGGAACTGTTTGAGTCATTTTTGATGCAAAGGCACAGGAAAGAATCCCAGTCCTCAAAAAGCTAACATTTTAGTGAGGGGGGTTACAACAGTAACAGGGGATACACAAATAAAGTATGTAGAAAACTGAAACACACTATAACCCTACAAGAATGACTGCCCACTCCAGGTTTTACTGGAAACAGGGACCATGTTTTATATTTTAAAAAATATCCCTCATAACAACCAATAGAGTAAAGTGTGTGTATACACACACACACACACACACACACACACACACACACACATTTATATACAGTAGATGCTTAATAAAAAAACCTTTAAATTAAAAAATCTAGGTTGATTTAACCTAATGAGCTAAACTGAGCAGTAAAGCCTAGTACTGGAAGATAGATACTGGACTATTATTATATCTTTCTCAAGAAGATAAACCAAATACATTTCATCTGCAGTAAAAGATAATTAAGTTATACATAATCACAAATATTCTGGCAAAAAAGATTGTTATATAGAGTACTAGAGTAGACTGATGAAGGGGTTAGACTTAAGTTCCTTAGGGAGAGAAGAATGAAAGCAAGGAGGAAAGAAGAGAGGAAAAGAGGAATAAGGGAAGGGAGAGAGCAAGTGAGGAAGGAAGGAAGGAAGGAAGGAAGGGTGAGAAGAAGAGAATGAGCATTTGTTAAACACTTATTCTGTAATATGCTGCACTGTTGTCATGGCTGAGTCATTCAGTCATGTCTGACTCTACATGACCCCATGGACTTCTGACCATGGTGTGGGTCTGCCATTTTCTCCTCCAGCTCATTTTACAGATGAGGAACTGAGGCAAACAGGGTCCCACAGCTAATAAAGGCCTGGGGCCAGATTTGAAGTAAGATCTTCCTGACTCCAGGAACAACAAATGTCATTTGATCTTCACAAGAACTCAGGGAGGTAGATGCTATTATTTTGTCTATTTTGCAGAGGTTAAGTGAGTGGCCTAGAATCACACAGCTAGTAAATATTTGAGGCCAAATCTGAACTCAGGTCTTCCTGATTCCAGACCCAGTGCTCTGTTGACTGCAGTAGCTAGCTACTTCTGCCTGAATAGGCAGAATATATGTCTATACTCCAAAAAGAATAGGCAGAATATTTGTCTATACTCCAAAAAGTACTGGATATACTGAAAAAGCTTCAATAAATACCTTCGGAATCAAAAGGAATACAATTCCAACTTTGAGATATCTAGGATAATGAAAACCATTTACTTTAAATCAGTGGTTCTCAACCTTCCTAATGTAGAAACCCTTTAATAGTCGTATGTGGGCGTGACCATGTGGGCAGACCTGCCTGGAGACAGATAAAGGAGAAGTGTCCTAAGACCATCGGAAATATGTGTTTTCCTGTGACCTGTGACCCCTGTGAAAGGGTCGTTTGACCCCCAAAGGGGTTGTGACCCACAGGTTGAGAACTGCTGCTTCAGATGGATGAAATATACAGAAGCCTTTGAGATAAACCTTCTTAGGTCCTTTCTGGTCTGAATGTTCTAAAATTCTTAATCTATTCAAAGAGCTATTCTTGTTTTTATTATTGTATTGAAGTTTAATCAACTTTTTACATGCACAGAAAATTAGGAGCAATGCAATACTTACCTCTTCTAAATAAATATTATCAAGGTCATAAGGTGTTCTGACAGATTCTACCATCCAACTCTCAGGGGTATTTAAATTCAGAGTAAACAAAGGAGACTGAGGCATATCCAAGAATTTGGCTATTGGACCCTTGGCAAAGCTGTTGTCTGCACTGAAAGAAATCTCTGGTTCTAAAACATAACGGTAAAAGCTGAAATTGCAAAGAAAAATGTGTAAGAACTCAATTAGTACAACCCCCTTTTTTCCAAAGTAAATAAAACCTGTCCCAAATAACACAAAATCTCAAAGTACAAACATTCATATATATGAATTGCTATAATCTACGGTGCCAAGATGGAGAAGGGTTTGCTGCTCCATCCAAAAAGGGCAAACTCTTTCAAGATTAGTTTCATTTCTGTCTTTTAATGCATCCAGGGGAAAAAACTGCATCACATTCCAAAAAGCATACTTAAAAACAAACTGCAAATACAACCTGTTTGTAACCCGAGGACCTTCTGTAGCTTAGGTTTTAACTATTTTCTATACATAAACATTGAGACTAAAGGTACAAATTTATTAGGTGAATGAACCAAAGACACTTATGAGTCAAATTATTGCTAAAACTATACACAGTCTCACTAATGAAAGGAAAGGAAAAGATGGGAACATTGGAACACTAACAAAGCAGGGCCTACACTGGGCCCCTTTGAGTCCTCTAAAGTCATACTAGACCATTAGAACCTTGGACTGGGGGAGAAGTTCTGCGGTGTAAGCGCATACTAGGTTAATCCTCCCCAAGATGACGGTAATTTCTATTGTTGCTTAACCAGATGGTGACAGACTGTGAAAAGGGATCACTATAGGGGTTCCTTTGTGAAGGTTTAACTTACCTTTTTAAAGGCATGTCTGAAAGTTTAGACTGGCAATTCATAAACACTCTTAGATTCATATTTATCAGCTGGGTCAAAACCTGAAAGGAAATTAAAATGACAAAACAAAATTCTTGTTACAGAAAACATCTCTTCTGGGAACAGGTTTTAAATTTTATTTTTTACAAAACTTTACAAACTGTGAGACATACTGAATGGTGGAATTTTTCATTATTCAATCTACAGAAAGAATAGAGCTGCCATGCATTCTCACATGGACAAAGACATTTTCACAAAGAATTTTATGTAGTCTGACTCCTACTATTGGTTTTATTATGCACAGAGCTCAACTTCAGGCCACAGTAGAAGGAATAAAGGGGTTTCCAGAAGATGACACACATTTCCCACACAGATAATTTAAGTTTTAAGTAGCTCCCCCATGCTGAGAGTGAACCACAGATTTTCCCCACCCAAAGCTTAAAGAACAACCATGAACATATGCCAACATTTTTTTTTAAACCATAAAGGGCAGTGAAACACTTAAAGGAAAAAATGCACATTTTTTAAAAGTTAATTGTAATTTATCATTAAACAATATGCAATAAAAGTTAGCTGGACTCACTGACAAAATTTCTTGAAATGTCTTTAGTAGTGTATGAAATTAAAATTAGGTTTCTTTCCAATTTAGGGTACATAATACTACAATAAAAGTATTTTCATACAGCAATTATGGAAGAAAAGTAAACAGGCAGGTGGTTTTCTGCTTACTTTGACTTTTACATCTTCGAGTAAAACATGCCACAAATTGAATATATCAGAATAGTTTTTAGTCTGGCTCCCTTTTGTTAAAAAAAAAAAAAAAACCAGCATGATTTTCCCTTTTTTTTCTTTTAAGAAGATGCATAGGATGACCTAAACCATATTAATTTCAAAGTTTATAAAGTCCTTTTTGATCTTAATTATTCTTCTACACCCCCAAAAGTTCTCTTTGGAGTTTTCTAATACCATTCTGATCAAAATAAGTTAATACAGAATGGTCAAAGTACTAAAATAATTACAGGATGTGGAACAAATTATTCTAACTAAAGATTATCTTTAAGGCACTATGTTTTAGGCATACCACCAGGAAATGGATGAATGAATTACTAAGTGAATGAATGAATGAATGAATGAATGAATGAATGGAAAAGGCATTTATTACACTTACTATGTGCCAGGCACTGTGCTAAAAAATATGCAAGAAAAGAATATACCATAAGGAGCGGAGCAAGTCTTTGAGCATCTCTGGTAACGGGGTCAACAATGGCCACTATATCAAAATATGTTTCTTTCTCCTTTGGTTTCAGTTTAACAGCACTAAAAATAGAAAAATAGGGGGAAAAATCAATAGCCAGAAGCAAACAGGATATAATGTTTAGGCCTTTATTTCACATATCAGCTTTTCCTTCTGCAAATCTTCAGAGCATATAAAACTCCCATAAGCATTGGTCTAGACTGGTCAACTCCTGGGTCATACAAAAACATTTGGCCTCATGTGGCATGTAAGCCATAGTATGCCAAGCCCTGGTCTAAATTGTTTAGGTTCCGGGCTATGTCCTTTTGCATGATAAGGTATCAAAACACCTTCTTTCTAGAGGTATGCAAAATTCTAACAATTCAGGCTCACTATAAATTAGCTTCAAACAGAAACTGTGATTAGGCCTGAGGATGTAAAGGGATACATCTTAAGGTTTAAGAAAACATCTAGCAGGTCTGTATCTTAGTAGAGAAAGCAGGAGATATACTGAGTAAGTATCTTTATCTACATGTATGAAGATAAAGGTAGCAAGCAGAGCAAAGAGCCTTTGTGATTGATAAACTATGGAAGGTTATAACTGGCTTGACTCCTGTTTTGAAATCCAAAATACTTTTTATTATTTCAACTGGATAGGTAAAAACCTTTGGTAATTATGTAGTCAAGAAGCAGAGTCAGGAGAAAAGTCTGTTTAATAGTTAATGCTAAGAGGCATGAAACAGTAAATAGGAAAGAGACATCATAAGGGACTTATTAAAACTGAACTGTTTACATTCCTACATGGAAAGATAATATTTGTAACTCATGAGACCCTTCTCAGTATTTGGGTAGTTGGAAAGAAGATAGATAGACGATAGATAGACAGATAGATAGATAGACAGACAGACAGATAGATATGTAGATAAAGACATATATACAGATATATAGATATAGATATAGATGATATAGATATATATATGCAGATACAGATACAGATACAGATACAGATACAGATATAGACACACATACAGATATAGGCCAACGGATTCACCCACCCCAAGAGCAATTCACAGACATCTCACCACAGGACAGAAAATTGGTCAGAGCTGGGTAAGAGAAAGCACAGGGCCCACAGCCAGCAACAGCACCTTCTCCTGGGGCTATCAACCCACAACCTGGATGTTTAAAAATCACCTACCTAAATGTCCAGGAGTCAAGATGGCGGAGTAAACCCTAGCTGCTCTAATTCCCCCTCCCTGACCCTGAAAACCCAGAGATAAATGTTCCACCCTGTTTAAAATCCTGAAATAGTGGAAACAGCCTCAGTCTTGGGAGTCCTAGAGAAAGGGTACTACTGAAGCAGTACAGGCCAAGACGTATCCCAACAAACCCCACCTCAGCTGACCAGAAGGAGATCCTGAAGCCCAGGGGGGTGAAACCAGCAAACACTAACAAAAGATGCCCAGGTATGACTTAGCACCACCAGGGGAATCTGTAGACACTGGGGTTGCCAGCTGCCAGCTGCTGAGACTACCTAAACTGCAGCCCAGTGGCACAGAGGTGGAAACCTGAAGTGGCCAGAACACCCCTCCCCCACATGTTACTCTGTGAGTCTCAGGGTAACTCAGGGGAAGAGAGTCCTGGCCTTGACCACAATCTAGATACCCAGAGGCTACAGCACACAAAGTCAATAACCAGGCCCTTAGCTCCCAGCCTGAGAAGTGAAGTCAGGAAATAGGCAATCACAATGGGTAAGAAAGAAGTTGGGAAATCAAAAGCAAGAAAAACGATCCAATCTTAGTATAGTGAGCAAGAACAACCAAATACAGAGGATAACATGGAGTCTATACTCACACCTGAGACCACAGAAGGAAATATGAACTGCTCTCAAGCACAAAAAGCATTCTTGGAGGAGCTCAAGAAAGATTTTAAAAACCAAATTAGAGAGGTAAAAAATATAGATATATAAATACAGACACAAAGTGGGCATAGAGTACATTGAATATGAAAGGATGATGCCTAAAAAATAAAATTAAGGGATAAGAGAGGAATGTACTGAGAGGAGGAGAAAGGGAGAGGTAGAACGGGGTAAGTTATCTTAAATAAAAGAGGCAAGAAAAATCTTTTAAAATGGAAGGGGGGAGGTGAGAAGGAATAAATGAATCTTACTCTCACTGGATTTGGCTTAAGGAAGGAATAACATACACAACACACTCAACAGGGTATGGAAATCTATCTTACCCAATAGGAAGGTAGGGGGGAAAAGGAAAAGAGAGCAGGGGTGATAGAAGGGAGGACAGACTAGGGGTAGGGGTAACTACACTTTTGAGGAAGGACAGAATTAAAGGAGAGAACAGAATAAATGGGGAGCAGGATAGGATGGAGGGAAATACAATTACGTCTTTCACAACATGACTATTATGGAAGAGTTTTGCATAACTACACATGTATAACCTATATCAAATTGCCTACCTTCTCAATGAAAGTGGGTGGGGAAGGAAGACGGAAGAAAATTTGGAACTCAAAGTTTTAAAAATGAATGTTAAAAATTGTTTTTAAATGCAACTGGGAAATAAGATATACAGGTAATGGAGTATAGAAAGCTATCTTGCCCTATAGGAAAATAGAAGGGAAGGAGTGGGAAAGAGGGTGATAGAAGGGAGGGCAGACTGGGAGAAGGGGTAATCAGAATGTACACCATCTTGGGGTGAGTGGAGGAGAGAGATGGGGAGAAAATTTGGAACTGGAAATTTTGTGGAAGTGAATGTTGAAAACTAAAAATAAATTAATAAAAAAATTAGAGGAGAAAAAATTAATTTGGTTTGATTACAATCCAATGATTAGAAGTTGTGTGATGGCCTGGTGCTAGCATCAGAGGACCTGAGTCTAATACCCAACTCTGGCACAAGCCACATGATCACAGACCAATTATTTCACCCCTCTGAATCTGTTTCCCCTCTTGTAAAATAGGGATAATAACATCTGAAGCACCCATCTCACTGGGCTGTCAACCAAGCAGCAGAACTTATTAAGCATCTGCTCTGTGTCAGGCCCCATGCTGGGCCCTGGAGAAATAGACGAAACCAAAATAGTCCCAGCCCTATAGGAGTTTAAGAGCCTATCAAGGAAAATAAGAAAGTACGTGCAGGTTGCTTACAAGTGACTCAAGGAGAAAGAGGGACAACCCTATTTGGAGGGAAGGGAGACAGCCAAGGGTTCAGGTAGGAGGGATGGTGGTCTTGTGCAGAGGCTCAGAGATGGAAGAAGCAACAGTGTGGACGTAGAAGAGACAACCTTAATATACTCTATATAGTGAAAGAAGGCAATGGGTGAAGAGATATTATAATAAAACAAGGCATCTATGTTTAGAGTTCATTCTCTATGCCATTTTCCGAAGAACAGGAACAAAGAAGTTTCACACAAAAGCAGATTCTTTCAAAAGGTAAGTGGGTCACATGTGGAAGTACAAAATGTATCCCAAAAGTAATGTTCTTCATGCAGCATGGTCTACTGCCGAATGGCAGTCCTTTCTCTAAGTATGCAAAATCCTACCATTTTGAGCTTACTCACAATTGGTTTAAAGTTATATTCAATTAAAAAACTTCAAGTATGGCAAACAAAAGGTTATGTTTTGAGGAAGTAGGCTAGCATGTGACACACCTGTATGACATCTAAGTTATGTTAGGTGGACTTGTGTATATAGACAGTCATAGTATACACACACACACGCACGCACACGCGCGCGCACACACACGCAAACACACACCCCTACCTATATCTCTATGCAGATATAGATATATGGCATATTTATATTTGTAGACAGATCAATAGATAGCTATCAGAAAAAAATAGCAATCTTTGTGAATTATATACAATAGGGAACCATAACTGGTCTAGTCCTTGGTTTATATTCTAAAATCTTTTATTTCTTATTAAATGCTGCAAGAATTAGCAAGAACAGGTGACTCAGACTCAGCATCTGGGTGAAATTAATGTAAAAATCAAACTCAGGCTGACAAAGAAATCAGTGGCTCTTATTTCATATGCCAATAAAGAATTGAGAAGCCCTACCCTCTCATGCTCATGATGCTTATCCACCATAAGTATCTTCACAATGCTTATCTATGAATGAAGGTTTCACCATTTTATAGTCAGTCAGAAGCACTGATAAGCCATGCATGACTTTGAAAGTCCAGGTAAACTAGACCAAAATGGGTAACTACCATGACCATGTTTAATAACTGTGCTAGCCAGGTAAAGATCAAAAAGTAGCTGGTACCAAAAGCAAGGGTTGTTTTCCTAACCCAATCCCTGATGTGTCACCCAGATTTCATCAAAAATCAATGCAGTTCTACAATTTCTAATGAATCTGAACTTTTTCCTGGCCTCCCTTGCCCCAAAGCCAAATTATATGTTACATCAGCATACACAGAATACCTTTCCAGGACGTATCCAACCTTATTTCATAATATTCCCTTTTCAATAGGGAATTCCTATTTAGAATTTAGAAATTCCCTTTACTTAACAACCAAAATAGGCAACTCTACTGCGTCTCTTCATCCTGCCCTCTACACATGCCATGCCATCTCCTGTGCGTGGAATGGCAATTTCATTTCCCTCCCTTTCCTCAAGGCCCAACTATGACGCCACCTTTTCTAGGACCTTTTTTTTCTGACTTTTATCACCCTCACTCCCACCTCAAGGTAAAAATGTTCTCTCTTTTACATTTATTTCACTCTCTCAGTTCTTTGGGTATTTAGTATTTCTATCATTAGAATGCAAGGTTCCTGAGATCAGAAGCCATAATACATATCTAACTTTGTACCCTCAGTACTTGCACAGGGACTACAGATAGAATAAGTATTTGAAGTTTGTTGAACTGAACCAACAAGATCCTTTCATCTATTTTACTAAAACCTTTGTTTTTTCTAAAGGCCAAAACGAGAAATAACACAAAATCATTTAGAGACAATTGTCAACTTCTATAAGACCAGAAAAACAGAAGTTGATCGATGATTAAGCTGGAAAGTAAGCACTTAATGACACTCCTATTCCAACATATAAGTCTACTCAAAGTCTACAATAAAAAAGTAAAGTGACTCATATTAAATTCAAAATCACATAGAATAAGAAAAGCATACGTGCTGAAATGTCAACATGAATTTCATACCTGTGCCGGTCTTCAAAAAACTGATAGTCAATTCTTGCCTCTGCTTTAGGTTGGGCAGAGAGGAGAGCATCCACTTTCATGACCAAGTCACTTGCCCTAAGAGAAATGTTGTTAGAGGTCAGTATGCTTGTCTCGTGGAAGACTTTTCAAATATACATCTATATACAATCTGAAACAGCAAGGGATATGTTACAAAGACTTCTACCAAGATTATTTAAAATAATCTGATGATATCTGCTCCATTTCTGAAATTGAGTTTAAAGAAACCGAACCATGAACCAAAACAGCAAACTATCATACTGAACCCAAAATGAATAATACTTTTGTTTAAGTCCAAGTTTAACAGAAAATAGAAACATAATGAACCAATATAAAGTCGAACTGAATACAGAAATTTCCTAAAGCCACTGAACCAAACAAAACTGAGTCAAAAATGTTCCAAAATGGGGCGGCTAGGTGGCGCAGTGAATAGAGCACCGGCCCTGGAGTCAGGAGGACCTGAGTTCAAATCCGGCCTCAGACACTTAACACAAAAAAACTAGCCGTGTGACCTTGGGCAAGCCACTTAACCCCAACTGCCCTCCCCCCCAAAAAAACAAAACAAAACAAAAATGTTCCAAAATGATGCTTCTCTTGGTTTAAATCTGATTTTAACTTTAAATATAGGCACAACAGAATCATTACAAGAAGGGGATGTGGTCTCTTATGATTCACATGGTATTGAGGACTACCAAATTATGTGTACTCTTCCACTGGAACAGGGGCCAGAAACATGCCAATAGACAAGTGGGTTCCCCTAAAGGACAGTCTAAATATCTAAAAAACATTAGGATAAAATACGGCACAACTCCAGGATATCTCAAAGGAGATCCTCTCTAAGGCTACAGGTGCACAGCATGGAAGACTTAGTGAGAAGAATCTGCAGCTAACAGAGAGAATGCTACTAAAAGCTCTGTAACTAAAAAGATGCTGAGGAAAAGGAGTGATTCAGGGGAACCTAAGTATTCCCATCTAGTTGGTTGGTTGTTCAGTCATTTCAGTTGTGTCTGACTTTTTGTGATCCCATTTGGGGTTTTCCTGGCAGAGACACTGGAGTGGTTTGCCATTTTCATTCTCCAGCTCATTTGAAAGATAAAGGAACTGAGGCAAACAGTGTTGAGTGACTTGCCCCAGGTGACACTGTTAGTAAAAGTAAATGTCTTAGATCAGATTTAAACTCAGGTCTTCCTGACTCCAGGCCCAGCACTCTATGCACTGTGCCACCTAGCTGCCCTTCCATCTGATACTATTTTGGAATCTCTGGTGATTAGAGAATCCACCTGGCTGCCAGTGAACTTCAAGAATGACTCGGCTAGAAATGGATATACCTCTGTTGTTTGGGGACAAGGTGGCCTCATAAGTAAGCTGGTTAAAATGCAAAGACACTCCAAGGAACTCCCAAAGCCTACTCAGTAGATAAAGCGGTATGGCCCAGGGGTATCCTGCAGTATGCAACCAACTGTAGCTAGCAATTGCTGGCATATTAAGCACCATCTGAAAGGCATGTGTTTGTTAAAGTACCTTTCTTTATGACTGTTAAGTTGACTTGAGGAGTTCCTCACATGTTACACTAACAACTTGGCAAAACAACGATTCCAGCAGCCACTAAAGTCAAGACTTGACTCTTAACACTTATCTCAAATGCTACACCACAGCATGAGAATGCAAAAATAACAGCTGAGAACCTTTTGAATTTTAGAGTCTGTCCTTAAACATTCAAGATGTAAAAGAAATTCAGCATCCATGAACATGTGACCACATGGCTTCAGCATAGACAGTATACACCCAGTACAGAAAAACAACTGATTTTCTTCCACATGTTAAAGAAAATAAGAAATTTAGTTCTCTATCTACTAAGATTTGTACTAGCTTATTTTTCTTTTTTTCAAAAAGATTAACAAGTAAAATGCACAACTAGGGAGTGTTACTGTATTTTTTAAATCTAGAAATAAAGCATGTTTCTATGCTCAGTATGCACAAAATAGAAATGTACCAAAAAAAATTTAGTAAGAAAATACCTATTAATAGAGGCCCTCTGTCTTAAGCTAATCTATTATTTCCTTTCATTTCAAACTTACACATCTTCCTCTACACGGAGCTGTTGAATGTGAGATTTTATTTTCTGCCCTGAGGTCTTTAGAATTATATTTTCTAGTAGGTGGAAATCATCTTGATTAAAAAGTTCACCATCTTTCAGTGGTCCAATAATCTGTGAAGAAAACAGAAGCATGGTGGTTAGCTGTATGATCTAAAGGCTTTTATAATGAGGAAATCTTAGTATGATACAGATCTGAAAAACAAATAATGTAATTATAGGCCACAATGACATGAGCACACAAACAACAGGAAGTTAAAGTTCCTCGCATTGCACTGGTCGTGATATCTTTTATTTAGTTCTGTGTTCACATTTTAAGAATATTTCACCCCCTTTGCAAAGGTGTTCCCAAGTACTACAAACTGCATTTATAAACTCTCCCATAAATTCTCTCTCTACATCCATCTATGCACTGTCCCTCTCTCCTTCCCTTTGTCTACTGCTTAGTCTCTCTCTCCTTCATTCCATCATTTCACAAACTGATGAGTTCAATAATCACCTTCTATGAAGATGACAAATCTATATGGTGATCGCACATCAACTCCCATGGTTTCATCTATCATCTCTAGGCAGATGATTCTAACCTCTTTATGACCTCCAGGCTTCTTTTTCTTTTTCAAATATATTTTGACTTGATTTGCTAAATATTTTTCTATTACATATTTTAAAAGTCTAAAATTAATTTTTTAAAATGTTGAATTTCAAACTGTCTCCCTACCTCCCTCTCAACCTTCCCTAACCCATTGAGAAAGCAAGCAATGTGATAGATTATAGATGTGAAGTCACGCAAAACTTATTTCCATATTAGCAATTTTGCAAAAGAACACACATACACGAAAAATAAATTTTTTTTAAATGTACAGTTTAATCTAGACTCAGAGTGCATCACTTCTCTCTCTGGATGTGAAGAGGCTTTTTTTAAAATCCTGAGTCCTTTGGAACTGAATGACCTCTACTCTTGCATTTCCAACTACCTACTGAATATCTCAAACTGGATGTCATGTAGACATCTTAATCTAAACACATCCAAACCTGAACTCATTATCCTTCCCCCCAAACTCTCCCTTCTTTCTAATTTCCTAATACTGCTGAGAATACTATTATCCTCCCAGTGACTTAAGAACACAACCTAGGGTGTCATCCTCTACCTCTCACTCTTTCTCATCCCCATATCCAATTTGTTGCCAAGGTCTGCTGATTTTATCTTCATAACCTCTCCTGCATACAACCTCTTCTCTCCTCTGATACTACCAAGATTCCTGGTCCAAGCTCTTAATCACTTCATACCTGGATACTGCAATAGCTTGCTGGATGGTTTTCCTGCCTCAAGTCTCTGTCTCTGTTTCTCTGTCTCTGTTTCTCTCTCTCTCTCTCTCTCTCTCTCTCTCTCTCTCTCTCTCTCTCTCTCTCTCTCTCTAGCCTACATTCACTTGTCAAAATGATCTTCCTAAAATATAAGTTTTGACCATGCTCCTCCCACCTACCCAGTCTCCTTCAACTCCAATGGCTTCCTATTGCCTCCAAGATCAAATATAAAATCCTCTGGCATTTACAACCTGGTCCCTTCCTACCTTTCCAGTCTTCTTTCTCTTACCATCTTCATATGTACTATGCAATCCAGTGCCACTGGCCTCCTTGCTGACCATCACACAAAACATCAACGTCTCCCAAGCTCCAGGTATTCTTACCTATTGTCCCCCATGCCTATAATGCTCTCTCTCCCCTCATCTCTCCCTCATACTTCCCTGGCTTCATTCAGTTCTCAGATAAAATGCCACCTTCTAATCTACAAGAAGCCTTTCCCAACCCCATTTAAGGCTACTGCCTTCTGCTTGCTTATCATTATCAGTTTATTTTGTATATACCTTGCTTGTACAGGTTTGCTTTCCTGTAGTCTCTCCCATTCCACTCTGAGTTCCTTGAGAGCAGGGACCATTTTCTGGCTCTTTTTGTATCCCCACTGCTTAGCACAACCGGCACATAGGAGGCACTTAATAACTGATTGCTGACTGACCTAATATAATAACCACATATGCAGCCCTCATCTCCCTCTTCAGCTGCAAGACTTCATCACAAATGCCTTTTGGAAATTTCCACCCAAGTGTACCAAAGGTATTTGAAATGCAATATGATAAAAATGGAATTATTACCTTTTCTCCCAAACTTCCTTCTTTTCCTCACTTACCTCTTTTTTTGAGGGCATCACTATCACAGGATTGTAGAATCATGATTTAGAGTCAAAGGGACCTTAGAGACCAAGTCTAACCTCTTCGATTTTACAAATAAGATAGGTGACATAAAGAAGAGTAACTTGCACAGGGTCACATCACTAATAAGCATCTAAGGTAAGATTTGAACTCAGATCTTCCCAATTATAAGCCCAGCATTCTATACACTATTCCACACTTACATTCTTTTTTCCTTTCACACATTCTTTCAGTAACTCAAGTAGGTTTATATCCTTGGAGGAACAATTAAATCTTCATTTTCACTCACCTCCCACATCTGACCAACTGCCAAATCCTATCAATTTTCCTTCAGCATTTCTCATATTCAACTATTTCTTCCCATTCCCACAGCCACCATGCTAGTTCAGGCTCTCATCACCTCTTTCTGATACTTTTGCAATAATTTCCTAAATGGTCTCTCTGCCTTAAGACTGTCCCCTCTCCAATTCATCCCCCTCATAGGGGCCAAAGTTGATTTTGCTTAAGTACAGGTCTGACCATGTCACTCCCCAACATGACAAATTCCAATACATTCCATTTCCTTTGAGATATAAATTTCTATTTGGAATTTAAAACTCTTTACAATCTGGCCAAAATCTACTCTTCCAGTCTTAATAAACATTATTCCCCTTTCACTAGACTTCAATTCAGCCCAAGGGGCCTTCTTGCTCATCTCACATAATACTCGACCTCCCACTGCGGGCGGGGGGGCATGTGCCCATCATAGAGACCTCTTAGTATCCCAAGTTCCTTTTAAAGCTCAGCTCAGGCAACATCTTTGTGGAGCCCTACTGTTCTCCTCAGTACTTGGGCCTCCCCCACAACACTATCCTTTACCTATTTTTAACACACCTACATATGTCCATGTTCTCTCTTGGCCAGACTAGCTCCCTGAAAGCAACATTGCTTCATTTGTGCCCGGCCCCCCGCCAAAGCACACCATTCATACCCTTTTATTCATGCCATCCTCTTGATCTCCCTCCTTGGACTCTGATAGGTGAGCTTTCACCTTATCTCCTTGACTCAGGCTTCCTCACACCTTCTCAGCCATTTCCAAACCATCCCTTTCCCCAACATTCCCTGTATTTATGGTTTCCCATGATGTGCTGTCTTCTATTTAAACACAGGCTCCTTTCAGGCAGGATCAGTCTTGCTTCCTTATGCTTGCATCCCTAGGACATAGCACAATGCTTCATATAAAGTCACCTTTAAATAAATGCTTGTTGGCTGACATGCAACAGTAATGTTTAGGAAGAAAAAAAATGCTGTTTTAAAGAATTTATGCACTTCAGAGGGGGACATTCTAAGGATCCCACACTGCTCTACTTTGAAACTGTGTTGCCCTCAATCTAGCCAAACTCCTTACCCGTCCATTGCTGATCACGGCCCTTTCTCCCCTCTTTAGCTTCAGAACCTCTGTACAGTACAGAGCATGAGACAAAATAAAATCTGCTTTGGAAGATTCAAAGGCATCTTTGAAAAGGCTGACATCCATGCCCTAAAAGAAAAATTAGAACTGCTTTTATTAAACAAAGTAAATAAAATGAAATTTGGGAGGGTTAAAAAAAATACTTTTGGTTGAATAATTCGCAAGGGAATTCTATTCATTGTTACTATCACTAACACTATATAGCATATAATATAGCTGGCTCCTTCTGATAAGCCAGTAATTCTTGGTTATTTCTTTGTATAATTTAATTCAATCAATGTTCTCAAAATTCATTGCCAGACTCAGTTTGTACTTCTCAATCTTGTCCACTTTGTTTTAATTTCTTTTCCTAAGGAAATGTACACTTTAAGAACTGATATTTATTTTCAAACAACATTTAAAACCAGAATACTTTGTTAATTGGCAAAAAGTTGAACAGAGTAATTAAATGAATTAACTTCACAGCATGAGTTCATATAACTAAGACACTCAGAATTCACAAGCTTCTAGCTCCAAAAACGTACGGTTCAAATAACACGTTTTTTTGATCCTATAAATGTGCAAATCCAGTGTTCTGTCACAGTGATAAAAGCACTGTATGAAACAAAGGACTCTGGATTTACCTCATATACTTTATGAAACCCAGTGAGTTTCAAAGACATTAAAAAGTGTGTCACAGAATTTTTCTTTCCAAGAGGAACTCACACAACTTCAAAAATGAGTCCTCTGAGGCCAGGAATGAGAATTTTACAAGCTGATGTGATAATGAACAAGATGTGCCAGCCCCTCAGGAGTTCACTGGGATAGTGAGCAATGGAATGGAACAAGTGTAGAAAAGGCATGAAGACTTACGCCAACAGCAAATTCTGTAATGTCGACTCCCGCGGCCAGAGCTTCTGCAGTCTCCTCCTTGACCATTTTAGTGATGAAATTCTTGGCATAGTTAGATGTTTGTGTTTGGAGAGCTGCCCAGAGAGCTCTGGAGATTCGAGTGTTCTCAAAACGTGGTTCTTCACGAGGATTATTGATCATGCTAATGCGAATATTGTTACTGGATTTCTATGTTAACAAAATGAGGGTTAAAAGTTATTCAGTGGACGTGACTGAACTAAAAGTGGAAATAATGTCAGCACACTTCTGCAATATATCACAAATGATGACTAAAAAGGAAGCAACTGGCAATTCTACTATTCTAAAAAAAAACAAAAGGTTCACTATAACCAGAAAAACATGGATGGAGGTTGTCTAATCTAATCTATGCGACAAAAGAACGAATACAACACTTGATTTTCAAGGAACAATTACTTTTACAATAATTTCTTTCTCCTTCTTTATAGTCTTCTCATGTTCTAACATCTGCACCTGTGTCTGTATTTGCTCTGTCCACTCACACACATTGCATGCACTTCAAGGACCCGTGATCCCAGCTTACATAAGTGCTCCATCCAACAGTGCAGGTTACAAGTCACCCATTCACTCTCTTCCTGTGGAATTTGTCCACATCCTCTCATAAAATCTTCCATAAAGAGTCCACCCAAAGTGTTAAAGGACTTTTGCCTAGGTCTTTGAACACAGGAACAAGACTGTAGGATCAGGTCCTCTTGTCTCACACTTATTATGATTGATTATACATTTACTGTACTATATCTTCTTCTGCCACTTCTTGTGAGCCAGTAATGACTCAAGACTAGAAACACGGTGTAGTTCGTTTATGCTTAGTAACTGCTCATTGTTGTTTGGGTCACCCACAATTTTGATTCTTCCCTGTATGTAATACTTCACAATTCACAGCCATATAGCATCATGGGAAGAATACTTATCTTAAAAAAGCTGTGACTTTGTTTCTGGTAGCAGGTTGGAATTGTTGAGAGCCATATACAAATTCCCAAATGCAATCTAGCCTCTCTCCATCCCATTCTGTTCTGGTCCTACCTCACTATCTATCTGTTGTATCTAAGATTTAGGCAATGATGGATCAAATCAATGGTCTATCCAATTACATATCATAGTCTGGAAACAAATATTCTCCATTTACTTAGTTCTTGTTGTGTAGAAATAGGCCATTGTGTGTGCATATTAATTGGGACTATGAGTATCAAAACAGAGGCTACATTATTTCACAGCCTGAAGCAAAATATCTTCCACAATCAGGAAGATCTGGAGGGACTCATCAGTCATAAATTCCCTCTTCCATTTGGACACTGTCAGGCTCCACGATGGTGGGGGCACACAGTAAGTGAGTATGTCTCTCTTCTTTTATGCTTTGCTTAATATTAATAAGAAGATCACTGAACAAAGTTGTATCTCTTCTTATGCCAAATGAGGAATTTTGATAGATGGGTCAAACGTTATTCATTAAAGGGTTCACTGATATGGTTTGATCTATCTTTTCTTATCTGCCTTATATTTCAATCTCTTTAAAAATATGAATCCTCTCTTCACCATACCAAATGCAATGAAACATTTGCATCATCTAACGTAATGTTAATCACTGAGTTTAAATAAATACTTTTAAGCTACTGAGTCTCTCACTATTTCTTTTGAATCTTTCTTTGTCATTTTAAAGTAACTTGTTCTCTTGTGTAACACGAGCATACAGTAATCTTTCTCTACTTTCCAACTAATAGACAGTTTTCCATAATACTTATATTCCTTTCACTCTACCAAAAAGGAAATAAATTCCTGTTGGCTACCAACCAAGACACCTTACAGGATTAGAAGATAAGTAGGAAGGACTTCAGAGATTATTTAGTCCAATCCCCTCATTTGAACCATGAGAAAATAGTGGCCTGCCCAAGATCACACAGGTGTTAAGTATCAGAGTTAAGATTCAAACACAAGTCCTCTGACTCCCAATTTGGTGCTGCTTCTGCTAAAAATAGAAGCAATGGCACAGCTAGGTGGCACAGTGAATAGAGGACCAGCCCTGGAGTCTGGAGGATCTGAGTTCAAATCTGGTCTCAGACACACCCACACCCACACACACCCACACACTCCCTCCCCAGCCCCCCCACACGCCATATGACCTTGGGCAAGTCACTTAACCCCCAACTGCCCTACCTTCCCCCTCCAAAAAAAAAAAAAGCTTTAAAAAAACCCGATAACTTACTGAGAACAATTCTAGCCCTAAACAAAGTTATAAGAGAACCTGCATAGACTTGCCTGGTGCTTGATAGCATCATATAATAACTGTCTTCCAGAAGGGCTGTCAAAATCCCCAACAATCCAAAAGGTTACTGGTCTAATAAAAGAATCATCTGTGGAAAAATGAAAATCATGTTTGGAGGGACAAGAAATTTCATATGGTACAATACTGGTAATGCACTGAAAAGCACATCTGAAACCCATGCAAGATTTTAGAAAGCGCAAAGCTCTTAGTAAGGACAAAGTGAAACTATTGGTACTTACATGCAAAAAGGTAAAAGAGCTTATATCTATATGGCTTAGTTCCAGACATGCACTGATTAATTCTATTACAGTGTATAATTAGCACCATTAGCACCTGAACTTAGAAGGAACCTTTGAACTTGCAAGTAACATACTGTATTTTTTTTTAATTGTAGCCTGTTGATGTGTAATTAAATTTTATATCAATTTAAACAAAATTTCGTTTCACTGCTATAAGGCTATTGTTACCCACAGGTTCCAGGGCCCTCATTATAAAGTGTCAGTAAATTCCCAATTATGAGGGTCCCAGAAAAGATATAAGATACTTAAATAAAGGAATCTGAAGTTCTGAAATTATGAGTTACCATAGATCTCCTTGGAAGACATTCCTGGACAACAGGAAAGGAGCAAATGAGTGGGAGAGAACGAAATTTCACTTTGGAAATATTATCAAAGCACAAATGAAGATAAAGAATCTTAAACACAAGTCCTTGGGTCCAAGATAAGATGGAAGAGAGCCCCAGAAATTCCTGTATCAGTACTGGGAGCACAGTCCCACTACTCTAATCTGAAGAATTTACTTCTTTAGGGAACCAGATGGCACATACAGTTCTGAATTTAAATATACATGCTTTAAAAACCAAATTTTCTCACAGAGGAATTTGGAAGGAACAAAATTAGCTTTTCCAGCTGATACTTAGTGTTGTGAAAAGGCAGTAAGTATGACAAGATCTTGGGAGAAACTTCCCCAAAAGGAAAGACAGTCATTTTTTGACCTCAATAACAGACTTTTATATTAGTATCAGCAAAGGAAAAAACCTTACCTAAAACACATAAATAATAAATACAAATCAAGCTTTCAATAACTGCGTTTCTCTAAAAAATTCTGGGAAATAGATAATATCCTACCATAACGAATTAACCATTTTCAATCCATCAATCAATTTTTACAACAAATTCAAAAATACTATTTGAAATGCTGCCAAATGAAATTTCATAGCATCTTTCCCAGTAGATGTTAAAAACTATTGTCACAATCACCAAACATATACTGAATCAAAGATAAGAACCAAAGTAATTACCTTTCTTTGTCAAATAAGTCATACTATTGGCTACAGCTGCAGTCTTATCTTGTGAATCCAAAAGAGAGAATCTAGCATAATCATCCACAAAAAAGTTATCTGAAAAGGGAAAAAAACAGAAATTTGCACTCTTATGTCACATAGAAACATTTCTTATAATGCTAACATCCAGTCAGTAACTTGATTTACTATTATTAAACTTAGCATAAGATTTTGGTGTTTATTTGGTAGGAGAAGTATAACATGCTTGTAAAATGGTCTCAGGGGACTTTTCTTTTTTAAGGTAGAATGAAACCATGTACAGCATACCATATTATACATATGCAAACATAAATACATACTTGGGGAAGGAGAGAAAGAGACTTTAAACAGTGAGGAATCAGTGAGGGGTTTGGGACATGGAAACAGTAGCAGTGTAAGGAAATTAATGTCTCCAGATTTGTTTGACTGCGGTATGTTAGATAGACAGACAAGTGGGAAGAGTAGAATCAACAGCCTCATTTAATAAGTGATTATAAAACCAATCCTGTTGTGAGGCAATGAGCTGGACTGGACAGGTAAGCGGACACTTGAGACTAGCTAATTCTAAAAGCTCCCCCATCAACTAATCTGACCACTCTCTCTAATCACTAACATATCCAATCAACTACCACTCCTCCAAATGTCCTATTTCTTTTATCCCATTTGAAATACTGCCCTTTCCTTCTACATTCCCAAACTCTGCACCAATTGGTATTCGGTTTAGCCCTTCCAGGCCTTGCAAACACATCAAGGACTCATTTTATTACTTGAATTGAATTCCTAGGTGCGATCCCACAATGAAACCAAAAAGATGTGCAAGAGACTCCTTAGCTCAATTTTCCTCAATAGGAATTAGGAGCTTTTGTAGATTCTTTTTTTCCCTAAGCTTCTGCACCCAGCAATTATTTTCCTCTGTAAGGAAGTGTATTAGGAAACATATCTCCTAAATATAGGATAGGCTAAATTAAGAAAAAACTAATCTTATTAACATTCATTTACCAAGGATTAATTGAGTACTTACTAGTACGTAAGCTCCTTGGGATCAGGAACTACTCTGCTCTTTGTACCCCCTACTACCTAGCTCAGAACTTGGTACCTAGTGGGTGATTAATAAATGCTTGCTGACTGATTGTGCTACTTTACAAAAAGTCAAAGGGCTTGGAATAATCAAAAGGGTCAGATTTCTAGATTCACCACTTAACTGTGTGGCTTACAGTAAGTCACTTAACCTAACTAAACTGGCTACCTCATTTGTAAAATGGAAATAATATTATTTTTCACTACCTACCGCACAAGATTATTGGGATAAAAGCACTTTATAAGTAGCAATATAAATGAAGGATAATTATTTATATGGGATTGTTTGTATATAAACTTTATTTTTATATATATGTTTATATGCAGAGACAGAAAGCTACCTTACATATGCCAATCATTTCAAAGAACAGAAGACTAGATATCACCATGACATCTCAAAACTTTCCAGAACATAAACTGTGTGCCTTCACAGCTGTCTCCAGGGACTAGGACACCCAGAATCCAAAAGAAATAAACTGATGCGCAATGATCCTGACTTCACTCAACACCTCTCCCCTACCTCTCCCATGCTACTGGCAGAGAAGTTATATTTGCAGAGCAATAGCTTGGTAACAAAACCTGACCAGGAGATTGAGAGGACACCCCCAACTCACCCACCCCTTTGTGGAAGTGGGCAGTCCACAAATGTTACACATTGCACAAATTTCTGGACTTTTTCAAGTCCAGTTGATGTTGATTTTTTCAGTTGATGTTGATTTTTTCCTCTCTAAAAAACACTATTTGTTATTTGTGCTAATTCTCTTGGGGATGCAATAGGTATGGGGGAGAAAAAAAAAGAGAGCAGAGAGGAATATTTGAGATAATTATGATGACATAAGAAACAGAATGTTTCAGTAAAAATTTATTTTTCAAAAGAGAATGTTATATTGTACAAATGAATACACAAGTTTTGTATTACATTGCTGCTTACAATTTGATCATTCTTATGCTACAAAATTATACTGTAATATTGTTAGTTCAGATATTGGAAATCACTTCATAACGTTAGTCATTTTCTGAATGGGGAGTCTCAGATGCTGAAGTGAAGCACAGAGGATAATGCACCTAAGTCTCTCGGGTTGGCTCCCTTTCAGGCTTCAAACTCACCTAAAATGTGAAGTACAAAACTTCAATGTACATTAGGCACTGTGGGATGACTCCTAGATCAGTGAAGAGTAGCACTGAACTTGTCAGATTTAAATAATGACAAAACTGACTAGTCAAATACGAGGCAGAAACCACGGTCAATCAAGCCTGAATTTAATATTCTATTCCTGTGTCTATTTGATACAATGCTTATCCATGCATGTAGAGCATTCTGTCTTTAGTGGGAGATTGGAACATTCATTGATATGAGCTCTAGAAGAAAAACTTCTTGATTCACAAAGAGAAAAGACATGCAGAGATCTGTATTTGGGAAGTCACCACTCCTTGTTTTTAAAATCTCAATAAATTCAGCACTAAATTGAGGAAGAGTGAAGTGAATTAGGCAATGGAAAACAATTTAACCTAGCTAAGAACAATGTATGCTTTTGCGATTAAAACAGTAGTCTTTCTTGTCATGATGTCTCTAGCTAAGAAATTTTTTGTTCACCTATGTTTAATGAAGTAGAAAGATTTACTTTTCAGTAAACATTTTGCCCTTGCTTTTGTGACTTTAGAACTCCATTATGACAGGTTTGCAAGCAACACTTTGACTGCAAAATTAAACTTTCGAGACACAGCAATTCCTAAGCACCTGCAAAAATTGATCTTCCTGTAAAATCTCTATTAGGCCTCTGCAACCTCTCCAGGGGCTCCTATGCTGTAGAATATAACTTGAATGTAATTTTCTTCTTATTACTCTCTATTGAAAAGGGGTCAATCAACATATGGTTATGTTCCCAAGTCTCCCTCAAAATAGAATTTTCTGTAATTTAATTAAAATCAGTGGCAATTAAAAAAAAAAACTTAATCCATGTAGTAGAGGCAGTCATGTTATATTCTGCCTCCCTGTACATACTTCTATTAAGAGACTACAGTATAGGCATGGAGAAGTGGCCAGAAAGGCTAAGTTCCCTTTTGGCCTTTTTTATTCAGGCACAGGCCTGAAAAATTACATTCTGCTCCTCAATAAAGAGAAATATCAAGTTTTGACAAGAAGTAGAAAATATAGAGTAATTATCTTACATATGTATATTTTCTTTTCTCACAATGGAAAAACCACTTTCAGAAGACCACTTCCTCTGTAACTTTACTACAGAGATATCAAATTGAATGAGACTTCATGGCCACCATAATGACAAGTGATAGGAGTCCCCACAGTACTTCAAGATACCCTTTTAAGTTGGATATTTAAATGCTTAAGAGTACATCCAAGGAAGAAGCCAACAAAGCTAGATTTAAGGTAAGGTCACCTAAGAGGCATTCAAAATAAACATCCCAGATTTAGGTGTTCTGAGGATCTTCAACATAAGAACAGAAGAGCCACATGCCTCAGGAAGATAGTAAAGGTGATGGAAAGATAAAGAAAAGGCATCCCTTACATGCTGACTTTCAGGTAAGTCAACATTATATTGTATTATTCATGATGATTTATTATTTATGTATTATTCATGATGATTCCTTTAATTGGCATTTATAGAGCACAGGGTATTTTTTAAAATATTTTACAAGTCACCTGTTTTCCAAGGAATTTATACCTGTATCTCTTTTTTTCTTTTTTGGTGGCTTGAGAAGCAGAAGGGTACCACAATGAGGGAGAAAGGACAGAAAGAAAATCTTTAGAATTTAAAAGCTTAGAAAATAGCTTCCACAAGTTTGCAGGGGGAAGGAGGAAAGGAAAGAAACTTGCTTCCTGCTCCCAGACATCAATGATACTCTTGCTTTGTACTTTAAAGCTTATAATTTTAGAGAGGCAGCAATAAATATAACTTCAACTTAAAAGGTCCCTGGTTTAATCAGAGTAAGATTCTGAAAGTGTCTCTCATTCTAGAATTGTTAAAGAAGATGCCCCCAGGGGCGGCTAGGTGGTGCAGTGAATACAGCACCAGTCCTGGAGTCAGGAGGACCTGAATTCAAATCCAGCCTCAGGCACTTAACACTAGCTGTGTGACCTTGGGCAAGTCTCTTAACCCCAATGGTCCTGCATTATCCCCTCCAAAAAGAAAAAAAAAAAAGATGCCCCTTACTAGTTGCTGTTAAATCCAGATACTGCCGCTCAGCTGTCAAAATTCTAGAGTTGATTCGTGGAACAACATTGGGCTGGTTCATAACATATTCAACCACATCTTGATCATGAGACAGTTCACCCTAGAGAAAGATAAGAACCAGTTAAAGTACTGCCATTATAACAGGTTTACAAGAAAATAAAGGATGGGAAAATCTTATAAGTAACTTTTTTGTATAAGTAAACTCCTAGACTGTAACAGGATACAAGTTCCATAGTGTAGAAAAATGTGGCCTTCTGCCCTAAGTAAGTCCATGTGAACTACTGAAGTTAAAAGAATTTAAGAGTAAGTTTTTTTTATTTTAGCTTTTTTCTAGAAGGGAGAGTCAAAGTACAAATTAAGGAGAGCAGAAAGCTGTTGAACCGTGACCTCAGTCTTCAATTTTTTAAAGACACTGTCTGAATTGAATTGTTAATGTATTATATTTGGAGAAAAGATTCTCTAGCAAATGTCTTTTATTTTTAAGAAAAAAAAATGGCTAAAATCACCTCTGCTTCTAACTAAAGTTTTCTCTTTCTTTCCAGACACATTTTATTAATTCATTACAATAATTATGTTCACTAATGAAATTCTCAAAAAAGTAGGATCTACAGTCATAGCGATGTTGCAAAGTTTTTTAAAAATTAATCTATTTTATGACTAACAGATTTTTTAAAAGAAAGAATAATAGAATTCAAATTCTACTTCAAATTCTATTCAAGAATCTAGTTTAGCCTTTTCCTTTGCTAAGTGCTATTTCTATCCAATTAGTCCTATTCCAAGAACAAATTCTGGAAGTAGCATAATCATAAGCACAATCTGTGAATCTGAACCGGCTCTCCTATTGTTCAAAAAAAAATCAGAGTGCAGGCACACATATACTTTGGCTAATCATTTCAGATGAGCTGATCCAAATTAAAATAAGCCTGACTGACCCAAACATTTCACAAGAGAAATAAGTGAAGAAAAAGCACTGCAATTAGAGGAGATTTAAGGCTATTTTATTCTAAACAATAAGTCAAATACTTTAGAAAGAAAATTATTTCATCTGAACTATCATGTTCCATAACACTGATATACCATACATAAAATGAAAGGATGAATATTTGAAGAGTTCCACCTATTTTATTGTGTTCCCTTAAAGTAGTGATAAGATTATTCCTCAAGCTTAGACTTCTGACTTTGAGCAACTAAACCAAAAATCACTCAGTAGAGAATCATGAATTTATGTTTTCACCCTGAGAGCAGTACCTAAAAATAAGATAGCAATTGTTTGAGGAAATAAATTGAATTATAATCACAAAGAGGATATTCTAAGAGACACAACATATCCACCAAAATTTTACTTTACTTAGATTTGGTGAGGTCCATAGATTTTACTTGAAAACAATTTTTTTATCTGAACATAACAATACTGAACACAATAATCAAACCATTTCTGAAATATACTTATGTCAACCACTCATACTGTATCAACTTTACTTTTAATCTTTATTTTCTAATTTCTAGGCAATTGTCCTAAATAAAACACCTTGTATAGTATGGAAAAAATTATCCTTTGAGAAAACTAATATTTTTAGTGTGCTAACTAATACCAAATCCCATAGCATTTGCCATTTCAAATTCAACAATCTTAGTGAAAGCTCTTGAAAAGATTAAGAGCAGCCATCCTGCTGGGAATCTAAAAATAACTGCTATGGGGGTACATAAAATTCCACCACTTGAAGAATTTTATGGCAAACTACAAAAACTAGAACTTAACGAAAAAAAAGAGCTCATACTGCACCCAAATCCAGCTCTAAATCTTCACATACCAAGTACACAGCTCTCTGAAAGATGCTTGTAGTCTCCAGGATTTTATGCATTGTAATTGTTTCCAGTTCATCTGCATCCAGCTGATCTTTTTCATACGGCATGCCATTAAACAGTACAACTGGTGGAGGACCCACCCCTGTCTGCTCATAGTAAGCTCTTCCTTCCTATAACAGATACAAAAAGGCAAGAAAGTTTTAGGCTTTTGTGGGGCAAAAGGGAAAAAAAACCTACCCTCATTCTACAAATATTCTAGGCGAGACAGAATATATGATAATAATCAAACCTTTAACCATATTGCCAGTTGCTTAAAATCCTCTTTCGAGGAGACAAAAGGTAGTTAGTTATGTGTCAGACAAGTAAAACCACTACTACTGCCCTTCCAAACTGGATGGAGACAGCCCATGACCCTGAATCACATCCCAGACCCAGACCATCAACCCTATTTCTAGCCTCCATCTAGCCTCCATCGTTGAGGAGAGTGACCATTATTTGTCTGGAGGCAGTATTTATGGTCTCTTAGAATGGATTTGAAAATCAACATGCTGTAACATAAAAGAGGCTTGGGAAAACCAGAGCACAAATACTGCCTCTTGGAACATACAAGCAATTCAACCAATTTAACCTTTCAGTGCCTTAAGCAACTCTCTAAGACTATAAGTTATACACACAACTTGTTCATCAAAAATAGCAGATGGAATTTATATATAGTGTTTCTTAAACCAGTGAATTCATAAGTCCAGACCTCCATAGTGTGAATATATCCTTTTGTTAGGTAATCTGTAGATATCAATTTATCCAACATCTATTTAGAAATCCATTCTTTGCCCCTATTAACTTTTTTTTATTTGATATCATTTTATTAAAACTTTCAAAAAATGTATCATACATAACTTGTATAGTGCACTCAGGAACTTGCCAGTCTAAGTACACTGATATTACACTGCACAATTCTGTACTGTTTCACTTACTCTTAAGTATTTTGTTTTTCTATTTCTGGGTCATCTAACTTATGCCATTATGACCCTTTTATACTAACTGAAAAACGAATGAATTTCATAGAGATCCTAGAAAACGTAAAATTCCTTGAGGGGATTCTCTTTTTCCTTTTGTTTTTGGATCCCATGATATATGAAGGAAGAAGGATGCCCATAGACTACTAGAATTGAAGCCATCAGAGACATGGGTTCAAACCATACCTCTGATTTTACTACCTGTATGACAATGAGCAAATCACTTAATTTTACTAAGCCTGAGCTTTATCATCTGTAAAAGGGGGGATAATAATACCTGTGGTACCTAGTTCACAAGAAGACCAAATGTGAGAATCAAATGATTAAAACCATGTAAAATGTTTTTACAAACTGTAACTATATGTAATGTACATATGTATGCTTGTATCTACAAACTACAATATACATATGTGTAGATAGAGATGAAGACTGATCTATCTAGTCTATCATAGTTATTATTTTCCCTATCCAAAACATAATGCTTTGCACATTGCAGGTGATTTTTAAATGTTTATTTAATAACTAAATGAAAACAAGTAACTTTAAACAAAAAAAAAAATGTATCCTTGTAACCTTAATTTTTTACTATTTTGTCAGTTTACTTGTCTTGGTATAGTGTCTTCCTTCTTCCCTAAGATTCATTCTTAGACTAAGACTGCATAATCACCCAAATAGCACATTCAGCTAAAGTCTTACATCAAATTCTATAATCCTTCTACACTAAGTTTTACCTAAACTTTAAGTTCTAATTTTTACTAAAACATTCTTGTCAACTGATTTGCACAAAACTGAATATTTTCCCATTTAATAGTCAAACAATATCATTCATGATGTCAACTAAATGAGAATGGTCTCCTTTTTCTTCATAAGGCTGAAATTTACAACCAACATTTACATTCTGACATATGCACACCCTGAAAAACTACCAAGTTTTCTGTCTTCCATACTACGTCATAAAATTCTATGAAAGAAAAAAAGAAAATAAGTCAAATGAAAAAGAAATATCAATAAATCTTTTACCTTCCGATTCTGATCAAAGGCAGAGTCAATCCCCAAAATACTATTAATTTCCACATATGGATATTTCTTCTGCAGAACACTGACAACATGTTCAACTTTCACCTTTTCTCCAGTTTTTACTTTGTTATATATCTGAGGAGAAAAAAAAGCTTAGTTTTATACTTTAAAAATACCAAGCCAAAGTAGAATGATATCATTCTCAGGCCAATTTTCTTTCAATAGTATAACAGGAAACTGAGAAAAGTGTACCTTCTGCATAAAAATTTAAATAATCAATTTGGAGGTTATTAATTAAGCTTAACTCTCCTTTCTCCCAGTCTCCCTAAAGGTTCCTTCTTCAGGAGAAATACTGAAAATTCCTAAAATTACACATTCAATTCATGGAAAATGCTGTGTAACATAATTACATAAATACCAACAAAACTTGCAGGTAAAAAAAGCTGACCTATCTTCTTATGAAATTTTTCTTAATTTTTCTGGAAATTAAAACTATATTCGTCCCATTAAGAGAGGAAGACCAAACTCTAAAGAAACTTTCAAACAAGATTAGTTGAAATTATTTGTAAATTTATTCACTTCAGAAATCTTTCAAAGTGTTAATGAAAAACTAATTTTAATGAATCTGTAAAGTATAAATATCTGAACATTAAAAAAAAGCTGAGGAAAAAGCCAAAATAATGGTTTATAGGCTATGGACATGTCCTAATTAAGCTAATGCTAAACTACAAATGAGAGCTATTGATGCCTTTCAGATACTTAAAATGAGGGGGAAAGGTGGAGTATAAATCATAAAGATTTTGTTTATAAATGAACAAATATATACATTTGACCTAATGTTTAAAATGCCAATTGGCTGAGGAAAGCCAGTCTGAGAGAATGAATCCTGGCTTTGAATTAGTAATTAGCCACTAAAATATGCACATATAAAGAAAAATGATAACATTTGCATAAGCTACCAAGCAGCGGCTAAAGTTATTTATTTTTTGTCTACGCACCCCAAACACTTGGTATGTGACCAAATGCTTGCTGAATTGAATTTGAAATGTGTTTAGCATATGTCATTTTTCCATTTCAGTAAGCATTCAGATTAAGTTAGGTAAATGTAAGGCTAGCAATGTTCTACCTTTATCAGATATTTTGACATTTCTCAAAATATGTAATTTATTAGTCTAAAACTTAATTTTCTATTGAGAAAAAAAGCCACAGAATGCCACCACCAAATTTGCCACAGTCAAATATGATTAGCAGTTTTTAGTCCCTTAAGAACAAAAGTATGATGTGAGATCTTACAGATGGATGAAAAGTACCCTTTTTACCAGAAGAGGAACAATTTCTACTTTTCTCAAGTGTAAAGCGTGGGCAGTGAATGAGACAATTTGTAAAACTATGATCTTAAATTCCTGCACTGCTCATGTATGTATTTCTATGAAAACAATTATTTCACATGTAGCTGTAAGAAAAGCAATACTTTCCTTTTCACATTCAAGAAATATAGTATCCTTTTATACTGCAGACTTTAAAAAATTATACATTAGACAATAAACTAAATGAAATAAATAAATAAATGAAAACGTACCGATATCAAAGTCTGGAAGGCATGATAATTATCCACATCTTGTGCAACATAATTATATGTTCTAAGAACAGCCACTCCAGCATCTTGCATCCCATCAACATCTTCAGAGTCATTAACCACAAAGATTAAACCAATTCTGTGAGGAGGGAAATAAGCATTTATCTCAAGTAAGTAAAATATTTTGTAAAGCATATCTTTTATATCTAATTCAATGACTGCACTAACCAATGATTAGAATATTCCTTAAAAAAACCAAACTTACTGGAAATGAATTTGTGTGTGTGTGTGTGTGTGTCTCACATTATGCACTTACAACATATACTCTGCTACATTCAAAGCTAGGATTAGACTTGGAAGGGAGAGGAGTAGAGAGGAAAGAAATATGATGGTGCAAAGTTTGAGAGAACAGTGAGTATTTATTAAAGCTGAAGATACACAAAAAGCACAGATCTGAAGAATCTTGAGTAGGGCACACAGGATTTGAAAGTGAGAGAGCTCAGCAACAGAGCTACACTGGGATGAGGATGGGATTAAATTCTGAATTCTCAGAATACAAGAACAATTTCCATTTAGAGAGCAAAAATGTAGTTCTCTAAAGGAAATAACAATCTTATGTTGGGAATACTGCTTAATAGTAATATAAAAATAGCTAACATCTACATAGTGTTTACTCTGTGTCAGATATTGTGGCTAAGACAAGCACTTTATAATTACCCCATTTGATCCTCATAACAACCCAGGAAATAGGTGCTATCATTAAGCCCATTTTACAGCTCAGAAAACTGCGACAAAGAAACTTGAGCAGGGCAAGACATCTGGTAATTGTCTGAGGCCACATCTAAACTAAGGTCTTCCTGATTTTATTTCTACCAAGCACCACATTCACTCTGCCACCTGGCTACTCTGTTTAAAGATAAACAATACAGCTACAAAACAGAAAGTGGCCCAGAGTGCGTCTCCTCTAAAAGCATTTCTATTATTAAGAAATAATGACTACCTTATTTGTATAGTCCTTTTCACATTTCAGAGCACTTTTTCAAGTATTATCTCATCAGAATCTCGCAAAGCAGGCAGGGTGAAAAATATATCATCCTATTTGACAGATGAGGAAACTGACCCTGTGCCTTGTCTAAGACTGGGTGGTAGAAGTTTGGTGCTGGGAGAGCCGAGCCTAGAACCTCAGTTTCCAGATTTCTAGTCCTCTAAACTTTCCCAAATACCACAATGCTTGTAATGAAGGGGGTAACCTACAAAAGATCACGTGTACAAGAGGAAAAAAGGATTCTATGATCCAGTAGCAAAGGTGTTCTACTTGGAGTCAGAGGGTCTAGACTCAAATCCTGGCTCTGTCATTCACTTCATGCATCACAACAGACAAACAAACCATTTACCCACGGGGTCACTTTCCTTGCCTATAAAATAAAGCTGGACTAAACAACCTCTCAATCTATGATCCTAAACATTTAAGCAGATAAATAGCACCTTTGTGCATTTCCACTAAAAAAAACTTTATGTGGGATTGATACATGCAATGGTACTTTAGAAATAACTAGCATTTCCAACAAATAAAAAAAGAAAATAATGATTTTATATACTATTATGCATTTGTTCCTAGCTAAAGATAACCGTTATATAAGAGGTTGAGCAAATATTCTCTCAACTTTAAAAGAAATATATTCTTATTTGCAAAAAATAAAATACCTATTTCCTTAAATAAGACATTTGTTGGAATTTTAATAGTCAAATTCTCTGACATCATGATTTCAGTTTTGTCATCTTCTAAACGATGAAGGTAAAGCTAGCTCAAGCCTACCAAAAACTTTTTGGGATGAACCCAGACATAAAAATACAAACTTCACAGTAGTTCAGCAGAAAGAAAAAACCAAACTAGTAAGGTAGTATAGATGAATCACATAAGAGCTGCAAAAGTAATCAGGAAGCTATGCTTAGAAAATTTCCTGTCCACTTAAAACTGCTATAATTTTGTCCAATCCCTTACTCCACACAAAATGGATGTTGTAGAAGAAGGATGTTAAACACACTTTACAGGCTTTCAATATCACAGTTAAACAAATGCAGCCTACATTACACTGCAAAATGGGTCTCATATTTTGATGTACAGCATAAATCAAATCCGTAATACGGCAAAGCTCTTTAAAAACACATTTTATTGGACTATCAACAGTTTCACAACAAATAAGGAAAAATGAAAACCTCACAGACAAGTCACATTTGTGAAAAATAAAATGCAGAACAATACACCTCCCATACCTAGGCGCTTGAAAATTATCCCCTCACCCAAATTTGTATAGCAATTTGTAACTTAAGGAACACATTCAAAATATCACACTTTATTCTGCCAAAAAATATGCTGGCAATAAGAAATATGGTTCAACTGTTACGTCAAGTTAGCATGTCAAAAACCTTCACCAGACTTTTTTAATTTCCCACAAGTTCAACTCTAACTTGTCTGTTATATCCAATCCCTCACAAAATCTGGTTGATTCACTGTTGTAAAATATCTAATTAATCCAATGGCCCACTGTCACCTCTAAGATCAAATACAAACTCTTCACTTTAGCATCTAAAACTCTTCACAATCAGATCTCAATTACATTTCCAGGCTTTTAATATATTACTCTCTTTCATAAGTTATCCTTTCCAACCAAACTGACTTTGCTGTCCCTCACACAAGATATTCCAATCCATTTCATAACTTGATACCTTTGTATAAATTTAACATCATGGTTTAGAATACAGTGGCTCCTCACCTCCATGTCTAACAATCCCTGATTTTCCTAAAAGTTCAGATCAAATATCATGTCCTACGAGACTCTTTCTTGAATCTCCTAGTGCCTCCACTCCCAAAAATTACCTTGCATTCTGTATGTAATTATATATGTACATGTCATCTCCTTAAACAGAAAGTAAGCTCCATGAAGGCAGGTAGTTTCATTTTTGTCTTTGTAATGTTGGGGCCCTAGCACAATGCTTGCAAATCATGGGCACTCAATAATCATTGATGTCCTTTTCCTTTCTTCACTCCTATATAGTTACCTCACTATATCTTTTTTCCCTACTAAACTGTAATCTCTATACTCAAAAATTTACTAAGTAACACATACACTCTGGCCAAGTTCCACAAGACTACCAGTCTATACCCTCAGAGATCCAAAAAAAGTAGAAAATGACTTATTTGTGCAAAAATATTTATAATAGCTCTTTTCAGTAGCCAAAAATGGGAAACTAAGATGCTATCCTCCTACTGGAGGACTAAAAAGCTATGGTATGTGACGGAATGTATAGTATGCAATAGAATATTGAAGTGCCAAAAGATAAGAAGTGGACAGTTTCAAAGGAAAATGGGGAGACTCTTATGAACTGTCAAAGTAAAAAGAACAAGGTAATCTATACAAGCACAAAAAATTACAAGGAAGACTTTAAAACTCTAATCAATAACCACTCTACAATAAGAACTGCTTGTTACAGTCAGGCAAGTCTCCTAGATTTTAGATGCTTCCCGTCAAAAATTACCTTTCATCTGTTCTACATGTATCTTTTATGTACCTAATTATTTACATGTTGTTTCTCCAACTAGATTGCAAGCTCCTTGAGAGCAAGGGCTATTTTTGCATTTCTTTGTGTCTCCCAGCACTTACCACAGTACCTAGCACTTAAAAAGTGCTTGACTAAAAAGTTTGCTGACTGGCTGACTTCCTTAGGGCAGCAAGGTGGTACAGAGGACAGAGTATTAGACCTGGACTCAGGAGGACTGGAAAGAGCTACCCTCACCTCAGACATTTATCTGTGTGATACTGGGCCAGTCATAATCTCAGCCTCAATTTCCTCATATGTAAAATGAGAATAATGACAGTAGCTACCTGCCAGCGTTGTCACAAAGATAAAATGATCTATTATTATTGTTATTACTAATACTACTCCAACTAGCTGAATACTTCATTTCAATAGACTGAATTTAGTGAATGTGCCTAGGAAAGTGTGCTGAGTGATCCTTTGTGTCTTTCTCTTGTGCTTTTCTTTTTAGAGAGGCCACTGCTTCACTTCAGTGTTAACAGAGTGGTTAAATATCCATCTAACAAAGCTAGACTCCTCTTCTACACCAAATGTGCTATTTTTTTGAAGGTCCACCTAGCTCATGCCCTATTTCTTCCACAAAGCCTTTCCAAACCACTCACCACTCTAAACTACAATGTTGTTCCTGATGTTTTGTTTTGTTTTTAAACATAAATACCTACAGCACCTGGGAGCCAGGAAATAATTTTAAAACCATCCTTCATTGTTCTCTGTTTCTTTCACATTTGTAATCTGCTTTTCCCAAATAAATGCTAAATTCCTGGGAGGCATAAACTGTGTCTTTTATTCCTATGTTATCACCAAAGGTATGTGTACTAGTAATATGCACACGAATAGAAGGTTCAACGAGAACTTGATTTAGATTACACATTTTACCTTCATGTTGTCTAAAAAATTATAACTGTAGTAAATCTAACTATTTAAATCTATTTAAATTTAAATCTAACTATTTAATAAAAAGAATTATTATAAAAAGAACTATTTAATAAAAAGAAGCCCCAATCATGTGTAAAGTTAAAAAAATTATTTCTTTAAAAAAATATACTGGGGGCAGGTAGGTGGCACAGTTAATAGAGCACCAACCCTGGAGTCAAGAGGAGCTGAGTTCAAATGTGACCTCAGACACTTGACACAGAACTAGCCATGTGACCTTGGGCAAGTCACTTAAACCCAACTGCCATACCTTCCCTTCTCCAAAAGAAAAGGGGAAACAATATACTAAAAAACTAAATATATAAGCTACCTATTCAAAAAACTGATTTGTTTTTCAGTAGAAGTTTCTACATAAACACAATTCATTGTTAATCTGACAGGTCTCTGGAAATGGGTATGAACAATACTTAGTCCTACAGAAACCAACAAAGTCCTCAATCTATTGCAAATACAGTAATATCTTTTTGTGATGTGAATATTTATGAAAAAGCAGGCTAAACCTAGGAAGCATTTTCAGATAGAATATTTTTCAACTATCCAGTGATAAGCTTTGGCTCAAAAAATAGTAAATATCTTGTGCCAAAAAAGACACTCATTTTCTTCATCAATGACCAGTTAATCACAATTTATTAAACCCCACTGTAGTCCTATCTTTCGGTATTTTAATCAAATAATTTAAGAATGAAAAACAAAATTTCAACTCAGTTATACACATACTAAAATCAGCAACACAGTATTATTACCTTAGTGGTATATGATTACTGAGGAACATTTCAGCTACATTTATCAGTTCTACTGCAGTTTCATGAGCTGGATCAAATATGATAATCTGTGGACAATGATAAATAGAAAAGAACTAGTGAAATGGCATTTATACTAGAAGTCATTATGTGACTGTAAATACTACTATCACTTTATAATTAAAGACGGCCTTTCTCCAGAGTTATTCTTAAACCATATCTCAGAAGGCAGGAAAACAGAAATCACTACCATTTCCCATTGATGAAAAAAAAAAACAAAACTTTGTTAAGGGCAAGGTAAGATGATCATAGGAGTTAAAGCTGTAAAGAATCCTTGAAATTATGTGACTCCACATCCACATTTTACAGATAAATAAACTAGGGTTCAAGATAGGAATTTGCACAAAATCACCTGTTTTAATAAATACAGGGTTCTAGATTTGGACCCAAATCCTTTGTCTCTAAATCATGCTCTTTTCACTGCATCCAAGGTCACAAACGTACCCCAGGTTGAATCCTATTTCAGTGCTTTATCCAACTTTCTCAGCTTAAAAAACAAATAATCTTTACACCCAGCAAAATGAAATTACTCATTAAATATTCATCTGGTACCAAATAACCAAAGTATGGAGGGCGGAGAGAAAAACATAGAGCAAGTAGACTTTGGCTAGGAAGTACAGAAGCAGTTTCAGAAATGAAATATGTAAAATGAGACTTCAGTCAAAAGATTTGGTTTTCCCTCTACATTTTAGGGAAGTTTTATTTGCTAATGCACCAAACAGCTTTCTGGCTACTATTTTAGGGAATGAGATGGCAATATGAGAAAGCAAATCGAATTAAGGGGGGAAAAAACCCTAATAAGATCCTCTGATTTCTCTCCTTACAAACATGGAAATGATGCAAAAGTATAAATAATTATTAGAAATTGAAGTACATCACTAGAAAATTAATTATTAATGGGAAAAAATCATTTTTCCAAAAAGGTAATTTCTACCAAAAAAAAAACCTAAGACATAGAAATATCTCACAATCCTTCTAGAACTAAAAATTATGGAGAATTAGAAGTACTTTCCAAGTGAAATTATTGTAATACAATCTCCATAATGTATATGCCTTTTCTGAGTTTAAAAAGAAAGGCCTATATTGAACATAAAGCTATCTAATTTCTTGGCAATGGAAAAAGCTTAAGACATCATATTTCCAGACTTTCAAGTATTGATTTAAAGCAATATTTCCAGCCAATAATAACTACAATTCCATGACAACATTTATAATCCTGAAAATTACTATTTTTCCTCAAAATCCTTTAAATATGAGTATCTTTTTAAAAGCATCAAGTAAAGAAAGGCATGAACAGGGGGAAACAATCTCTGTATTTAAGAAATACAGAAGCTTAGGGGAAAAAGAATCAAATCAAGGTAAATTAAGTCTACTGAGACCAAAATAAAAGAATAAATAAATAAATGACACATTACTTACAAAATTGTGGAAGTTTTTTCTGATTTGTCTGATAACTCCAGGGAAGGTAGGTCGAAGTAGCTCCTGAAGACTGGAAGGCCAAGAACTATACCTACTATCAACTTCAAGGTTGTTGATCCACTGAAAAAAAGAAAAACCTAGATCTTACAATTGTTAACCTATAGGGATTTGCCATTAAGTTTCATACGAGTCATTTTAAATGGAAAAAAATTTTAAAGGAAATGAAAGGAAAACAACAACCTAAAGACCTTCTGATGAGGAATTTTGTAATATAAATATAAAACTAAGTATGAAAGGTAAGGCATTCCACTAAGCCGTCAAATCAGAACTTTAGTACTGGTCAGCCATCCAAACTGATTCCATAAAACTGAAAAGTCTCTCTCTCTGTCTCTCTCTCTGTCTCTCTCTCTGTCTCTCTCTCTCTCTCTCTGTCTCTCTCTCTCACACACACACACACACACACACACACACACACACACACAGTAGCCAAAAAGAGAATGCAAGCAGTTATTTGGGGGAAAAAAATTGTACCAAGCTTCTCTGATAAAGGTCTCATTTCCAAGACAGTTAAGGAACTAATTCAAATTTATAATAACAAAAACCAATCCCTCATATGATAAATAATCAAAGGATTTTTTTTTGAACAGGCAATTGTTAAAGAAAGAAATCCAAGGTAACAACGGTGAAGTAAAAAAAAAAATGCCTCAAATCATTAATAATCCAAGAAATGTAAATTAAAAATTTCTCTGAGGTTCCATCTCACACCCAACAGATTGGCAAAGGTAACAAAAATGGAAAATGACAAATATTGGAGGGGCTACAGGAAAACAGGTACATTGATGCACTTTTGGTAGAGCTGTGAATTGTTACAACCATTCTATAAAGCAATTTGGAACTATGCCCAAAAAGTCACTATGCATTCTCTTTGACTGAACAATACAACTAACTGGTCTATACCTTGAAGAGATCAAAGAAAGGGGGAAAAGCTTCTTACATACAAATATATGTATAGTATCTCTTTTTTTAATGGCAAATAAGTGGAAACTAAATAACAGCTCATCAATTGGAGGATGGTTGAACAAATAGTGCTATATGAATGCAATGAAATAACATAATGCTGTAAGGAGTGTCCAAATGGATGGTTTCTATGTAATAATTCGGAGTGATAATAGCACAACTTGGAAAACATTTATATATTAACTTTATAAAGGCAAAAAACTTCTAAACACTTAAGATCTCTAACTAATACAACTGATGATCAAAATATTCTATACTACCTACCTCCTGACAGAGATATGTACTGAATATGCAGCATGAGGTATTGAGAGAATTGGAATTACTTGACCATACATATTGTTAAAAAGGTTTTTTTTTCTTTTAAAATGGGAGACAAAGGGGAGTTAAGCAGGGAGGGAAGTAGGGAAGCTAGAAAGGAGAGAAAATAAATGCACTCTAAACAGAAAAGAAAGAAAAAGGGAAAAATCTATGCCATAAAGAACTGATAAAAATCTTTCATTCATAATCAAATACTAACACAAATTTTAAAGTTTCATCTTCTACATTCCTAAGTGGTAAAAGGATACACAAAAACTGGTCATCAGAAGAAAATATTTTTTTTTTTACTAATAATCATCTGAAAAACTGTTCCAATCCTCTAATAATTAAAAAATTGCAAACTACAACAATCTGGATACTATATTACACTCAGCAATCATTTTGATAAGTAATATGCCAATATAAGATGTAGACTGGCACAATGTATATATAGTTCTGGACTTAAGAGTCAGGAAGAACTAAGTCCAAATCTTACCTCTGACATAAATTAGATCCAAGATCCAAGGCAAGAGGGACACAGCCAAGATGGTGAGTAAAAGCTAGAACCTGCTTAAGTTCCCCCACCAACCACCTCAATACCCGTAAAATATGACTCTAAACAAGTTTTAGAGCTACAGAACCCACAAAGTGAGAGAAAGAAACAAATCTCCCACTGAAGGCAGTCTGTCAGGCTGACAGGAAGGATCTATCACACCAGACTGGGAGTTGAGCACAGTCACACATGAGCTACCCCAGCCCAGACTCAGGGCAGCCTCGACCAGCGGCACATACTGGCCAGAGCAGCCTTCAGAAGAGTGAATCCTCAGCAGCTGTGGTGGTTTCCAGACTTTTCGACACATAAGCGCCAGAGAGAAAGTAAAATGTCAGTGGGGAACTCTGCTGGAGCTGGGTGAGAGAGAGAACAACCTGCCTCTGCTCCCAGGGTGAGAGGTGGTAAAAGTGGTGGCTATGGCTGCTGCTGCATGGCTACCTCTGGAGCTCCTGTCCTGCACATCAGAGGGGAACCAAGTGACCATTCAGAGGGTAATTGCTCTTGCTTTGACCTGCTTGGATCTAGGTCACAGTCTTAGGTGGTGGTCCTGGGGTGTGTGGCCAGTGTGCCAGAGTTTGTGGTAGCTATAGAGAGGGTGCCCTCCTCATAGCTCTGACAACATCTATGAAAACCCTAGCAATTTGGGACACAGCCCTCTCCACTCTGGAAGCAGAGTTCTAACATGGCAAAGGGCTCAAAAGTCAAGTAACTGACTGGCAAGATGAGCAAGCAGAGGAAGCACAATCAGACAACAGAATCCTATTTTGGGAACAAAAAGGATCAAAGCATAGAACAAGAGGAAGACAACACAGTCATAACTCCTGCACCAAAAGCTTCCAAGAAAAATATGAACTGGTTACAGGCCATAGAGCAGCTTGAGAAGGATTCTGAAAATCGAGTAAGAGAAGTGGAGAAAAAATTGGGAAGAAAAATGAGAATGATGCAAGAAAATCATGAAAAGAGAATCAACAGCCTGACTGAAGAAAATAACACCTTAAAAAATAGACTAACTCAAATAGCAAAAGAGGCCCAAAAAGCCAATGAGAAGAAGAATGCCTTAAAAAGCCAAACTGGCCAGATGGAAAAAGAATTTCAAAAACTCACTAAAGAGAAATAATTCCTTCACAATTAGACTGGAGCAAATGGAAGCTAATGACATTATGAGAAATCAAGATATTATAAAACAGATACAAACAAATGAAAAATAGAAGACAATGTGAAATATCTCACTGGAAAAACCACTGACTTGAAAAACAGATCCAGGAGAGATCATTTAAAAATTATTGGACTACCTCAAAGTCATGATCAAAAAAAGAGCCTAGAAATCATTGTTCAAGAAATTCTCAAGGAAAACTGCCCTGATATTCTAGAACCAGAGGGCAAAATAGACACTGAAAGAATACATCAATTGCCATTTGAGAAAGATCCCCAAAAGAAAACTAGGAATATTATACCCAAATTCCAGAGTTCCCAGGTGAAGGAGAAAATATTACAAGCCACCAGGAAGAAACAATTTGAGTATCATGGAAACACAATCACGATAACACAAGATCTAGCAGCTTCTACATTAAGGGATCCAAAGGCTTGGAATATGATATTATGGAGGTGAAAGGAGCTAGGAGATGGAGGGTGGGGAACAAGGGAGAGAATTTGGAACTCAAAGTTTTAAAAACAAATGTTAAGAATTCTTTTTACATGTAACTGGGGGAAAATAAAATACTAAATGAAAGCTTAAATTTTTTTTAAAAAGAAAGTGACCATTCTATAAAGACATTTATTAAACATAATGCTTAAGATTATAGGAACTTTAGGAACTTCAGCTCAAGGAACCAAAAACAAACAACTTCCCCTCCCCCCTGTCCTTGAGTGACCAAGGCTCAAGGTAGTTTGTGGGGATAAGGCCTAAAGACAACCAAAAACACACAAAGTCTATATTCTTTTCTAAGAAACCCTTAGATATGTATGACTCCTCAAACATTAGCCATCTCTAAGACAAGTTATAAACCACTGGATGAAGAACACATGTAACATGTTTAGAATATGTTAATAGTCTACTTTGTTATATATAAATGTGAGTAATGAAAAACAAAATTAGCCCCAAAAGTTTTAACACACTGTCAATTTATAGTAATAGAATAACTGGTACAGCAATTTATGAGGGAAAATAAAGGGGAAAATGTTAACGATACTTGAATAATATATTTGAGAATTAAAAGAGTCCTCACAGAAATAGCAGGGCTTCTGATATCCACAGCATAGTCTGCATCTGATGGCTGGATGTTCAGTTTCAAAATATTGTGCAGAGCTAAATCTTCTATTCCCAATCTGTGCAGTCCCTCCATAACACGAGCCTCATTCCTCAACACATCAAACAAGCTGAAATAAATTAGAGAAATGCTATTATTGCTAAAAATATTTGAAAGTTTCTCAGGATGTGATCCTGGCAGGTTGACTAAAACAGACAGTGGCAGAATCTATACCACAGGTGGTTTAAATTTTTAAAAGTGATTAGAATCTTTATTCTTTCCATTATTTCAATGCTTTTAAAGGCTTGTGATGTTATTAGTACAGTGTGTCCTCCCTCCACTGACAAAGAATGTACAATCTTATGAATATGCATGAAAACTTTGTCAGTTGGCCATCAACTCCCTGGTGATAGCCCTCTCCACAACTCAAGACGGAAACCCAGTCCATGTATCAAGGCCCTTTTTGAAACCTTTCCTGCTACTCAGGAAGACTGAAAGAACCTTCACTTCAGTGGTATCAGCTTCAAAAATCCAGTCAGGGCTTTAGTGAAGTAACCTTTGGGTAATTCTATCAAAACATACAAATGTAATGCATTCATCACTTTATCAAAGTACTTTATCCTTTGTTTATAGGAAGTAATATTTAACTTGAATTAAATACTTACTCAGGTGTTTGTATATGCTTTCCATATTGACAACCTAACACAGCTTCTTAAAATATATACATTTTACTGGCTTTCTATGACTGTTTATAATAACATCACGTGGGCCTTGCAGCTTAATTTTGACAACATGGATAGTTTACTGTAAAAAACTGCATCCTACAAATCATTACTAACTGTGGTTTGATACTAAAGACCCTAGATTTATTATTTAAAAGTTTATGAGTCAAAGGATAAATTCCAATTGGGAAACATGGGTTGACACAAATGAAGAATAAATTAGAAAATAGCCATAAGGAAAAAATTCAGCACAATTTGGTAATTAACAGCGTATTACTAGATAACACTTTAGTGAACATGAACAGCAGTATTTCTGGAAGCCTTCCAGTAATATGAATGAAACAAAAACATTTTTTCCCAGAAGTCATACCCAAGGGCCTTCACTGGTGAATACAGTTCTACCCCAAGCAGACCTTTTGGACAAGATGGTGAACACAAATATTTAGTGGTAAGAGGGCAAGGAGTTGCTTTTTATCCACATGGGCATCATAACTACATTTATGAAGACCAACTGCATGTAATGGTGTGTTACAAAAGAGTAATCTTTCATATGGAAAAATCACACAGAAAACTGCCTATCCCCAATTATCCTTTAGGTAAGCTTCACCTAACACAGGAAGCCTTCTAATATATAGTAAATAAAGTTAACATCTGAGCAAAAATCCTATTATGACTTGTAGAATAGAAAATTTTTTCAGAGAATGAAAAATGCTGATATCCATACCTAAATATGTCCTGTGTGTCTAAATCAATGTGTAATCCATTGATGAACAGGGCAGATTCTCCAGGCTGTAATCCTAATGTTCCTTTGAAATACTGAAATTTTAGAAGGGAAAAAAAAAACATTGTTGACGTGCAAAAGGACATTCAAAAGAACTTCTGCCAATTTTGTATCTTCCTCCTTTCTACCACTGCCTTTTAGCTCTGAGGGGAGTGTTAATCTTGTTTCCTAGAATGTTTAGGAAATTGGGAGAATATAGTATTGAGTCTCTTCTTTATCATAAAAAATCAAACTAACTGAAAATCACAATTATATGGACATGTCTTGTGTCTAATAGCAACAGCTTCTACTCCTTAATAAAAGATGGTGATGGAAGGTGATGGCTTTCCCTCCACGGCCACCAGTTAGTTTGCCCTGTTAGGGTTAGCAGTGGAGCAAAGCAAGATCTCAGTGAAACAAACTCAATAGGCACTAATTACTAAGTAAGGAATTATCAAGCATAAAAACATTATTGAATTTATTACTAACTAAATCAACTATGAAATGTAGTTTATATAAGAGACTAAAGACTCCAATGAATTCTATCACTTCTTCCCCTACAAAAATGGCTGGGACAATGGCCAACTCTAAGTTCCTTGGACAAGAGACCTTAAGTCAAGGCAAAGTTTAAATCAAAATACAAAAAAAAAAATTTAATTCACAGCACTAGATTTCAAAAGGAAGAAAAAGTGGGGTATTTGGAAAATTCTTAGTGTAGCACACAGACTAAATAGATACTAAATTTAACATGTATCTACTTTGAAAGAGATTTCCCATCTCATTCCCCACCCAGCACCAAAAAAAGAAGTAGAAGGTAATGTTTTCTGGTAGATGTTACCTTTTGGTTCTCTTCCACTTCAGTTCTGAGTTCTTGATTTACAGCAGTTTTTGTTATTGCTCTAAGGAAACAAAAAAATTAACACGGTGTTTGGATCAATATAAAATACAAACTCACTTATGGGAAGGGGCCAGATTTTGAAGAATACACTCCTAAGTGCTAAGTAAATTATTACTAGAAGGGTTTTTTTTTTAAATACAGTCCTTAAAAATGAGTATGTAGCCCCTTGCCTAACACCACATTTTTCTCTAGTTCCAAAAGAAGAGCCATAATAAAGAATTCTAAAGTAGTGGTGTTGCTTCCAGACTCTTGGCTAAAAATAGAAAAATACTATCGCCATAGAAGTTATCTCTAATGCCTAGAAAATGAATGAAAAACTTCTATGAGCAAATTTAGCATTGAATTTAAGTACTTACTAGTGGTGTTTATGTGTTCAATTCAGTATCTCTGAATGATATGACTAAGAATTAACTGTAAGACCTAAGATAAGCTTTGTCAGGTAATTCTGTATTAAAGAGAAAAAACTCCAAAATATCTCGTACCAGAGCTCAAAATAACTTAGCACTAATCTTATAAGGATTTAAAATAGTCATACAATGTATAAGGGAACTAACTTTGATTCCTTGATAAAACACTTGAGCAGAAATATGAAACAAAAGACTAATGCTTATTAGGTATGAAAAATGAGTACTTCAGAATTTTTATGCAAACTTGCATACAGCTTTAGAATTAAGAAAAATGTATACATTACTATATATAAGCTCTGATAATCGGATTCAAATGCAGAAAAATAATGTAGATTAAACACAGTAGGGGGTTTTAAGGAGCACCAACTCGGATTTTTGAAAAAATAATGTCTAGTTTAATTCGACATAGAAAAACTCATGTTGAACAATTATTAGTATACTTAGCAAGTAAAGGAGAGAAAATGGAAATTGGCAAAATAAGGGTTTTACTCATTTTTCTTCATATAGATTTCTACTCTTTCAAGATATAGTACCGTTTCAATCAAAATACCATTTAACTTTTCGGACTTCTTGTCAATATTTTAATGCTTTTATGAGGAAGTAGGCATACATCATATAAGATCTATTCACGACAAAATTTATTCCATGAATCTCCCTAACATTTCAAATGCATATCTAAGGAAATCTTGGAATAGACATTTTAAAACCTTCATTGATGAAGTGCTCTTGTTTTCTAAGTTCTATTATATTTAGTAAATCTCACTTTGAACTTTAACAAAATGAGAGGACGGGTTATTATTGGTTACTATGCTAATGAGGGACATTTCCCTGTGCTTTCCTCTGTATTACCTAGCTTTGGTAGGAAAATTCTGACTGAGATCCTTTAGAACCACCAAAGCTACCTCAAGAGGTGCAGCCAGGACTCGGGCAGCAGTCTGGAAACTTAGATCTGGAAAAAAAAGAAAAGAAAAAAGAAACAAATCATAAAGTCTAAGCCAAATACTAAAAGTTAATTATTGTTACACCGTATACAGATGTTCATACACAGATAAATATGCACACACAGACACACACTTTATAACTCATAAACATGTCATACTCTTTCATTGGTAAAAGACAAGACCCTTCAAATAATGTCATTCAAAAGGATGGTATTTTAAAAACACAATTTCAAGTTTAATCTATTTCACAGCAGTTTTTGGTTCCTTCAGGATCTAGCTACTGAAAAAGGACATTCTCTAAATCTCTTTCTACCCTGAATGCTACCGAGACAGGGTAGAAAGAGACCCTCTAGGTCCTCAAGTGCAGCTTGACTGAATCCAAACTTCAAAGAACAAAGCTCCTTTAATAAAAGGATTTAATAAAAGTAAAACTTGGACTCAGTCAAAAGGCTGCACCCAAGGACCTAGAATGCCACATGTGGCCTTAAAGCAGCAGGTTCCCCACTCCTGATCTAGACCATTATTTGGATTTATAATATTTCCAAAAGTAGGCTTTATTAGAACTTCTGGGAAATGATGATTTGAAAAAATAAAAAACTTGCTCAACAGCTAAAAGCCAAAGAATATGAAGTAAAAGACTCCATCATAAAAGTGACATTTTATACCCTTCCAAAAGTAAGAAACTTTTTTAGGAACAGAGCTACTAGTTGACTCAAAGAACTACCAAAGGAAAACCTAGCCAATATAAATAATTCATAAACATCACATGCTTAAATTTTAACACATTAAAAAAATTTACTTACTGTGAATGTATCTGAATTTCTAACTAATATGCCTATCCAACAAGTCTACATTCTCTCTATACCTCTCTCCAACTATCTGGTCCCAGGGCTACATATTGCAAATGCCTTTTCATTATTTATCATGCTTATTAAAACTGGTTTCAAAATTTCTGATGAACTCTAATACCACAGAAGAAATGTCAAATAATGTGTAACAGTCTCCAAATTCTATGTTTCCTCTATTAGAAAATTAAACTAAAATACAGATAGGATATCATTTCAACAGATTAGCATTACCCTGCAACTGCCAAACTTTCAGAGGCGCCATTTCATTGGTACTTTCCACAAGATGCTTCCGGAGTTCCTTCAACTGGTCCTTCATATCAGGATGGAGTTCTCTGACACAAACAGGAAGAAAGTCAGATTCAAAGTACCAATTATCTCTTATTCATTCAAAATACATTTGTACACAAATAAAATTTGTGTTAACGCCTGTATTTGTGATTGTTGTTTTTAAGCCTCTGTTCAATTTTATGACTAAAAGTGATCAAACAGTGATATAATTCCTCCTCTTTCCTATTTGTAACTTACTAAAAGTTAACACAAAATTCAAAAACAGAAAAAGATATATAATTGTAAGACTCATCAAAATGTTTTTTCAACGAACACTTTTATTAACAAAAACAATTTTCATCAACTGGACATTAAACAGAAATAAAGCTAGGGCTGAGTTTCTTTTCATTTGTGTCCTGAGCAATATGAGCTCTTATAGCTAATAATCTAAAGTTTATATATTAGCAAGGGAAATTGCATTTAGTCCAAGACTGCCTTGCCAAGTCCTTCTACCAGCCCTTTTATAACCTAACTGCAAGAAAAAAGTTCATATTATCTTAACAGGTAGAAGTAAAGTCAATTTACAATGTACAAAACTGAAAAAAGCAATTTATTCTACTGAGTCCCTCAGGTCCAACTGACTGACTTCTATAGTAGCTCCTCTACTCTTCATAGTAACTCTGTCAGATAAACGCTATTCATATTTGTATTTCATCCATGTAACCACTCTTTCCAAAAAGGTAGATTGTGACACATCCACATGTGCCCACATGTGGCAACTCTTATCCATAAGATAAAATCTACTATGGGAAGTGTACCTAACATAGTGGGGAAGTCTTCGGTATATTCTGACATTATGTGGACCCAATGGAGCCACATGGGAGGTATGTATCCCTCTGTTATCTCTCATTCTTGCTATGGGACAATGCCACAGAAAAAAATAAGTTGATGAAGAATACCTATCTATGTCATTTAGGAAGCTCTAAAATGTTCCAGAGCATGAGGAAATCAGCATGATATCATCCATAAACAAAAGATTCTGGAAACCTCACCATCTATAGAAACTCCCTCTTTAATTTAGACTAGTTACTTTAAAATTTATACTAGCTTTAAAAATTATTTTAAATGAATAAGCTCCTCAGTAAGAAGGGGTCATTTATGTTCTCTATAATTTTCATCATGCACCTTTGTATTATAAGTAATCAATAATCACACTAACATGGAAAAATCTCAATTGTTAGAAGCTCGCTGAATCATTTTTCAAAAATATTTTAATCTTGACCACATAATGGTTTAATTGGTGCTGAGGTTAAACAAAAATTTTAAAGTATACATATAATAGGCCAGAAATCATCTGTTAATGATTTAGTCATATATAACTCTAGCAAATGTTAAAGCTAAAGTAAATAAAACATTTATACTAGCCATTAGCAAAGATGATTCCTACTTCATCTCTTTTTTTCACACCTAAGAAAATGGAAAAGATATATGATATAATGGCAAGAGCACAAGTTTTGGTCTCAAATCTTGCTTTATTTAGTAAGGTATATAACCTTAAAAAAGTTACTTAACTTCTCTGGGCCTCAGTTTCCACATTCAAAAAATGGAACACTTAGAAAAATGGACTCTAAGGTACTTTTCCAGATCTTACATCTAGAATCCTACACTAAGTGAACAACATCCAGACAAAATTTTACAGAGTTCTAATTAAGTTATACATAACTACCAAGTTATGATACACATGGCAATAAAGTTTGTATTGTTCTATAAGGTGTCTTATGTGACATTAAAATGTCTATGTATTGGAGTATACTTAGAATTATGAAACCACGGTAGTAAGAGCTAGAAGGAACCTCAAAGATAATCATCTAACCCAAACCCTTCATTTTATAGATAAAGCCCTACAAAAGAGCATCTTTCTTGGATTTAAGGCTTATAAAATCATAGCTGATACCTGTAATTCCCCAAATAACTTTGTTTTTACATTTTTTTAATCTACCATCACTTCCCCAAGCTAAAATAAATTGTTTCCCACACAAAAAGTTGGGGAGAAATAGTTCAATTTCTCCTTATATTCATCATGAGATTGAGATCAACTATGCTGATATGAAACCAAGTCATAGATCCAGAGCACAAAATCAGGCAGACACATAGGCCTTAGTGAATATGGTTTATCTTTACTCAAAATCATAAACATATTCATTACAATATGGACAACAGCAATCTCATTTGAGATTACATTCCAAGAAAGCTTGCCATGGGTCTCTCTGTAGGTTGATGCTTATTCCCTACTCTCTTTCCATCTGTACGCTTAATGCTCCACACAAAGCATTACAAAGAATAAACAATTACTATTTTTATTAAAAGTCATTCATTCAAGGATCCTGAAAGTTAGGCAAGATAAATATGCCAAAAACAATCCTATGAACCTATGATGCTTGGAAAAGCAAGCAAGAAATTTTGACCAAGGAGATTATTTCTGATTAAACCTGGTAGTCATACCTTAATCTTCCAAAAAGGAATCCTTGAACTTCATCAATAGGATCATTTTCACCTATTACAGTAGCATTTGTGTCAGTTCCTACAAAAGCAAAAGTTATTATATATATTACCACTCAGTAATACTTATTGATAAGATATTATCATGCATTTTGTTTGGTAACCAAAAAAATTCAACCTGAGACTATGAAAATGATAACACAGAGTGACTATTTTTTGTTACTTTTTCCATTTTAGCTAGTCCTGATACCTATCTGTTGGAAATTTTTTTTCAGTTGTTTTTATTGTTGATAAAGTGAGAATAGGCTTTTTCTACTTAAATATCAGAAAATTTTACAAATGAAATGCAACATTCATAAACTTAAGAGAAGTATGGAAAGTCTCCCCTATCACAACAGGCAGCTTTTTCACTAAACCAACTAAACAAAAGAAAATGCACATTAATATTGACAGTGACTATAAAAAGTTTGTATTATTTACTGTATGTGCTATTATTTTCCAATGAAGCTAAGTTATTAGGTGATTTTTAAAAGAGACTCTTTCTAGATTATACTTTTCAGCCTTCCCCTTTCCTTCCAAAATTCATTTAAACCATACAAATAAGAAAATGCATAAGATAATAAAAAATAAAGTGAGTGGGGAGTGGTATAATAAAGCATAACTACATGTACTCTGGATGAAAATAAACAAAACATTTCTTACAAATGAAATACAAGAAGTAAGACAGGTAGAAAAAAAAATGATTTGCATTGTTCAGTACTCCCTCCATTCATTAACTAATTAAAAGTATGATATGTAGAAGCTGTGAAAGACATCTCACCTAACATTCCTGGCCAGAAAGATGTTAGTTATCACATAAAATACTCGGACAAGAGTGGAAACAAAATTTCAAGGAGAAAGATTAGGTCTCCACAAAAGATTTAGAAGAAAAAAAAATTTCAAAGAGCAAAATGGGTTTAGAATTTTAGGTTATAAAATGCAAAGAAACAGGACAACTTTTGTTCTTATTTTTAAGAATTCACCTTTCACCTGAGTATCATCCTTGGCCTTGTATTCTGTGCTCTTGATAGCCAATTCCACACCATACCCCGAAAGGTAGACTCTTTCCTTACTAGGATTCTGAAAGTAAAATAGGTACCTCCATTATTATCACATCTTTTGAACCTATTTCCTAAAATAGGAAATGTTATTATGTAACAACACACAGGCATACATGTATGTGTGTATACATATACATACACGTACACAAATGTGCACGCATATATACCTTGTACATGTTAATGCCTTTAAAAATATATGTGCTGAGTTAAACAGACATAGTTGCCATCTTATAAACAGGCAGTGTTCCAGAAGTTCATAAGAGACTGCTTAGAATGCATAACACACTTTGCCACAGAATCACAATTTTACAAAAAGGGATTGGATTCTTAGAATAATGCAAAAGAGCCCATCTGACCCATACCATCTCAGTTAAACATAACCACTATTTATGACATTGTTTCACAGGATATTCATTCAGATTTTCCATTTCAGATGCCAGAAACATATTCTCTTCTCTCTCAACTGAGGCGATAGGAGTGGGACTCCAAAAATTCTAGTGGGAGCATGACAAGGAAGTCCCAAGAATTCTCAGCTGGATAATAAAAAGAACTGACAGGGATCTCTTAGAGCTGTTGTGAGGAGGACAGTCTCAAGCTGAGGCAGTCAATCATATATGAGATGCTTATAAATTGGAAAATCCATGTACAAATGTGTGGATATGAAAAAATACTTTAAAAACAATTGGCTAAATGCTACAAATGATATAACATTGTTAAACTTAATTTTACCTCATTTCTCAACATCATTTTGGAGCCAAAAGAAAGATTGGGAAAACGGAATTGTCAAGAACTATGGGAAATACCAGTTCACTAACTAACTCTAATTTAGAAAATGCTACTTATAGTTTTTTTGGAATAAAAATGTAATAACTTCTTCATCTGACCATCCTGAACACTATTTTCTTTTTAATTTTTATTGGAAAGACAGGCAATACTTCTACACAAATGGATAAAGAAAACAGAAATAGGTGTGATGAAAATGAAAAGACTAAAGAGTGACTGAAATCATTAAACGGTTGCAAAAGAACAACATAAATACATATGCCAGGCCAAATTAACAACCAATATAAGTAAAAAAAATAATAATAATAATACTTACTGATATATAGTGTCTGAGTACATAATTTATTTTCCCTGCACTGCTTTTTGCTACAAGTTGATGGTGGAAATTATAAAATTCTTTAGAGCCAATCTCAGAGTAGAATATCACCACCGGGCTTCCAGGATTTAAGGACGGATATCTGTGATCCCCTTTGAACAAATTTGGTTTGGGTCTGAGAATAAACATCAAAAGCTGTGATAAGACAATTCAAATACACTCTATTTCTACAAAAGAATTTAACTATTATTACTGACTTTAAGCATTTCAATACCAACAACATGAGAAAAAAATGACTTCTTTCTATTCCTTCTAGTGGTTTGCTTTTATCATGAATGACTGTTGGATTATTATCACTGACTTTTTCTACATCTAATGCTATGATCACATAGGGTTTTTTGTTTACATGTAGTATGATGCTGACAGTATTTATGAATATTAACTAGGCTTAGGTGTGACATAAAGCCTTGTATGACCATAAAAATCATGGAATGTAAGAAATGGAACAGACCTCAGAGCCATCTGCCATTGCAAGCCACTTGGTGGACAGAATGCTAGGCCTGCAATCAGAAAGACCCGAGTTCAAATCTCATCTTAGTTACTTAATCTGTGTTTGCCTCAGTTCCTTCAAATGTAAAATGGATATAATACACCCACCTCCCAGAGTTGCTGTAAAGAACAAGTGAGATGACAACTGCCAAGTGCTTAGCACAGTGCCTAGCACACAGTAAACACTATAGAAACACTGACTATTCTGACTATAGACTCCAACCTATATGCCAAATGAATCTCTCCTATACTACCTGAGAAGTGGCCATCCAACCTGTTTGAAGACCCCAAAGGAAGGGGAATCTACCACCTCTTGGGGCTGCCCATTCCACTTTTGGAAACGTGTAATTAGTAGAAGTTTACCCTTAATCTCAAGCCTAAATTTGACTCTTTGCAACTCCACTGCTCCTGATTCTGCATTATGGGACGAAACAGGACATAACAGACCATCAAACATTTTACAGTTCCCAAAATGGTTTTCCTAAAGTACAGGTCTAACCAGATGAAACACCCATATCAATAATTAACTCCAGTGGTTTCCTATTACCTGATAAATCAAACACAAAACTCCTTTATTTGGCTCTTTACAACCTGGTTCCATCCCATATTCTTATACTGGAGGTTGCCCATCCCTAGAATGCACCCCCTCCTCACTTAGACCTCCCAGAATCCTTTCCTTCAAAGTTCAGTCACCTACACCAAACTTTTCTTCTTTTCCCAGATTATACGAGGGCTTTCCCCTGAAAATTACCTGGTATCTATTTCATACATGTCAAAATACATATATGGTATTTCCCCTTGCTAGATATACACACACCCCCTACTCATGCCCCCCCCAGCTAGCACAGCACCCAGCGCACACAGTAGGTGCTTAAGAAATGCTTACTGACTGACAAGAACACAGAAAAACAAACAGACCATTTGGCTGGAACATAGAATGAAGGAGAATAATCCATAACAAGCCTGGAAAGGTATGGTGGAGCAAAATTGTGAGGGCTTTACAATGCCAAACAGAAAAAAATTACATTTTGTACCGCAGGCCACAAGCAGATATTTACAGTTCTTAAGTAGGCAGTAAAGCGCATGTCTGATCTGTGCTTTTTAGGGATGTCAATAAGGCAATTGTGAGGATGACTGAATAGGAGCAGGGACATCAATAAAGGGGCTAATATTGTTCTGGGTGTGAACTGGGGGGATGATTGTGAAGGTGAGAGAAGAGGAGGAATTTGAGAGAGGTTGTAAAGTTAAAGTCCACAAGACTTAGCAACTGACTGGATATGAGGTGTAAGAAAAAATAGATGAAGAGGACTAGCAAACCTGGACAATTTGAAAGATGGTGGGGAGTGCAGAAAAATAAGAATGTTTGAAAAAGTGATAAATATGGGGAGAAATGTAATGAGTTCTATAAATATATCCATAATGGGTTCTGTTTTTCTCCTATTTTTAACAGGTTGGGGACAGGAGGGCGAAAAGGCAGATTTTTACTGATTAGAGTAAATAAAATATATTTTCTTTAATTTTAAAAAGGAAATATAATGAGTTCTGTTAAGGCTGAGATACCTATAAAATACACAGTGGGAGATGTCCAGTAGGTTAATGCCTAATAGCTGGTGTTGATGCAAAACTGGAACAGAAGAGAGAGGACAGGTGTAGATGTATAAATCTGGGAACTTTCTGCATAGAGAACATGGCTGAACCCATGAAAGTTGAGGAAATTAGAGTATATGGAAAGAGAAAAAGAGATCCCAGGACAGAGCCTGCAGAATTCTCACACACTAGAGGAGGGCATGGATGAGGATCCAACACAGGAAATGGAGATCCTCTCATTTTAAAAGTAAGGAAACTAGGTCCCAGGGAGATCAGCTGAGTTTTCTGAGATTGTCAATGATATAATCTAGCTCCAAACAAAGAACAAAATCAGTTACCTCTCAAATTTAAAAAAATGTCAAAGCCAAACAAAATAATGTATCTCTCTATTATTGAAAATTTGAAAGAACTGTCTGAATATTTTATTAATGTGCAGCCAGTACTCATTTTAACATTTCAATATGTAAGGCATGTATAATAAACTTAACACCATAAATGAATAAGATTACAATTAAAAACTAGCAGAAGATAAGGGAACTTGATGCCCTAGAGATACAGTAAAATATCTACCTCTTCCATTTAGCTTCCACAAATAACCTAAATGTGGGAAAAAACAGCTTTTTAATTGCTAATATAATTTTCTAATATTTAAGTTATCTATATTTAATTTAAATTATTTAAATAGTCTTAATTGTTTGAAAACTACATTTTTATGAAATAACATCACAAATATCCTGAATCTATAGTGCTATTTAAAAAATCTGAATTTTTAAAAATGAAGTTAATAAGCAAACCTGCTACACTGTCCTAAAATACAAATGACAGTATAATGGTCAATGGATACTGGAAACATCAAATAAGAAAGAATAAATTTTAAAAGAAAAATAACACATTATGACATAATTTATATATGAGAATGCAACATGGTATATGAGTAAGACACTGCACTTGAAGTCAGGAAGACCTGGGTTTCAATCTCACTGAAGACACTTAATTGCTATATGACCTCTGAGCAAGTAATTTAAACCTCTCTTTGCCTCAGTTCCCTCATCTACAAAGGGAGAGGTTTGAACTGGATGGTCTCCAAAGTTCTTTTCAGCTCTGAAATCTATGCTAAATCTATGTACATGTTATTGACAGAAGAAAATATAGAGACACACACTCTACCTTTTAGATGCTGTCTGTAAAAGTGCTCCAAGTGTGTCGAAATCACAAGTCTTCTCTCCATGCACTGAAAAGAATGAGTGACAACCCTCTGGTGGAGGTTCATCAGCTGCTATCTGCCAGGTAATAAGAGTGGTTTTTAAAAATAATTTCTAGTTAAAGAGAAAATAAAATAGTCCAACTATGGATGCAATCCTACTACTTTCACACACACAATGCCATTATTTGGTGCAATTTGGTGCATTTGCAAATGCAAAGGTGCTATCTCTCTAAGCCTGCTTCTTCATCTATAAAATGAGGGAATTAGGGTAGGTTGTCTCTAAAGCCTCTTCCAGTTCTAACATTCTATGACTCTGATTCTACGTCTCAATCAGTAACAAGATATCTGCAAAATGGAGTCTAACTTGAAAATATTAAAAACATTAATTTTAACTTTGAAGGTATAGGCAATTCACTTTAGTTTAATGAGCCATGAAATGTAATATGAATGCATATGTAAAGAATGATAAATGCCCTAAAAAAAAAAAAAAAGAGCTGTAGCAAGCAGAAAAGGAACCAGGGGAAGGCTAAGTGGAAAAAGTTTAATTATATAAAGAACATAATCAAATGGTCTAAGGGAAAGACAAAACAAGATGCACAAATTCTGTGGATATATAATGACAGACATAAACACAAGGGTTTAATGAGATATGCATGTCTGCAAGTTTAATTAAATGTAGGTTCACATATTTGGGTGTAATGAGATAGGAAAAGGAAAAGGTATTATGAGATCACTTATAGTTCTGTAATTTAATGTGTTTACCAAAAAAATAACATGGCTATATGGAAATAAAGAAAAGTAAGCCAAGGAAATAGCACATTCACAAAGCTCTTTGTCTTAGGAGTTTGGAAGTACGGCATTTTGGAACAGGGATACTTTAAATCAAACAGATTCTTCTTTTTTCATCCAAAATGAGTGAGACAGAATGTATTATTTAACAGCTAAAAATAAGTATTATTACATATAAACAAATAATTAGTTTAAACAAGAGATCCCAAGCATTTGTATGTCTTCAATGTACATATTAGCCAATTAATATATACTCAATGTGCAGAGTAATCACATTATGATTATGCTGGAATAGCTGTTCTCTAAAGGTACTGGTATGTACTAACCTGTTGGAAGGCTTGAACTGTAGCTGAGTAGGAACGAAGAGACAGAGAAAATTTCAGCAAGTTCTGCTGAAGAGGTGACAGATAATGAAAGGCTATCTTTAACAGCTCATGATAATAGGAATAATCAGTACCTGTTGAAGAAAATGAAGAATCAAAATTTGTACTTGATTATAAATGATCAAATAAATTACTGTATATAAAAATTATTTTAAAAAATAAAACATCTAATTTATCACATGACTGACATTTCAGCTGTGCTATCCAATCAACCAACAAGCATTTATTAAGCACCTACTATGTCAATCAATAAGGATTTAATAAGTGCCTACTATGCACCAGGTATTGTGAAAGGTTCTGGGGGAACAAAGACAAAAAGGAATCAATCCCTGTTTTCAGGGAGCTCACATTCCATAAGAGGAAATGTATAAGTAAATTAAATCAGTGCATAAAACAGATACAAATTAATTCAAGGCAACTTTGGGCAGTAGGGCAAGTGGTGCTTAAGCAGATTCTTGAAATAAACAAGGTATTACAAGAGGCTGAGTTGAGGAGGAAACATATTCCAGGTACGAGGGAGAGCCAATACAAAAGCACAAAGCCAAGAGAAAGGGCATCTTGTAGATGACCAGCAAGAATGCCAGTTTGACTTGATGTTAATACGAAGCAAGATAAGCAACATGCAACTGTGAAGACAAGTCGGGACCAGGTAGCAAAGGGGTTTAAATGCCAAACAAAAGCTTATGTTTAATCAAAGGAACAACAGAGACAATAGGGAGTGTTTAGTAAAGGACTGATAGGGTCAAATCTAGACCTCGAAAATCACTTTAGCAACTATATGGAGGACAGGCTGAAAAAGGGAGAGACTTGAGCTAAGAAGATCAATTAGGAAACTATGGCAACAGTCTAGGTGAGAAGTGATGAAGACCTAAACTAAGGAAGTGACCATGTGAATGGAGAAGAAAGGACAAGATTTGGCAAACTAGTTGTATACGTGATGTGAGGGAAAGTGAGAGGTCAAAGACAATACTAGCACTAGGTTACTGGAAAGATGGTAGTGTAGAAACAAAAAAATCAGGAAAATGAGTTTGAGGAGAAAGATACTAAGTCATATTTTGAACATACTGAGTCTGAGATGCCTCAGAGGTATTAAGTGTGGAATATCCAAAAAATATTTGGGGATGTATGACTGGAACTACAGAGGGAGCCTAGAGATAATTATAAAGATGTTGAAAGTCATCTGCATAGGGACAATAATTATAATGCTATAAAAGCAGATGTCGCTAGATGAAAAAAAAGAGAAAAAGGCTCAGGACAGAGCCCACAGTTATAAAGTATGATGTGAATGAAGTTCTAGAAGTTAGAGCCAAACATGCAGGAGGAAAACCAAGAGACAGCAGTGTCATAAAAACCCACAGAGGAGAAAGTATCCAGGAACAGAAGGTTCCATAGGCAAAGTCAAAGGCAGCAAAGAGGTCAAGAGGAAAAGGATTGAGAAAAGGAAAACAGATGTGACCATTAATAAATCAGCAATAACTTTGGAGAGAAACTATTCAGTTAACAGACAAGGTCAGAAGACACTCACAGAACATATATAGACAGCTTTTCCTAGTAGAATTTGACTGTGAAAGAGAAGACCTATATAGGATGATGGTTTGAAGATATAGACATTGTTCCCCTCTCCCCTCCCCCAAACTAATACCTTAGTTTTTTTCCCCCTAGTTTCTAGGCAGCAGGAAAGGACTGAAGAATAAAGAGGGGGAATAAATTGTGGGTTGCCCTTTTGAAGAAAAGGGAAAAAGAAATGCCACTCTTTAAGGAGAAAAAAGAAGAGAGAACAGGGGATTAATGAGGTATAAGAGATGTGGAGAAGGGGAGGAGCTCATAGAAAATGGCCTCCATGGGACGGCTAGGTTATGCAGTGAATAGAGCACTGGCCTGGAAGTAAGGAGGATCTCTGTTCAAATCTGGCCTCAGACACTTAACATAAAACTCACCATGTGACCTTGGGCAACTCTTAACCCCAATTGCCCTGCCTTGCCCCCTCCCAAAAGGGGGAAAAAAAGGTCTCTATAGTTCTTAGTAGAGAGTTGAAGAAAGAGAGTGGTCACTATGAATGAAAAGGAAAATGTATAGAAAGGTATTCGCTATTTTTAAAGCTTTGGAGAGAGCTGTGCAATGGAAAAGCAACGCAATTTACAACATGACTAACATGGAAATATGTCTGGCATGACTACAAATGTATAACCTATATAAAATTGCTTGCCTTCTCAAGGAAGGGGAGTGGAGATGGACGGAGAGAATTTGGAACTCAAAATTTTAAAAACGAATGTAGAAAATTGTTTTATATGTAATTGGGGAAAAACGAAATACTGAATAGATATAAGAAACATCAAAAAAAGATCTCAGTATTTGCTAAATAAGAATTATTCTTTTAAAAAAAGTTTTCCTGACTTGTTGAAGAAAACATTTCCATAACCAACTTCTATCAGCCAAAAATAACACAAGTAATACATACATATATTACAATTACTGATTACAATAAGACTTCAAATTTCATTATGAAGTACAATTATATAAATCTGACCCAATAAAAAGCAAACTGATTTTTGAGATTTCAAACAATTCTAGCTAGTTGTAAGTTATAAAAGTAAAATCTGAAGGAGCAGGTTTCAAACAGTGAGTATATTTTAATATCCCTGAAGACTGTTAAAGCTTAGACCATATATCTTCAGAGCTGAATTTGACATTCTGCTACTCAAGTTCTAGCTGAGCTTACAAAGAATTTTCATAAATCATAACTATACATAATGGAACACACTGTGTATGACATTAATAATGAGCACAATGGTGACGATTGACCAAGCAAGCTCACAAATTACAGTAAGCTTTCTCTTACTACATTTCCCAGACCAAAGGCTGAATCGTGTTCAAGTCAAAATCTATTTGTTATTTATTGAATAAACCTACAATAAATTTCATCACCAGAAAATATTTAAACTTTTTTTTTTCTGCTTTGGCCAATCAGGACAAAGAAATCGCTTCTAATACAATTGCTAAGAACTGTAACTAACCTATTTATTGCTCTGTCCTTACTACTCCTCAATGTAAGTCATTTAACAAGTTTTTTTTTTTCTGTATCTTCTACACTTCATATACAACAAAGAAAACCACAGAATAGGAGAAAGAACAGACAAAAAAAAGTCAAAGCAGCATTTACTGCAATTTTACCATCATGATCCGTTGATCCAATATTTTCACTGGCTTCTACAAAATTCCAAAATTTCTCTTGACTGTCTTCTGCTAAAAATTCACTGGGAGAAAAGTAGGAAATGTCAAAAGGAGGGAAAAAAAATCTTTAAAATCAACCAGCAAAATCTATAGTAATAAAGAAAGCAAAACAGTTAACAAAGTTGATAGTTTCCTAATTCATATTCTAAGGTAAGTAAATGAGAAAAGTACTGAATGAATCAACAACTGTTTATAAAGTTGGGAATAAGAGAAGAGTAGAAATGATTGAAGTGAGTCAAGAAGCCCATTAAAAAGGAAAGTTTAAAAAGCTCCAGAGATTCAAAACACTGTCAAGTAGGAATATGAGGTAAAGGATAAGAAACACTCAATTCCAGTAATGGCTCTGTGTGCTGAATTTGCTGGGAGACCCAAGACAAGATAAACATCTAAGTTCCTTACATTTCTTCCTATGCAGTACCACAGTACGAAAGCTATGAGAACTTTTAAAGTCAGCATTTTGTTCCACATTTTAAAATTCCTACTTGAATTGTGAACACCAGGCAATCTCTAAACAGCTTCCACCATGATGGAAGAGGTTTTAAATAAGATCCAATAAATCATCAAGTACTTATTAAGCACCTACTATGTGCCAAACATTATACTAAGCACTGGAGGACGCACGTACAAGGAATGAAAAGATCTCTACTCACAATAAGCTTGCATTCTAACAAAAAGGCAAAAAGTACATATAAAAATGTATATATATACACATTTATATATAAATGTATATATGTCTATATATATACATATATATAAATATATATAAAACATACACAATATGTGTATGTGTACACACACCTACATATACATATGTATGTGTTCATATGTGTATGTGTGTATAATATGTATGTTCGTAATCAAATAGAAGCAACAGATCAAGTATGCTTTTCTAAGATCTACCTAATTGCAGAAAGGTTCATATCCCATAAATCTTTTGGTCATGGCAACTCAAAAACAAAAATAACTTTTAAAATAACTGGTCTTGGGAGGGGCTAGGTGGTGCAGTGAGTAGACCACAGGCCCTGGAATCAGGAGGACCTGAGTTCAAATCTGGCCTAAGACACTTGACACACTGACTGACCGGGTGACTTTGGGCAAGTCACTTAACCCCAATTGCCCTCCAAAAAAGCAAAATTTAAATAATTAAAAATAATTGGTCTTATACAACCCCCTTTTGTTTTTGCAATGAGGGTGACAAAACAGTGTGAAAGAGAATGCATATTAAAAATCACAGTTTTTATACCATTTATAAGCATTAACTTAGATATTGTCAAATGATTGTCTAATAACCAAAGAATAGTAGGCATTTCACTTCAGGAACCAGATCATATCAATCATGATAGTCTTGCTACAAATGAATTGAAAAAAGAAAAGGAATTTATAGCCAAACTCAAGAGAGAAAGAAGGGAGGTATCCTAGTTGGTTTTATCATGGAACAAAAAACAACAAGAAATGTCATTTTATAGAACTTGTTCATCTTGTTTTGCAAATTCATGATAAATACTTGCAAGAAAATCACCATGAAAATAATTACAGCAAATGTCCTTATACTCTTTGTGTAAGATGATGGAGTATTTAACCCTTTATTTTTAAAAAAAGCCCCTCAAAAATGAATCAAGATATACTTTTAAATCTGAGTAACTTGGAGGATTCTGGAAAGATGGTGGGGGTCAGAAAACTTTCAGCTCTCCAAATTTCCTCCACAAAAAAAAGACAGAACATCATGTCAGAGCTGCAGAAATAAACATGGGCCTAAGACAATCTGAGAAGACTCCAGGAAAGACCAGACCTCAAGGGGCCAAGGTAAGTGCAAACACCTCCAGGCCTACTCTGAGAGGCAGCCTCAACCTCTTAGAAGTGTCAAGGTCTGACAGCCGAGAAGGAAAACACTGAAGTACCTTCCACTGTTGAGGTACACCAAGCACAGCTGGGCTGTCCTGGGCTGGGCTGCCACTGCAGGGGAGAAGGAGCTAGCACACACCTGGTGTGTGCAGCAGTGAAAGGCAGGGACTCTGCTGGCTGTGGGCACTTAAAACTTGTGGGTTTCAATTCCAAGGCAGAGGGGACAGCTGTAATTTGTAGTCACCCAAGGGACCACAGGGAGCAAGATCATTTGTGGGACAGTATGGCTGGGGGCCCTAGCAATGGCTTAGAAGTAGAGAGGAGAGTCCAAGTCTGGGTCCCAAGACAGATGTGAGAAGGTAACAGTAAGAACCTGAACCTTAGGGTATCACTGTCCATACCTTAGAACTACAACTTGATCACAATAATAGCTACTAACAACAAAATAAAACAAAAAATAAATAAGTAAAAATGAATAAGCAAAGAAGAACCCAACCACAGACAGTACCATGAGGATAGAGAAGATCTGGGTTCATATTCAGAGGAAGATAATGGAGCTAAAAAAAGTCATTCTTTTTTCTATGAAAAATGTTTAATGTCCCAAGCTCAAAAGAGTTCTTGGAAGAACTAAAAAAGGACTTTAAAAAGTCAAATAAGAGAGATTAAGGAAAAAATAGAAAAAATAAAAATAAAAGCAATTCAAGAAAACAAAATTATAAAAAGAAAGTCTACCAGTTAAAGAAAATAATTCCTTAAAAACTAGAATTGGTCAAGGAGAACCTAATAAAGTTCTAAGAAACCAAGAAATCATAAAACAAAAGAATGAAAAAATAGAAGAGAAAGTGGAACATCTCATCAGAAAAATAAGTGATCTGGAGAATAGATCAAGAAGAAATAATAATAAGAACAGTCAAACTACCTGAAAATTACAATTTAAAAAAAAAAGAACCTTGCTATAATATTACAAGAAATTATCAAGGAAAATTGCCCTGAAATTCTAGAAGAAGAAGGCAAAGCAGAAATAGAATAAAAAAATCTACCAATAATCGTATGAAAGAGATCCCAGAAAGAAAATTTACAGGAATATCATAGCCAAGTTTCAAAGCTCCCAAGCTAAGGAGAAAATATTGAAAGCAACAAGAAAAAAAAAATTTTAAAATATCACAGAACTACAATAAGGTAAAAATATACAAGACCTTGCAGCTACTACACTGAAGGAAAATAGGTCTTGGAAAACTATATTTCATACAGCAAAAGAGCTGGGGTTATAACCAAGGGTAACTTACCCAGCAAAGTTAAATATAAGCCCAAATGGAAAAAAGGAGAAGACTTTCAGGTTTTTGTGACAAAACCCCAGACCTTAAGGGAAATTTCAATATATGACATCCAAGAGAAATAAAAGGCAAACATTAAAGATCATTTATAAGGAACTCAATTAGGTCAAATCGCTTACTTCCTCTATGTAAAAATATTAGCAATACTCCAAAAACTGTCATCATTATTTGGGTAGTCTGAAAGAAAAACATGGGCTGAGCTGACTACAACGGTGTGATTCTAAAAAAAATAAAACTATAAGGAGAGATTAAAAGGAGCAATTAACTCATACATATGAGGCATAAAAGGAAAAAATGATAAAGAAGAAGCTAATAGTGGGGAGAACAGGTAGTGCTAGAATCTTATTCTCACTGGGAATGAATTAAAGAGGGAATAACATATATTTGGAAAGATACAAGTCTTCTAAATTCAGAAAGAAAAAAGGACAAGAGGATAGGGTGGGGGAGAGAATAAGAGAGGGACTCATAGAAGGGTTAAGGAGGGCAAGGTAGTGGGTAGAAATAAAACAGAGGGATGAAGAGGGATGGTGTAAATAGGGTGAGAAGTATAGTGAGGAAAAATAGGAAGGAGGAAAAAACACAAGTAATTGCAGCTTAGAATGTGAATGGACAGATTTACCCATAAAACAGAAACAGCAGATTAAAAATCTGAATTCAATAATATATTGCTTTCAGGAAACATTATAAAAATGAGACAAACACAAAGATAAAATAAAGGACAGGAGCAGAATTTTTTACGTAAAAAAAGCAGAAATAGTAATCACGATCTCAAAGTTAAAGTTAAAATAGATTTAAACAAAAGTGAAAAGTAGAGAAACCACTATGTGTCAGCAATATTATTCCATATTGTTTTAGATCTTTTTAAAATACTTAGCATAAAATACCTGAGGGCTTAACTGCCAAAATAGACACAAAAACTATATGAATATAAATGTAAACACTTTTTATACAAATAAACTCAGATCTAAGCAACTGAAGTAAAATTTACTGTTAATGGGAAGGTTAAACCAATATAATTTTTTAAATGGACAATTTTACCTAATCTATTCAATGCCACCCCAACTAAATTACTAAAATATTACTTTACTGAGTTTGAAAAAATAATAACAAGGTTCATTTGGAAGAACAAAGGGTCAGGAACTTCAAAGAACTTCAGGGAAAAAATATGCAAAAGAAGTCATCTCAGCAATATCAGATCTTAAATATTACTCTATTATAAAGTGAGAGCATTGCTGATGTGTAAAAAGAATAATTTTTATTATTTCAAATAAATTTTTTTTGTATAAATAAAACCTATATAGCCAAGAAGAAAAGGAATGTAGAAAATTGGGGAAAAACTTTCACAGACAATCTCTCAGATAGGATGTGACTGGGTTGGAATATTGTCATAACATAGCAAGTGATGAGCTGGTTGATTTAGAAAAACATGATAAAACTTGGGCTTGTGAAGGAAGATGCTATCTACCTTCAGAGAAACAGATGATAAGAGGAATTAAGCATAGTACAGTCTTACATATATGTGTATGAGTGTACATGTACATATATGTGTCTGTTCATAGATATCTGTGTGTATGTATGTGTCTGTGTGTGTCTCTAAGTGTGTACGCAAGCACCCACATATCTCCATGCTTAATTGTAGCCTTCTTTAGGGTAGGGAGGAAAACAGGAAAAAAATAAAGTAAAAAATACACAGCAGGGGCGGAGCCAAGATGGCGGCATAGAAGCAGCAAAGGACCACAGCTCCCACACAAACACGCTAAAAAACTCATAAAATGGGACGCTAAACAGATTTTCAAGCTCCA
>CM053596.1:224981428-225006301 GCA_028646575.1 Pseudocheirus occidentalis | reverse complement strand
CCAAACTGCTTTTCTTCCCCCAAATTAAGTTTCAAAGTTTCACTTTCACTAACCGTCTCTGACCCTGGTTTGCGGGATTTTACGATCCCCTAAAGCAGGCGCATTAGATCTTCTCTGAAGTAGACTCAAGCTGCAGCTTGGGAGGCTCAGCTCCTCCTGGCTGCCCTGGGGCCTGGCCTGGCTGCAGCTGCAGTTTTGGGCTGGGCCGGTCTCTGCTCTGGCACAAGCTGCCCTTCTCCCGTCACTGTTCCACACGCCTTGGCAGATGTGGAGGTGCTGGAGGCTGTAGATCTTCTCTCCTGAAGACTGGCTGCGATGCAGCTCGGCTCAGCTCAGCCTGGCTCCTTCCCACCACCCTGGGCCTGGCCATGGTCTCGGCTTCAGGCTGGGCCAGCCTCCGCTCCCGGCCACCACGGTGAGCCCCTGCTGCCAAGCTGCCTTCAGTGAGATATGTGTTTTCTGTATTTTTGTGAGTCTGAGAGTCCTAGACTTTGTCTGGGCTCATATTTTATGGGTGTTTAGGGTGGTGGTGTGGGAGCTGCGGGACCTTGCTGCTTCTACGCCGCCATCTTGGCTCCCTCCTTAAAGTATTAAATTAGGCATACATTTACAATTCCAACAAACATAGGAAGCAGTAAGATAAACAAAACCATATAACATGAACTACTTGCTTCATGAAAAGAATATTCCTTTGCCAAAACAGAACAATGACTTACATACTACTTCTTGGGTACCAATTTTTTTTTTAACTTTATTCTTCATAAAGTTATAGTCAATGTGGCCTCAGCCTTAGCTATGTGACCCTGGGCAAGTCACTTAACCTCTGTTTGCCTTAATCCACTGGAAAAGGAAATGGCAAAACACTCCAGTATCTTTACCAAGAAAACCCCAAATGGGGTCACAAAATGTCAGACACAACTGCAATAACGGAACAACAAATGTCCTAATCACCTTCTTTTCTTTGTATTGTGTTTTAATATCTTCAATATGTCTTTATGTTAGTTTCATTTCACAACCATAGCACTCACACTTCATCAGTATCTCCTGATGCTGGACTGGAGAGGTACCTTCCCTCCCTCCTCTAGCCACCCTGACTCACTTCCTTGAGCTTCCTCTTGAGCAATATTATCCCCAGGTCCCCCCATTTGTAAATTCCTTGAGGGTAAGGACTTTCTTTGTTTTCCCAGCGCTTAGCGCAAAGTCTCACAGACAGTGGGCACTTCATAGATGTTTATTTAGATTATTGATTAATTTGTTATGAGCAAGGTATAGAGAGATAACTTTTACAGACTCTGTCAAGTGCCTTTCCAAAACTGTATCTTTATGTCAGGGGGAAAAAAAGGAAAAACCTGGAAAGCATTCTTAATGAGCTTTGCTATTCATGTAAGCCTTCATTCATTTTATTTATTTAGCTTTTTTTTTGAGGGGGGAGGTAGGGCAAATGGGGTTGACTTGCCCAAGGTCACACAGCTTGTGTGTGTGTGTGTGTGTGTGTGTGTGTGTGTGTGTGTGTGTAAAGTGTGTGAGGCGGCATTTGAATTCAGTTCCTCCTGACTCCAGGGTCAGTGCTCTATTCACTGTGCCACCTAGCTGCCCTGCCTTCAATTCATTTTAGAACAGTATTTATTTCCACTCCCCACAACAAAACCCTTTTTTGTAGAGGCCCGTGTTTCCAACCAGGACACTGGGGCCCCAACTACTGTTACATGTATATGCCTTCCATTCTTATAAATTAATCCTGATACGGGGGAAAGGTTTCTATATTCACAATAGGGATCTCCTGGCCATTATGACCACCACATCTAAGAAGAGCATACATATCTTGGAAGTTTTCCAGCAGCTAGTCCATTTGATCACAAACCCTGAGCCACCTCCATGCTATGATGCCCTTTCTTTTTTTTTATTGACTTATTTACTTTTAGTTTACAAGATTCAGTTCCACAATCCCTTGAGTTTCAATTTTTCTCCCCTCCCTCCCACTGGACCATGGCAATGTGCAATCAAATATAGGATCTGCAAATTCTTTCACATTGTACAATAGTCTGGTTGTATAGAAACGTTGTAACCAATGGAATGAACAATGGGAAAAAAGAAAGTAAACCAAACATGAAAAGGAAAGAGGTCAGGTAGTTTGCTTCAGTCTGCATTTAAACTCTGGTCTTTCTAGATCTTTCTCTGAATGTAGATATCTCCTTCCATCCTGAGACTTGTGGAGTTGTCTTATACCTGTGTGTTGCTGAGAAAAGTCCAGTTTATCAAAGTTGGTGGTCACACATAAGATGTGTCTGTGATTGTGTACAAATTTTTTCTGGTTCTGCTCTTCTCATTTAGCATCAGTTTGTATGGGCCTTTTCAGGTGAATATGAAGACCATCTGCTCCCCATTTCTTATAACACAATAGAATTCCATTACAGTCATATACCACAACTTGTTCAGCCATTCCCCAATTGATGGGCATCCCCTTAATTTCCAATTTTTTGCCAACATAAAGAGAGCTGTGGAGTACAGCTTTTTTTGTGTACAAAAAAAAAATTATTTTTGTACATATGGGTTTTATGAAGCCTTTCCTTGCCTAATGGGCCCTGTTGTTGTTTTTTAGTGTTTAATTCTGTGGTGACTTGCATCTTGGACATTCAAAATAGTAAGACAATTGCCATCTCTCAGACAAAGGGGAAATTTCTCCATAGACAGCCTCTAGTATGTCCTGGTCCCCTTGGCTCTACCCTGTGGTGTAAGTAATGAGGAAGAGCACAGGTGGAGGGATTGATAATCTAATCAACATTACCACTGCTACTATAAAGGGCAGGAAAATCTACTCCCCTATGTTACCACTCAATCATAGGCTGCTTGGGGTCAAAGTTTCCCTGGCCACATTCCTTGCTCTTTCATTATCCACTCATGTCAATCCTGCCCCTCCCTGGTTTCCATCTAACTCTATTATTCCATTATGTCTTCTGAAACTCTGTGTTTCAGTTGTTAACAAAATGTCCTTATCTTAGATGTTGTCTTCTCTCTGTCATCTTCATCACCCCTCCCCCAAATACTTTGCAAATATTTTGTATTTAATTTCATACGTACATGTTGTTCTCAAGAGAATTATAAGCTCCTTGAAGGCAAGGACTATTTTAGCTGTTGTATCCCCCAACATAGCAGATTCTTAACAAATGCTTTTTGAATTGAATTTTCTAGCCTTAAGCATGAAAAAAAAGAGAGCTGCTACTTCAAAACAAATAAAGAAGAACTGAAGGCAAAAATAAAGTTTTTTAGTCAATAAGGTAATGACAGGTGGTTTTCTAAACCAGTGTCTAGAATGTCTAGTCAAGAATGGCTGGAATCCATTTTAGAAAAGTTAGATACGACAAATCTCTGGAGAAAAATGAATGAGGATAGAAAGGAATATACCTTTTTCTCAACAGTACATGGCACCTGCCTAAAAACTGACCATGTATTAGGGCATAAAAACCTCACAATAAAATATAGAGATATTAAGTGCATGTCCTTCAGCCAAAGGCAGAAATATTAAGTGTACCCTTTTCAGATTATAATGCAACAAAAATTATATTCAATAAAGGGTCATGGAAAATAGATTTAAAATTAATTGAAAACTAAATAATCTAATCCTCAAATTTAAATCCCCAATTAGACACCAAATTGGAAATACTGAAAATCAAAGGAGAGAGTAATAAAATCAAAATAAGAACATCATCGAATAAATAAAAGTAGGAGCTGATTTTATGAAAAACAATTGATAAAATAGATAAATCATTGGTTAATTCAATTTAAAAAAAAGAAAGAAAGAAGAAAACCAAATTACCAATTTCAAAAATGAAAATGGTGAAGAGGAAATTAAATATTAGGAAGTGCTTTGCCCAGTTATATGCCAACAAATCTGACAATTTAGACAAAATAGATGAATATTTTTAAAAATATAAATAAATTGTGCAGATTAACAGAAGAGTAAATAGGATACTTAATCCTATCTTAGAAAAAGAAATTGAATAAGCTATCAATGAACTCCCCAAGGAAAAAATCCTCAGGGACAGATGGATTTACAAGTGAATTCTATCAAACATTTAAAGAACAATTATTTCCAATATTATATTAACTACTTGTAAAAATAGGCAGGGTCCTACCAAATTCCTTTTATGACACAAATGTGATGCTGATACCTAGAGCAGGAAGAGTGAAAACAAAGAAAGATAACTATTGGCCAATTTTGCTAATGAATATTGATACAAAATTTTTAAATGAAATACTAGCAAGGAGATTATAGCAACATGGCACAAGCATCATACACTATGAACAGGTGGCATTTATACCAGGAATGCAAAGATGGTTCAATATTAGGAAAACTATCAGCATAATTGACCATATCAATAACAAAACCAACAAAAATCATATGATTATTTTCACTAGATGCAGACAAAGCTTTGATAAATACAATACCCATTCTTATTAAAAACACTAGGGAACATAGGAATAAATGGAGTTTTCCTTAAAATGCTAAGTAGTATCTATCTAAAATCATCATCAAGCATTTTCTGTAATGAGTGTAAGCTAGAAGCCTTCCCAATAAGATTGGGGTGAATCAGGGATGACCATTATCACCACTACGACTCAATATTATACTAAAAATGTTAGCTATAGCAATAGGAGAAGAAAAAGAAACTGAAGGAATTAGAACAGGCAGTAAGGAAAAAAAACCTATCACTTTGCAGATGATATTATGGTATACTTAGAGAGTCCTAGAAAATCAGCTAAAAAAAAACTAGTTGAAATAATTAACAACTTTAGCAAAGTTGCAGGATATAAGATAAACCCATATAAATCATCAGCATTTCTATATATTATCCACAAAATCCAGCAGCAAGAGACAGAAAGTCAAATTCCATTTAATAAATATATACAATATAAAAGACTTGGGAGTCTACTTGCTAAGACAAACCCAGGAACTATATGAACAAAATTACAAAATGCTTCTCAAACAAATAAAGTCAGATTTAAACAACTGGAAAAATATCAATTCCTCATGGGTAGACCAAACCAATATAACAAAAATGACAATTCTACCTAAATTAATTTACTTGTTCAGTGCCATACCAATAAAACTACCAAAAATTACTTTATAGAGCTAGAAAAGAATCATAACAAAATTAATCTAGAAGGACAAGAAGTCAAGAATATCCTGTTTTTAAAAAGTGAAGGAAGGTGGCCTAGCTATACCATATCTCAAGTTGTATTATAAATCGGTAATCATCAAAACAATCTGATACTGATTAGAAAATAGAATGATGGATCAGTGTAATAGATTAGGTATATAATACACAGTAATAAATGGCCATAGTAATCTAGCATCTGATAAACCCAAGGATCCCAGTTTGGGGGACAAGAACTCACTGTCTGACAAAAACTGCTGGGAAAACTGGAAAACAGTATGGGAGAATTCTAGATATAGACTAGTATCTTATACCGTATACCAAGATAAGGTCAAAATGAGTACATGATTTAGACATAAAGGGTGATACCATAAACAAATTAGGAGAGCAAGGAATAATTTATCTGTCAGATCTATGGAGAAAGGAAGATTATGACCAAACCAGAGATAAAGAGCATTATAAGATGTAAAATAGATAATTTTGATTATATTAAAAAGTTTTTGTACAAACAAAATCAATGCCACTAAGATTAAAAGGAAAGCAGAAATCTAGGAACCGATTTTTACAGCAAGTATTTATGATAAAGGTCTCATGTCTCAAATATATAGAGAATTGAATATTCATAAAAATACGAATCATTACCCAATTGATAAATGGTCAAAGGATATGAACAGGCAATGTTCAAATGAATAAATCTAAGCTATCTATAGGCAAATGAAAAAAAAATGCTCTAAATCACCATTGATTAAAGAAACAAAGATTAAAACAACTCTAAGGTACCACTTCATACCTATCAGAGTGGCTAATGTGACAGAAAAGGAAAATGACTAATATTAAAAAGGATGTGGGACAATTGGGACACTAATGTGCTGTTGGTAGAGTTGTGAATTAATCTAAGCATTCTGGAGAACAATTTGGAACTATGCCCACAAAGGCAATAAAACTGCATATGCTTTGACTCAACAATACTACTTATCCCCAAAAGATTAAAAAAAATGGGAGGGGAGTAAAGACTTTACATGTACAAAAATCTTTTTATAGCAATTCTTTTTGTGGTGGCAAAGAGTTGGAAACTGAGGGTGTACTCATCAACTGGGAAATGGCTGAACAAGTTGTGGTATATGATTGTAATGGAATACTTTTGTTCTATAAGAAATGATAAGCAGGATACTTTCAGAGAAACTTGGAAAGACTTACATAAATTGATACAAAGCAAAGTGAGCAGACCCAGGAAAATACCTAGTAATAGCAATATTGTATGATGATCAACTATGAATGACTTAGCTATTCTCCGCATTACAATGATCCAAGATAATTCTGAAGGACTCATGATGAAAAATGCTATCCACATCCAAAGAAAGAACTGATAGAGTCTGAATGCAAATCAAAATATATTATTTTCACTTTATTTTTTGTGGTTTTTTTTCTGAATCTTCTTTCATAACAGGATTTATACAGAAATGTTTTACATGTTTACAAAAGTATAACATATCAAATTAAACAATTCCCCTGTTTGCAGGAAGGGAAAAATGGGAAGGGAAGAAAAGAATTTGAAACGAAACATTTTCTTAAATGAATATTAAAAATTGTTTTTAAATGTAATTGGGAAAATCTTATTTAAAAAATGGCCAGAGTCACTATAAGACCTGGGGTCCAAGGATTGGGATCCAGAGATAAATAAATCAACAGACCCAAGAATATCTGGAAAAGATAAATTGACTTAGCTGCAGGAAAGTACACAGAAGTCATTTCAGGACACAGAGTTGAGTTAAATGCAGCTACCTTACCTCCTAAGACCAGAAAGAGGTAGGTTCAGAAAGGATGAATCAACAGTCTGCCTAGCAAAAGACTGAACTAGATGTGAGGAACAATAGTAGAAGTAGCTGGTAGTCCAGTGATAGAGAGCTGGGCTTAGTTAGAAAGACCTGGGTTCAAATGAGCCACTTAACCTGTTTGCCTCCGTTTTCTCAACTGTAAAATGGGGATAATAATAGCATCTACCTCCTAGGGACATTGTGATAATCAAATGAGATATTTGGTTTTTTTTTTAAAAAAAGCCACTTGGCACAACAGTTGGCACATAGTAAGTTCTATATAAGTACTTACTCCCAATTTACATGTCTTGCAGAATACAAAAGCCACCTGTACAGTAAAACCTTTTCTCCCATGTGCCTATCAGTACCTCAAAGCAGTTTAATTTCCTGATTTGGCAATCTAGGGACAGTTTGTTGGTTTGCATGTTTGGAGCGTAGTTAAGGCCTACAGGCTATTTTTAGTTTAGTAACTCATCAATCCTTATGATCTGGCCTACTGCATTTAGTCTGATATATGTGGTATACATGCAACCTTTGGCTATACAAAATCTCTAAACTCCATGTTGGAACTAGATTCTATGAGGCATAGAAGTTACATGGCTCTTTTAATGAATGCTTATTTTTTAAATGTATTTATATTTTTAGTTTTCAACATTCACTTTTATAAGATTTTGAATTTGAAATTTCTTCCTCCTCCTCTTTTTCTTCCCCAAAACAGCATGCAATATGATATAAGCTATATATGTATAATAATATTAAACATTTCCATATTAGTCATTATGAAAGAAGAATCAGAACAAAAGGGAAAAACTATGAGAAAGAAAAAACAAACAAAAAAAAGTATGCTTCAATCTGTACTCAGACTCCACAGTTCTTTTCCTGGATGTGGATATAGCATTTTCCATCATATGTCTTTTGCAATTGTCTTATATCATTGCATTGCTGAGAAGAGCTAAGGCTATCAAAGCTGGTCATTGAACAATGTTGCTGTTATCATGTACAATGTTCTCCTGATTCTGCTCACTTCACTCCACATCAGCTTATGAAAATCTTTATAGGTTTTTCTGAAATCTGCCTGCTCATCATTTCTTATGGAACAATAGTATCCCATTATATTAATATACCACAATTTGTTCATTGATTCTCCCAATTGATGGTCATCCCCTCAATTTCCAATTCTTGACCACTACAAAGAGTTGATATAAATATTTTTGTACATATAGATCTTTTCCCCTACTTTATGATCTCTTTGGAATACAGACAGTATTCAAAGGGTATACATAGTATTATAGCCTTTTGGGCATAGTTCCAAATTACTCTCCAGAACGGTTGGATCAATTTATAACTCTACCACCAACAATGCATTAGTGTTCCAATTTTCCCACATCTTCTCCAATTTAATTAATAATTATTACAAATGTGGTTCTAGAGTCATTTATTCATTTCAACACAAACTATTAAGCACCTTGTATATGTAAGGAGTACAACCATAATCAGACAAAAACGGGGTTTTCACACCTAAATGTGGCAGAATCAAGTACCAAGGAATAGGTCAAAGGAATAAATTTTCTTTTAAAAATATTTTGTTTGCATCTTTTTTCTTTTTATATAACCTACATTCCCCGAATTTATTTCCCTCTCTCTTCTAAACTGTCATCTCTTATTAAAAAGAACAAAGAGGGCAAAAATTTTAAATGTTTAATAAAACCAATAAATAAAACACATCTGACATCTGTAGTATTATTCCATGCCTAAAGTCACGTACCACTGCAAAAAAGGTGCTTTCTCAAATATTTCTTGAAGCCAAGGTCGGTCAGTGTAATTTGACAGGGTTGTCTTTCTTGTTATTTTTCTTCCCAAATATATTCTTATAATGCCTTTGTGTATAGTGTTTTCTTGATTCTACTTCACTTTTCATTTTTAGAAATTAAAATGTCATAGCATTATGAAAATAGTTTTAATCTTGAGGACCCCCTGAAAGGGTCTCAGGGACTCCTGAGGTTCCCAAATCACAATCTGAGAACCCCTGGGTTAGATCAATGCAGAAGCAGGAAGCAGAACTATGAATAGATACATAATAGTGAAAAGTGAGTTAAAGTAAAAACAGAAAGTCAAAGTTAGCCTTCTTTATACAGTGACTGAGATAAAATGTTAAAAAGATAGTGTTGAAAGAAGCTATTTAAGTTGGAAATAAAGTAATTGTATTGCTTTAAAAATTGCTCCAAACTGTTTCTCTGTGTTTCTATCTAGCCAAAGGAAAAGAGCCTGAGGTTGTGGAAAGAGCACAAGACTGCCAATAACTATAGGATTATAACCAAACCATGGCTTCTCTAGGCCTTACTTTCCATGTCTATAAAATTAGACTAGGTCATTTTAAAGTCTCTTCTCTATCTAAAATTCTATAATCCTAGGCACACAAGACCCGGGATTTACTCTCCCAGTCCACATATTCACTACTAATAAATTGGTCCCCAAAGTGTGGCTGATTATATTTCTCCCTCAGATACAGGTTTTTTTTTAAATTTAATTTCTTTTTTTTTTTTGGAGGGCAGTTGGGATTAAGTGACTTGCCCAAAGTCACACGGCTAGTTAGTGTGTCAAGTGTCTGAGGCCTTATTTGAACTCAGGTCCTCCTTATTCCAGGGCTGGTGCTCTACTCACTGCGCCACCTAGCCGCCCCAGAGATAGGTTTTTTTAGAATGCTGTTGGCTCAAATCCTTCAAACCTTCCAATAATAATTCCCAGTTATTGTTTCTCCAATATTATTTCTGTTGAAATTGCCAATTAACATCAATTAGCTTTTACAAAGGGATATAAATCTTCTTCATACAAAGAAGATATGGCAAGAACAGAAGAACAATCACAACTCTGCTGAACTAGCAGCACATTCTGCCCTAGGCAAATGAGATCATACTAAAAAATTTGGAGAAAAAAAGCTCTTAACACAGTGCTTGGCACAAACGAGACGCTATATAAATATTTATTACCTCCCTCCCCTCTACCAGATAGTGCAGTAGAGAGAACAGTGGTCTTGTGGAGTCTGGCAGACCTGAGTTCAAATATGACCTTGGACACTGAACAGCTGTGTGACCCTGGGCATATCACCTCCATCTGCCTCACACACCTCTGTTTGCCTCAATTTCTTCCTAGGGGTGATAACAGCACTTATCTTCCCCACGGATGCTGTTGTCAAGATGAAGTGAGGTTAATACCTATAAAACATTTTGAAAACCTTAAGTCGTTGTATGAATGCTATCTTGTTATTATTAGTAACCACCTCGGTCTTTGGTGAGGGGATGCTTCTGGGAAAGTAAACACTGCATTTAACTTGAAAGGCACTGACTGCTTAGGCTTCCAGGGCTCTGTCCCACCCCACTCCTTACAGAAAACTTTATTGAACTTCAATAACGTGGAGGACACAGGATTTAGTCTCTGTATTGGTCAGGGCAGGAGGGATAAAAGGACTGGGGAACATGTTTTCTGGAAATGCAGGCGAGAGGAGCAGGGCATCCCCTGCCTCTCCCTCCAGCGAATCGGGGCCAGGGCACGAGGTGTGCATGGGTTCCGGGGAGGCCATCCCCGCTGTCAGGCATAGGGGAACCCTGGCACCCGCCACATGCAACAGATCTCAGTAGATGAAGAGGACACATTAAAAACGAACCCTGCAACAAAGCCCAAAGAAAAGGCATTGAGAGCAAACCCTCGCGCTTCTCCTCTTCCTCTACTCCAACCCCCACCTCCCCATCTGCCCTTTAAAGGAAAGCGTGGAATGGGGCTCAATTGGAGTCTCGTCTCCCCACTCCCCTTATGTGGCCCGCCATGCAAGTGACAAATCCAGGGACCGCGGCTCGGGGGCCTGGAGGAGAAGGCGGAGCTCTAGCGCTAGATCCGGTCGCCTTTTCTCGGCTGGGGAGGGGGAGGAGGGGGTAGCATGCAGCGAAAAGCGGCTCGATTAGAGCCAATGGAAGACTGCAAAGGGGGGCGTGACGCAGGGCCGGCGGCAGCGCCCGCCCTTTCGCCCACTCGTACCCTCCCAGTCACGCCCCCTTGCCGCGAAAAACTACAAGACCCAGAATGCCCTACCACCTCGGGCTGGGGCATCCCTCCCCTGACAGTCCCACCTTCTGGATAACTCCGCGCTCTCAGTGGCTCAACTCGTGGTGGGCGGTGCCAGCTCCAACCAATGGGCTGACATCTCGGTGCGGCGGCGGAAGCGGCGGCGCTAGGTTGAGAGGAGAGCTAGCCGCGGCCGCCGCGGCGGGTCTGGAGCCCCAGGGACTAATACGCCTGAGAGGCGCCACCAGGAAAGGCAGAGAGCAAGACGGAGAAGACAGAACGGAGGAGCGGCGGCTCCACGCTTCGGACTCCAGGTAGTGGCGGGAGGAAGGGATCCGGGGAGGGGGCGGGGCAGCCGGGCCGGGCCAGGGTTGCGGCGTCCGCTCTGCCGAGGGTCCCCTGGGAGAGGTGGCCACGACGAAGCATAGTAGGCTTGCTTCTTTGCCAGGTACCGTACCGCTTAGGAAGTTGTGGGGTCCTGTCAGTAGCCTGGGGTAGGGCGGTTAGTCCCGGCAGTTGAAGCTGCGAGGAGCTTCTGCCCCCGGCTTGGGGTGCCCCGCGGCAAGGAGGCGGGGCCTGAGCTTTGGGCCGACTGGCTTTGGGATGGAGGCTTTGACGGGCAGAAGACGGGGAGATTGGCCGGGCGGGGGGCGGTGGCGGAGGCAGTTTGGCTCACAGAGCAGTTTAAAGTGACTATCTACATCCGGGACCTGCGCCCGCCGCTTTCAGACCCAGGCAAAGGCGGGGCCTCCCTACTCTCCCCTCCCGACCCTTCTCATTGGACGAGCCATCTCTCCTCCTCTATTGGTCGTGGGGTCGTGAAATTTGGGTAGCCCTGCCAGAGCCCCTAGCTTGATTAGCCGAAGTTCGATAGGAGGGTGGGGCTAGGGCGCCGAGGCTGTTGCTGGATTGGAGCCCGAGCCCGTGTGACGCATTCGGCGCGGGGCCAATAGGCGGGCGGTGGAGAGGGGAGGGGCAGGTTCTTGGGGGAGAAAGCTGGAACCAGATCCAGAAGCTGCACTAGTAACTGGGGTGTTTGCTGGGCCAGAGCCGGTGTCACGGGGACCGAAAAGCTGTATTGGCTGTGGGGAGGGGACCCTTCTGCTTCCCTCCCTGGTTCCTTTGTGAGCCCGCTTCCCGGACTGGGGACTGATGGAAAAAAGAGTGGGCCGGGACTGGAAAGAAGCCTCTGGGGCAGACGGCAGACAGGCAATAGGGTAAGGGAGCTAGTTATCTTGGGGAGACCAGAATCTGCTCTTCGCTCCCTGGAAGAACCCGGCTGGAGGACCCCAGAGAGAGGAGGCGGGACAGCTCTGTCATCTCCTCTCATTGATTGGTTTGGGTGGGGAAGGGAACAACTGAGCGTTCGGAATTAAAACTACTTGGAAACAAAGATTTTAGAGGAGTAGAGTCCCTTCATTAGAATAAGTGTGAGGGGAAGGAAAAAGGAAATCTTTAAATCGAGGTCTTTGCAGACAGAGCCGTTGACTGATCTCCCTTTGGTCAAATCTTGCTGTGAGGTGTTAGTGATTCTATACCTCTCTGCACCATGGAACCTTTCAGTGGCATTGAGATACAAAATCTCTTATCAAGTTAGAACTTGCTAAAGGCTGGTTTTCTTAAAAACATACATTTCTTTGACCATAACTGTGCACTACCAAAGTGTGCTTGCTATATATATACTTTCCTTTAAAGTAGAAAAATCCCCCAAATAGTTATGGTACCCTAGTGCAAATCAAAGTACATGAACTAAGATCATGGGTGGTTGAGAGTTGTTTTTTAGGTAGGATTTAATAGAGAGTAATATTTCTTGTTGGGAAGCTTGGATTTTATTCCCATTTCTCCCAGCTGAGTGACCCTGAATGGCCCAGCCTGTTAATTTTCTCAGATTGTACAAAGGAAGTGGTTTTTTTTTAGCTGCAATAACATCTTTGAATGGAGTGAAAATACAAAGTATGATTTAATAATTTTCTAGCAAAACCTTAAATGATTTGCTTTTGCTCTTATTTGCAAACTTGTAAGAATCTTTAAAGACAAGGCAAAGTTCTTAATTGATTAGTACTTAATGAGGTGCCATGTGCCCTGTGAGTACTCCATAAAGTTTCAAGAATATCTACTTGTGGATTGTTACACACAAAAAAATTATTGAAGAGTTTGTGTCCCTCCCTACCCCCAAGCAGCTTTTATTATTAGCTGAATTTTTTGGCTATAAAGTCTATTTGCAGAAATTCCTATGTCAAGCTAAAATATACCAAAAAGTCTTTTATGTTGGCCAGTATAATTCTTACCTAAAAATTTAAAGATGATTGAAAAGAGTTAGCCAGAAGTATATATGACATAAAGATGGGAGCAGTGGTATATCCACTGACTACCAGGATGAATTCAAAAAGATCCTAGCAGGCTAAATGTAAAGTCTTATACTCAGGTCAAAAAGTAAATGTTACCAGTACAGGATGAGAAAGATACAGCTAGGCCGGTTCATCTCAAAATGGTTTTGGTGGAGAAACTTAGTTGACTGCAAGTTTGCATTGAGTTGATAGCATAGTATGGATATCAAAAAGGCAAATTTTGGACTGCAATCTTAGAGATAAAGTAGGTAAGAATATGGGGTGAGAGAGTTGCTTTATAGTACCCATAACAGGCCTCATGTAGAGCATTGCCTTTGTCAGTTCTTGACACTACTTCCAGAAAGGATGTTTTTTAGCTAGAAATGACCTAGAGGAAGGCAACGAGATTATTTTATGAAAGACCCAGTATCCTGCCATATGCACTTGTCTGGAACTTAAAATATTTTTCTTGGAGAAAAGATTACTTATGAAGGACATGATTATTGTAGCTTCAAGTATGTGAAATACTGACCTATAGAAAAGGGTATAGACTTCTTTTGCTTTGGTCCAGAATTCAGAATTAGAAATAGTGAGTAGAATTTGCAAAGAAACAGATTTAAATTTGATTTAAAGAAGAACAATACAAGCTATATCAAAAAGTAGATGGTTATCTGTGGAGGAAGTGGGATCCCTCTCTGGAGGTTTTAAAGTAAAAGCTGGATGCCCATTTGTTGAATATGTTTGTGGAAGGGATTCTTATTTAAGTTGAGATTGGATTAGATGAGCTCTGAGTTTCCTTCCAACACTGTGATCTGTGATTCTGCATTGTAATTATTAGAAAAAGTCAGAAGTAGTAGTAAAAATGTTAAAATTCTAATTTTGACATTAAAAAAAATTTTTTATTGGCATGGGTAGATAGCTGAAAATAATTTCTGAATGCTTCCTGGAGAATTTTAAAGTTTTTTTTTCAAACATGCTCCAGGATAGGTATGATGGAAAAACGTTGCTGTGATTTGATGAAAGATAAGTCATAAACTTAGCTTTGGGCAGCTAGGTGGCTCAGTTGAATAGAGTACTAGACCTGAAGTCAGGGGGACCTGAGTGCAAATCCAGCATCACACACTTAGTAACTTATGTGACCTTGGGCAAGTCACTTACTCCTGTTTGCCTCAGTTTCCTCGTCTGTAAAATGAACTGGAGAAGGAAATGGCAAACCATTCCAGTATCTTTGCCAAGAAAACTCCAAATGGAGTCGTGAAGAGTCAGAATGACTGAACCACAATATTCATAGATGGACTAGAGCAATTTGTTAGCATTTTTCTACTTGGTTATAGAAATTCAGATAGCATTTCCCATTTGAAAATTACTTAGTTTTTCAGCTGAAATTTTGTCTAGTTGAGATAAGTTATTTAGTTATTCTAACAATTAAGATAATACCATTTTAAAGTTTAAGCTCAGTGGTATCAACTGTAGAAATGTGTAACATCCTGCATCTCAAGATCAGATTGTAACAGTTTGACTGTATTTGCAGGTGGAAATGAGCTCTCAACAGTTTCCTCGCTCAGGAGCCCCTTCTGCAGGACTAGGCCAAGCTCCCTCACAGATTCCCAACAGTGCATCTACAGGGCTGATAAACCCAACAGCCACAGGTAAGGTGTTCTTACGTGTTCTCTTATTTGCCTTAATAAGCTTGTCAGTTTCAGTGTTCAAAATTAGGCAGAATTGAATGCTAGTGCATGGAATGCTGCCCTGAAGGCCTGAGTTTAAATCTGGTCTCAGACACTTGTGATGTGACCTTGGGCAAACCACTTGACTTTTATGTGCCTCAGTTTCCTCATGTGCCTCATTCTCTCAAAATGGGAGTAATCATAATACCTCTCGGGGTCATTTCAAAGATCAAATGAGGTAACATTTAAAGCACTTTACAAAAGCACTATAGAAACGCTATCATCATCTTCATTTTTATGTCATTTGTAATTGAAATAAGTAAAATTTATAAGCCTGCAACTAAAATGTAATTCCATAAATGTTTATGGAATGATTACTGTGTGCCAAATGGGAAGCATAATAGTATAATCAAGAGCCAGCTTTGGGCCAGTGGGTTCAAGTCCTACTTTTGACACTCGTGGACTCTGTGACCATGAACCATTTAACCTCTCAGTGCCCCAGGCAACACTCTAAAAGTCAGAGAACAGGTGCTAATCTTTATCCATGGAGCTAATATTTGACGGTTTCCCTACACCATTAAAATCCTAAGTCAGTTCAAAAAATAAATGGAACCAGGTACATCCTATAGGGATACAAAGACAAAACAGTCCCTACCTTCATGGAACTTACATTCTGCCTCGAGGGTACAACACGTCCACAAAAAAGTATTGTAAAGGAAAATTGAGGGGGAAGAGAGAGAGAGGGAGAGGGAGAGAGAACACTTACAGCTGGGAGAGGAGGGAGGAATCTAGTAGGACTTCATTGAGACGGTGGTGCCTGAACTGACCCTTGGTAGAAAACAAAACTTTGTTCCATCTCTGGTTTGTCTTTTCCTTTCATACATCCTTGATAGACATGAAGATAACTGAGTAATTTTCAGGTTTTTCAAGCCTGAAAAAATTCAACATATTTGGGTGCCTGCCATATGCTAGGCATTTGGGGAGGTAACATATCTAAAATAAAGTCTAGAAGCTTGCACTCTGGCAGGGGAAAGGTCACATTAACTACAACACAGGACAATACAGGCAGTCTCTCAACTTCTAGGAATTCTAGACATTTGCCTAAAAGTAACTTAATTAGAATTCAAAAAATATTTTCTCATAGCAGTAGTGTTAAACTGTTAGGATAGCATGATCAGTGATGGACATGGTGCATTGAGATCTCTTTTTGGAAATGGATAATTCCAGGGTTTATAATGCTTGAGTATGCATATTTGTCGCCAGAGTTTTGTTTTCCTTCCTTATTTTAATTAGGAGGAAGGGGTGTGTATAGGAAATAGATTTTTGCTCATTGAAAAAAACTTGTCATCCTGCAAAAGCCTATTTAACCTATAATAAGTGCGTTCTATAGAAGTGTATTAATAGTAATGTAAGATGTAGCCAACATGTATTACAGTGTTGTGTTGGATTCACAATTCCACATTGAAGTGACAGGAATTTGTCTGGTGAATCTTAAGCGATGGGATTGTGGACCTCATGCTCCCTCTTCTCCCATCTCCCCACCTACCAAGGATGGGAATAAGGGCATCCTTCAACTCCAAGCTTCTGGTAAAGGTTCTCATGGCCTAAGGAAGAAGTTCCATCAGGGGGACATTTAAGATTAGTAGTAATGAGAAAGGACAGTGGCTCTGTAAGATGGTTAAGTGAAAGGTACAGAACCTCTGGCCAGAAGAGACGTTTAGAATACTTACTTATCCAGATTGACTCATTGTCACCTTGGTTCTTTTATTCTGAGCATCCCAGGGATTGGCCCACCTGCTTCCTTTTCCCTGCTCCTCCTTTGGCCTGCTGGGGAATAGCACTCCTTTATTCTACTATTCATGAAGTGTGTACATAACTTTGCTGAGACATTAGACCTTCTAGAGAAAGACTTAAGTTTCAGGTTCATAATAATAGAAGTATGAAAGTTCACTATAAAAGAGATTTTAGAGGGAATGTAATTATAAGAACAACAAAACAAACGTGTACATCTGTTTGCGAAGTTCTTTATATGTCTTAGCTAATTTAATTTTTATTCTCATAACAATGTTAGGGTAGGTGCTGTTATCCCCATTTTACAGATGAGAAAACTGAGGCAGAGAAACCAGGTGACTTGCCCAGAGTCACATGGTTATTATGTAATTGATGCAGGATTTGAACACACACCTTCCTGATTCCCAATCCTATCACTAGATAAGTGTTCTCTCCACTGTTCCCTGTTGTTTCACCAGCGAATGGCATGTCTTACGTTATTCAAGGAACTAAAATAAGATTCATTGACATTACAGAAAAAGAGTTAAGACTCACTTTCCTGGGCATTACTTCACAAGAATGAGACGAGGCCTTCCTGAGTTAGAGTATGGATTATACCATGAATTGACGGGATAGAGTTGGGAAATACTTCCTTTGAGATTTTAGGATTAGGTAACCACAGTAAAAATGGGGGGGGGAAAATGTCTATAGAGGGTTTACCCACCTTTCTTCTGGACTTGGAACTGTAGTCAGATAAGAAGTAGAAGCCAAGAGTGAAGAAGAATATGAGTCAGTAGGTGGGTCTGTAGTGGTAAGGGGAAGAAGGAGGAGGAAAGTGCCATCAGAAGGTGGGTACTCACCTAGCTCAACCATCTTGGGGAGCTGGTTGCGGATACATGTTGTATCAGGCCAGATGCAGACTAGTCTAGTGCTTCAAGTTGTGATCAGGACAAAATGGACCCCTCAACCATTTAATAGTTAATAAAAGAAGGTTTACTTTGCCATAGAATTGGAAGAATAGCAAGCATATTCTGTGAGTTCAGGCAGATTCTTCCCTGCCCTCCAAGGAATCAAATCTCGTCAGCAGAGTATGATAAGTGTAACACACAGCTTTTTTTTTTTTTTTTTTTTTTTTGTGTGTGTGTGTGTGTGTAACACATAGCTTTGGTCTATGTGCTAAGTGTGAGGGTCTCTGCCTTTTTGTAGGCTGACCTTTTAAACCCTAGAAAACCAGAATACTGCATCTTAACTCTATAGACTGCTCAAATTACCTGCCTTTTAGGAAAACAAAGTACTAGCTGGAAGATATTTCTTCTGCACCAGTAAGAGATGTATATCAGTTTGGACTCTTGAGTTAAGGTCTGCCTATGTGTGATGAATGTCTTATGAGAAGTGTAAGTATTGAGTGTTATAGGAGTAATATAAGAAAGAGAAGGATTCCTTAGCAAAGTTTCCTTCTAAATAGGATCCAATTCTACCATCTCCTTTTTTCTCTGAAGTGGTATCTTCTCTACCACTTAGGTTCCACGTGAAAGCAGGGCAGGTGGTAGCATCACCAACTAGACTAGAGTATACCTTTCTTCCCATGGAGAGATGTTGTCTCTTTTGTTGCCAGTCATACTATTTCATGTGGAACTAGGACTTTTCATGGGAGGTAAATCCTAAAACTTACAGCTTATAGAAAATTAGTAGATGGGAGTAGCCGCAGCTTCCTAAACATGGACTCCTATTTATCTGTCTAGTCCATTGCTTTTTGGGGACATTTTTCATGCTGACTTGGAAGTGATTGGTTAATGTTTGATCACTACCCAAGGAATACTATGAGCTATTGCATATCTTCCTCATTTAGAGGTAATCTTTTCTACAAAATTATATAGACAAATTGCAGAAATCACAGACCATTGCTTTAAATATATTTGTGTGAATTAATTTCTTCCTAAATGTTTATACATAGAATAAATGGCATATGTTATAGGAAATTACAAATATCCATAGAGAGAATACTTTCACATAGTGTAAAAATGACAAATTCCTTATTATAAAGATGGTTTTTGATATTTTGACCCAAAAGTCTTTGGAGTAAGCTATGCTTCAAAGAACATAGCTTAACAAAGATTTGAGTGCCTGCTGTGTACAGAACACTAGGAGAGGCGCAATAGAAGTTTTCTAGTTAACAATAATATACATATTGGTGAGCCTCCCTTTTCTTTACATAGTGAGGGTTTTGTAGGCAATGTTTTACCTGGTAGAAACCTGTTTTTGCCCTATAAGGAGCAAATTGGCTTTGTTACTTATAGTATACATACCTAAAGGTAAGATTCTCTTTATTCTTCAAGTTACTACTTAAAACAAATGGGTTTCCAGAGAAGCAAGACGGTTATACATCTTACGTTTTAGTAAGCCAGCTTAGCTTTCCAAACTTACAAGGATTTCAAATATTTAATAAGTTTACATTTATACATACATATATATATATACACATATATAATTGTATGTATATGTGTATATAAAACCTTATGGTAAAAAAAAAAACACTTTTGCATGGGTTTTCTCATTTGATACTAAGTCTCTGAAATGAGTAAAGCAGTTATCTCCATCTCTGAGATAAATAAACTGATGCTTGTTCCTTGGGTGCTTGCTCTTTGCCCGAGGTGTTAACAGTTTGACTCTGCAACACATACATAGTTACATGTATGTACACTTCTTAAATGAGTACAAAGTATTCATTTTAGAATACATGTTGTAGAGGCTGGGAATATAATGATGAATAAACCACACTCCTTCCCTTAAAGACTTTATAATCTAGAAGGGATACTAGTATTGAAGCAGAGATTTTAAAAAAGAGATTGTGGTCTCAGTGCATTGAGATAGGCAGAGAGCTAGTCCTACCATACTCTTCCCGTGTCAGACAACATAAGGAAGTATTGTATTCGTTTCTGGAAACACATTTTGCAAAAGATACTTTACCAGGGCATGGAAACCAGTATGATGGCCTCTAGAACATATACCATACTTAAGATTGATTGAAGGAACTGGAGCTCTATAACCTGAAGAAAAGTCATAAAAAGAACATAATACAGGTCTCTAAATATTTGAAAAGATATCATGAGAAGAAAGATTAGATTTGTTCTTTTTGGTCCCAGAGTGCAGAACTAGGAGAAGTAGATAGAAGTTGGAAAGTGAATTCAAAAGTTTTTCAAAAGTAGATGGATTTTGGCTGGGAAATAGTTAAGCAAATTGTGGCACATGAACACAATGGAGTATTACTGCATCTTAAGAAACAATGAAGATGATGAATTCAGAGAAGCATTTATGACTTACATAACTGATACAGAGAAGGAGGCAGAATCAGGAAAATAGTTTAAGCAGTAACTACAACTGTGTATGTGAAAGCAACCAAAATGAATGCTTTGAAATTATAATAACCAAAATTGACCCCAAAGAAAAGATATAAGAATGCATTTTCTTCCCCTTTTTTGCAGAGATGGGGGAATGTAAGTGTTGGAGCACTGCATAAAATGTTGATCTTGATATGTTGCCTAGTTTTACCAAAAAAAAAAAAAATTTATTTCTTTGTTTTAAGACATAACTCTCTGGTAGGGAAAAAAGAAAGGGAAAGGAACATATTGGGAAACATGGGTGATATAAAATAAAAGATGTTTTTTAAAGTTGTAGCCTTTTTTTTTTTTAACAAAAAAAACAATAGGCTGCTTTGGGAGAAGGTGTTTTCCCACTCATTAGAACTTTTCATGTACATGTGGAGGCTACGTTACTCATTCATGGATTTTCATTCCTGTTAAAGATACATGTCAGCACAGATAGCCTCTGAGATTTTGGTTATCTACCCTCTTTGTGACTTTATAAGCTATATTCTTTATTACTGTATGATATATACACAAAAGTGGTCAAAACAAAAGATTGAGATTAATTGGAATCCAGGATGTGTGGCTTACTTGTGATGTATGAAATACTCTTTCCACTGTGCCATTTGGCCTTTCTACAGCTTGGTTCTGCCCTTGAATAAGTCTCCTGACTTTTCTTGGGTTCCCTTTTAGTTAAATGGGAAAAAATAAACTTAACCTCTATGTTCAGTTCAACCAGCGATTATTAATTTCCTCCTCTGTATTAGGTTCTGAAGACAAAGTCTGGCCTCGTGGAGCCTAGTAGATTCAAGGGGCAGTTGATGGAGTGTCAAAGAACATAGCCAAAAATGCTTTACTTTGCATTCAGAGAGAGTGTGTGTGTGTATGAGAGAGAGAGTGTCAAAGGGTGCAGAAGGCAGACTAGGTTGAGGTCAGTGGAGTCATTCTGTGGATGTAACTTTATTGGAATAGAAATTGGCAACTTAAGAGATTGGGAGAAAAATTGTTTTAATAATGAGAGGTTTAAGAAAGCAAAACATACATAGAAATGAGAAATGTGATCTTACCAAAACAGACTTCCCCTCCAGTAATGCAAATCCTAATACTTCTGTATCTACATGCCATAGATAATTCTTGTCCATTTCCTCCCGTAAGTTTTCCACAGGTCTACTCAGTGTGGACTTTCAGTCAGTAATCTTTGGCTCTTCCTAAGTGACTTTTACAGCTTCCTTTTTGCTCATACAGTTCTTTAACATCCTGTAATTCCTTCTTTGCCATCTCTTAAATCCACCATGTTCCTCTCCATTACACTTTGGGTGATCCTCAGTTTCAGTTCTTTGAAGACTTTGCATAAAATGCTTGATTCAAAACTATAATCACAATACTATGCCGAAAAATTAGGGTATGACAGAAGTGAAGAGAAGTTTTATTAATATTGAGTGTCTCCTTTCTCTGCAGACATTATAGTAGTAGGCTTGTGGAAGATAGGAAGAAAAATAAGATGCAGTTCTCAAGGTATTTATAGTTTGAGAAGATATGTCTAGTAACTCCCTAAAAGGCATATCATTATAAGTGCCAAATGGGTATTAGAGAAGATAAGTACAAAAAGGCTAATGAGCACCACAGACATTTCTTATCGGAAACTTTCATTATGTAAAACTGGCATTTCTGTTCCATCAGTCTTGGATACATATAAGAATGTTTGACTTAGATGACTTCAAAATAATAGATGACATTTATGTCATAAGAATGAAAGAAGACTTTACATACCTTGTTTTATTTAATCCATATAGCAGCCATATGAGGTAAGTTTTTTTTGTTTTTTTCATGAGTAAATTTCAGATCAATTTCTAATTTGTACAAATTGCTTGAGGGCACAGAGAGTTTGAGGGATTTGCCCAAAGATACACAATTAGTTTGGGTCACAAGTAGGATTTAAATTCAGGTCCTTCCAACAGTAGTTTCACCATGCTAGTCTTCTAGCTTTTCTTAACTTTCTACGAATTTCTCTAAACCATTCTAGAACTTATCTATTTTTTACTTTTTCTCATTTCTTTGAGGGTAACAAGCAAGTTTCGTGAGTTTGTCAAAACTTTTGTTTCTTCCTGCAATATTATCAAGATTCCAGCTCAAATATAACCACTTTTGCCACTTTATTTGATCATTTCCTACTGAAGTGATTTCTTCCTTCTCAGTGGATTTGTTAAGTGGTAAGGTAAATCATTACCTTCCAGGGGTTTACATTTTAATATGGGAGAAAACATAGCTAAGAGAATGCTGACTTAGGAGTCTAGAGCAGGGGTGGGGAACCTGTGGCCTCAAGGCCATATAGTACGGTCCTCTGCATCTAAACTTCACAGAACAAATCCCTTTAATAAAAGACTTTGTTCTGTAAAATTTGGACTCAGTCAAAAGGCTGCACCCAAGGACCTAGAAGGTCACATGTAGCCTCAAGGCTGCAGGTTCCACACTCCTGGTCTAGAAAGTCACAAGTGCATGATGAGTAGCCCTCAAGCCTGTGGAAAGGGTAGCCTATTTCCAGAAGTAACCGTAGTATTAATTTGATTGATCACCATTCCCAGAGCAAAAATTGCAAAGAGTAAAGAAACACAGTGCTACAGGATGGGAACAAGACCGGACTGGATAACTGCATGAGATGTGAAGCAAGCAGTCTGATCTAGAGTCAGCTGTATGTAGTGGTCTGTGAGGCTGTTCTTTTTTCATCAATCCTAGCTGCTCATTGCCACAGTTAGCTATATCAACCTCCCTTCTCCCTAATCTTAAATCACTTATAATGTACTTCTATTTTGTTTTGTAAGTCTTAGTTCACTAACTAAATTATAAACTTTTAAAAGTTTTTCTTTTTTTATTCTGAATTTAACTTAAGTAAAATAAGTACTTCCTTATATAAAATAAATACAGATTTTATATGAAACTGAATCTCTGTGTACAGCTTGCTTTTTCTTTTAAACATATAACATGTAACTTTGAAAATTGCCCTGCCTGTCCATTTTCTTTTGTTTTCTTCTATGCATATAAAAAATGCTTCAAAGTCTCTTTTTCTTTTTCATTAGTCCCCTTTCCTTTCTCATCTTCTGCCATTAGAAAAAGAAAACCAAAACAAGTATAACAAATATGCATAATTGATCAAAATAAATTTTTGCATTGTCTGTGTCCAAAAATATGTATATGTCTTGTTCAGTCCTCTAGTCTGGTGGTTCTCAACCTTCCTAATGCTGTAACCTTTTAATACCCTTTAATGTGAGCATATCTGCATGTGGGCGGACCTGCCTGGAGACCGATAGAGGAGCAGTGGCCCTTAGGTGGTTCCTAAGACCATTGGAAATAGGTGTTTTCCGATGATCTTAGGCGACCCTGTTCAACCTCCAAAGGGGTCGTGACCCACAGGTTGAGAACCACTGCTCTAGTCCTTTATCTCTCTGCCAGGACATATATATTAGTTATTGTGGAATTGTATGGTTAGTCGGTCAATATATTGATCAGAGTTCTTAAGTCTTTCAGAGTTGTTTGTTTTTATAGTGTTGTTATTCTGTAAACTGTTTGTTCTTTGTCAGTTTATGTCCACAAGTTTCTCTGCAAATCTTTCTTCATTTCTCATGAAGCAGTAATATTCCATTACATTTTTAAAGTTACAGCCTTCCTGAGAACAATAAATGTGGTTTGTAGATTTGCATATCTTCCATAGCAACTGTGTAGTAAGAATTTAATAAATATTTATTGAATGACAGTGTTCTAAAACTGCATTTTTTAAGAGTTTCAGAGCATTTTCCCTTTTTCTAAGATGGAGGATTTGTCAGATGTATCTACGTTTAAGTTGTCTGCATGTATCTTTCTGTATTAAAAGATTGTAATTCTTACTCTGTCTGTATATGGAAATTTACATTCTCTTGTTTTCTTTTTGTTTCCCTTCTCTGTATCTTTTTCAGCTCCATTGTATTTTTTTAGATCATGTCTTTGAGATATTACAGTATAGTGTAGTGATTAGAGTACTAGACTTGAATCAGAAAAACCTGTCTCAGCATTTACCAGCTGTGTGACCTTGGGCAGGTCATATCAACCTCAGTTAACTCATCCGTAAAATGGACGTAATAATAACACCTGCCTTGCAAGGTTGTTGTGAGGATCAGATCAAATGAGATGTTGTGAGTAAAATATTTATAAATCACTTCGCAAAATTAACTATTACAGTATATGCAGTTACTAGTGGTGTTGAACATAAAGAGGATACTTGGCTTTATAACACTTGATGCAGGCATTATTTTTGCCATAATTGGATAAAAGATTTAAAATAGTAAAATATAAAAACCCTTCCTAAGAGAATTAAAGAATAAAAGTAAGAAAATATTAAGTAAGGCTTTCCTTAAGATAATCAGTTTCCTGTCTTGTCAAATAACTTTTGTGTAATTTATAGTGTTTTTATTTTTCTACAGTAATTTTGGATCTCTTCATGAATATAACAGATTATGCATTCAGACTTACATTTATGTCCTGCATGAGAGTATCCTGGTTTCTTATTTTTAATATAGACTAAGAGATTTGTTATTGGTGCTGTTTTTTTACAATATTTTTTTTAAGTTGTGTTTTATTTTTAAGTCATCATTGGTTATAGAGCATGCAAACACACATGCACCCTGAATTCCCCTTTGTAACTAAAAAAGGGGAGGGGGTGGAGCCAAGATGGCAGCGTAGAACCAGCAAAG
>CM053596.1:224919474-224980928 GCA_028646575.1 Pseudocheirus occidentalis | reverse complement strand
CTGTAGAGTGACCTCCCCTGTTAGTGGATACACATGATTTGACTCCTGGAATCCCTTACATCCCCACTGAGAGGGAGAAGAAGAGATGTTTCATTCTGTTCTCTGGGTCTAAAGGTAGTCATTAAAACAACTCAGAATTTATCTTCCTTTTACTGTTCTTAATATTTACATTAATGGTTGTGTATGTTACAGAAATCTTCTTTTAAATGTTTTATATATGCCTTTTGCCTTTACATTGTAGTTATTTCTTACCTACCTGTCAAGATTGAACATTACTGTAGTGGCCTTTAAACCAGGAAGCCATTTCTCTAATAGTTTCCCATAGTTTAAATTGTGAAATATTGCCCAAGTAACAAATTCCTATGACGTAGAAACTTTAAACTAGGCAAAACTGAAAAATATAAGGGTGGTGTTCTATTAAGTTGTGATTATAGTGAAATGGGCAAATTTCCATGCTATTTAGAGGTCCATTGAAGAACTGATCTACTTGGCAATCCTCAAACCTAATTGGAATTGCATGACAGTATTCATTGATTTGTAGGAAATGTAATGTGATGCTAGAGAAAACTAATTTTAACCTTTAATGTCTTTATTAGTTAACGATGAATCTAATCGAGATTCAGAAATCACTACCAGGGAGCACCTGGGCTCCAGTAGTTCTCTACAGTCTCGTGAAGAAAAGCAAGAGCCAGTTGTGGTACGACCTTATCCACAGGTCCAAATGTTGCCTTCCCACCATGCAGTACCCTCTGGGGCTCCGGTCACCGTCACAGCCCCACCAGCAGCACATCTGACTCCAGCAGTTCCACTTTCATTTTCAGAGGGACTTATGAAGGTAATTTAAAGGAAGGGTTCAGATTTCGTGACCAGAAAACAGACCTATAATTTTTAGTGACCTCCCAGATGTCGTTAGATATGTGGCCTCATGATCATCTCCGACTTTTTGTGATTACTCTGCAGTTTTCAGTTGTGTGCATTTGTGTGTATGTGTGCATGTGCTGCTTGGAAATTGCACATCAATAGGTTTTTACCTGATGTTTTCCAAGATTGATTTTGAAGTTAGTTTCATTCTCTTAATTTCTGAATCTGATAGTCTTTTATCATATCCTCATCTTTCTTGACTCCAGCCATGATTTGAAATTGTTGCCCATTCTCTCCTCCTGGATGCTTTCTCTCCTCCAGGTTTTTTGACACTTAACTCTCTTGCTTCTCCTACATATCTCCGTTTTCCTCTCAGTTTCCTTTGCTTGTTTGTCATCCATATAACACCCTTTCACTGTGGCTATATTCAGGCTTCTGTCCTGGGCCATTTTATATATATATATTCTCAATCAGTCAGTTATTATTTATTAAGGGCTTACCATGCACCACATATACAAAGCACTGGGAAGACAGAGAAAGGAAAAACACAACTGTCCCTGCCCTCAAGTAGCATACATTCTAATGGGGGGATATTATATAAAGAATTATATACAAATAAGACATAAACAGAATGGATAGAACGTCAACTAGAGGGAAGGCACTTGCAACCCTCAGTAGCTGAAGGAAATGGGAAGGCCTTCTCCAGGAGATGGGCTTTGAGCTGAGCCTTATATAAGGCCAGGAAAGCTAAGAGACAGGAGAAAAAACATTCCAAGCATAGGAGACAGCCAGTACAGAGGCAAAGAAGGGACATATAATGTCATGTTCAGGGAACAGCAAGGAAACTAGTGTCACTGAATTGAAAATATATAGAGGGGAGTTAGGTGTAAGAAGACTAAAAAGGTGGGAAGGGGGCAGGTTGCTATGGGCTTTAGATGCTAAACAGAGAGATATATACTTGATCTTGAGAACAGTAGGGAGCCACTGTGGGTGTATGGCATAGACAGACCAATGTTTTAGGAAAATCACCCTGGCAGTTGAATGGAGGGTAGACTGGAGTGGAAGAGACTTGAGCCAGTTAGACTAATTGGGAAGTTATCACACTTGTCGAAGCAAGAAGTGTTCAAAGTCCTTACTGTGGTGGTAACTATGGGAGTAGAGAAAGGGTACGTTAGTTCTGGGTTAGACCTAGCTTAGACCAGAGTCAATTAGTTTAGGTTCAATGTAAGAAGAATAAGACACTTGTAGGTTATTCAGTAGTTAACAAAAGGAGCTTTACTAAGCTATAGCAGAAGAAAGCTATCCAACAAGGACAGGCATTGAAGACATCCTGAATTGATTTGGTGGAGCTAGATTCCTGTACCTAAGTGGCTTGTCATGGTCTGCCCTGCAGCTTCTTGTGGCTGTTTTGTATTTAGGCAACCAAAAAGTGCTGTCAGAAGCCTAGATGTTTGGTCCCTTGAGCCAGTCAAATCTCAAGGATGATTTTAATACTTTTTTTTTTTAAGAATAAACAAGTGTAACTTTTCATGGGAGAAGGGGTTAGGATATTGCTCCTATTTCTGAGAGGTATTATAAAGGTAAAAATGATAAGACTTAACAATAGATGAAATACATGAAAGTATTTCAGGTGAGGAGCTGAAGATAACACCCAGGCTATGAACCTCGTCAATGGGAGGATGGTGGTATCCTCAGTAATAATATCAGAGTTAGGAGGACTTGGGAAGGAAGAGTTCTCTGGATATTGCTGGGTTTGAGATGCTAACAGGACGACATCTTTAAGATATCCAAAGTGAACCTGGAGTGCAGGAGAGTCAAGTCAGGAAGCATTCGTTAAATACCTGTTATGTGCCCATCACTGTGCTAAGTGCTGGCGATTCAAAGAAAGGTAAATATATGTTCCCTGCTTTCAAGAAGGTCACAACCTAGCGGGGGAAGCAAAATGAAAACCTCTGTGTACAGTCAAGACGCAGACATGATAAGTTGGAGATAATTTCAAAGAGAAGTCCCTGAAGTTAGAAACTGGGAAAGCCTTGCAGAAGATAAAGCTTGGGAAGGAAGCTTTGAAGGAAGCCGGGTGATGGAGGTATCAAGGGATGAGAAGGCGAGAAAAGCTTTCAGAAAAGGAGAGGAGAATGCTTTGGAATGGTCTGTGCTGAGAATTACTGGGAGTTATTTAAAAAGCTGTAGATAGATTTGGCTTGCTACAGTGAGAGTCTAGTTGAGGTGATGTGAATATAAGTTTGTAATGAACCATATTAGCACAGTTTTGTGACTTTTCTCAGCTATGTTCAGCAGCACAAAAATAGAAGTTAAGGAGATAGATCGTGGAAATAATCTACAGTGTAATTTGCATTAGGAAAAGACGCCAAGGAAGTCAAGAGTAGAGGTTGGTTGTTGTTCAGTTGTGTCAGACTCACCATGACCCCATTTGGGGTTTTCTTGGCAGAGATACTACAGTAGTTTGCCATTTCCTTCTCTGAATCATTTTACAGATGAGGAAACTGAGGCAAACAGGGTTAAGTGACTTGCTCAGGGTCACACAGCTAGTGTCTGATGCCAGATTTGAACTCAGGAAGATGGATCTTCCTGACTCCAGGCTCTGCACTCTATCCATTGTACCGCCTAGCTGCCTTGATAGTGCGGAATTGCCCAGTTCACCAAAGGGTCAAGATTGGGGAGGGAGGAGAGGGTAACCAATATAGGACTGATGTCCTGAGAAAGAACTAAGGGGCGAAGGAAATTGAGATCATGGTGGAATTGAAGAACAGGCTAGAGGCTATGATGCAGAGGGAAAGAAGGGACAATAAGAGTTTTTGATCAGAAAAGAGAGTTTTGGAGTCAAACATAGAAATAGAATGACTGTGAGTGACGGCAGGATAAAGGGTTGGCCGTCTCTGTGAGTAGCTCAGGTGGGATGTTGACAGGTCATAGGAATTGAGTAGTGATGATAATAGTGTTTACTTAGTGCTTTAAGGCTTTGCCAGCACTTTATAACTGTTTCATTTTATATTCATAGCAATTCTGGGAAATAGGTGCTATTATCCCTATTTTACAGATGTGGAAACTGAGGCTTAGATTATAGGACTTGTCCAGGTCACCTGACTTGTAAGTGTCTGAAGCTAGATTTGAACTCAGGTTTTCCTGACTCCGGATCTATAACTCTTTCCACAGCACTTTCTTCTATTTGCCTTTGGTAGAAAAAAATACTTAGAGGTTAAATATTCGAGGGGGCAAATTTCTCACTTGGTGATCTTAACAGCTACTGTGGGTTTATCCTCCATGCAGCTTCAGTCATTCTCTTCAATTCTAGTTGCTCATCTCCAGTTGCCTATTAGACACATTCCAAACTAGGTACTTGAGACATCTTAAATTCTCCAAGTGCAAAATAGAACCTTTACCTTAAAATCTTACCCTTCCAAAACTTATATATTTCTATTAAAGACACCATATTCTCTACTCATCCAAGTTCACTGTTGGCGAGATATTCCTCTCTTCACTCACTCCACTTATCCAGTCAGTTGCTAGATCTCATCATTTTTTGTCTCTTCAATGTTTTTCTCATCTGTCTTCTCCTCTCCACCAAGGAGCTACCACATTTCAGGCCCTCATCGATTCTTGCCCAGATTGTGATCATTTCCTCCTTATAAGGTCTCCTGGCCTCAGATCTCTTCTACCTCTTCTCTGGCCTTTGCAAAGTGGCCAAAGACATTTTCCTAAAGCATGAGTCTGACTGAGTCCCTTACTCAAAAAATTCTAGTGGCCCCGTTACATATAAGATAAAATATAAAGTCTTTGGCCCTTGAAGCTTTTCACAGCTTGGCCACATCCTATCTCTCCAGCCTTCTTGTAGATTATTCCCCTTCACACCCACCTTAGTTCAGCCAAACTTTCCTTGCTGTTGTCACATACAACATTCCCCCTCCCCTCTCTGGACTTTTGTACTAGGCATGGCCCCCTGCCTAGGATGCATTTCCTCCTCAGCACTCACTACCTCTTAGAGATTTAGTATCTTCAAATTCAGCTCCAGCACCATCTTCTGTCCACTTGTCTCCCAGATACTTGTACCCTCCCCTCCAAAACTGCCTCATCTCTACTTTCCTTGTACTTATGCATCTTCATGTTTTTTGACCAACAGAGTAAATCTCTTTAAGGGCAAGAATTATTTTTGCCTTTATGGCCCTCAGCTCCTAGCATAGAATCTGGTACATATTGAACAATTAATGATCGTTAATCGATTGAAGTCAATGACAATCACATAGGAATATTTTGGAATTTGAGGTTGTTGGGGTTTTGGGGTTGTTTTTTTAACTTCTGAGGACACCCTGTCCCTGAGCATCATCACTCTAGACAATTTGGGGTAGAATGGCTATCCCAGTCTTACCTACTAATTAAAATGAACTCTGATTTCCTTTCTAACTTTTGATATAAGGACTTGGATACAAGATTAATTTCTCTTGAAAAATTCTTGCTATTCTTTCTCTTTGCAGCCACCTCTGAAGCCCACCATGCCGAGCCGTCCCATTGCTCCTGCTCCACCTTCTACCCTGTCACTCCCTCCCAAGGTCCCAGGGCAAGTGACTGTGACGATGGAGAGCAGCATCCCTCAAGCCTCAGCCATTCCTGTGGCAACAATCAGCGGACAGCAGGTTTTTCCTCTTATTTTATAAAATAAGATACCAGCCTATTCTTTATCTTCATTCGTTGAATGCCAGTGTGGCATATTATGTTGTATGTATGTCATCTGTAAGAAGAAGATGGAAATATGCTTGGGAGATGAAGAGCTAGTTAGGAGCAGAAATGAGTAGCGCATTTTGCTATTCTTTGTTTATTCTTGTCTGTTGATAGTTATACTCTAGTGAGTCCACGAGGGCTTCATAGTAGTAAGGAGGAGTGGGCAAAGAAACGATCAGGGCAGAAATAAATTTTGTTTGGCCAGGATAAACACAATAGATTGATAGCAGCATCAGGAATGTAGGCAACTGTGTATTTAAAATTGCCACATCTAACATGCATCCTGCTAATTAATTAGGCCAGAAGCAGTTGATGACTTCTTAGAACATTTATTTATTCCCTAATTCCATGTAGTACTTACGCTTTGCATGCTTGCTGTCTGAAAGCAATTCTCCTTCACACAAAGGATTTACAATCAACTTTTAAGCTTTAAACAAGCACATTACTCCTTCTTTGTTGTTTTAGGGACACCCCAGCAATTTGCATCATATTATGACAACAAATGTACAGATGTCCATCATTCGCAGTAGTGCTCCTGGGCCCCCTCTTCACATTGGAGCTTCTCATTTACCTCGAGGTAAATTATGCCAACTTTTGTCCCAAATGTTTTAGTAGGACAACCAGACAGGCTTTTTATGATGGTATGTAGAATGTTAAATAAAATATCTGAGTATTTTTTTCAAGGATAATGTTTCACACAACAGTTGTGTGAATTTGCACGTAAATTCAAAACTATACCAAATTTCTAGCATGTTCCTGTTTGTCTTTTATCCTGAAGTATCAAGTATTTATCCTGAAGTATGAATGACATAATGTTGTTGTATACATTTTGTATATTTTCAGTCCTTTATGAAATTTACATAGCTTATCAGCATGGTTGACTTCAGTTGATCCTATAACTTTCTTTACTACATACTTGCTCTTCTGGTAATCACTTTTTGTAGCAGATAAAGTCAATTGAAAATAGGCCATTTTAGTCATCAAAAAAATGCAAGTGATGGTACAGAAGCAAAAAATAAAACAATTTTTTTTAGACATTTCTGCAAGCCGGTTTTATTTATAGATAGGCCATAAATATTTGGGGTAATTTTTTTTTTGGTCAGACACATGCTTTTTTTTTTTCCTCCAAATTTGAAAACATCCATAATAATAGAGGGATGGCTTAGGAAGATCCAAATTCAAATCCTGCCTTCATGACTGAGCACATAACAGAACCTCTCAGTACCTGAAGCAGCTAGTAACTAGGCAACCTAGACTAGAAATTGCAGAGAAGGAAATGGCTTGCAGAGGTATAGGGAATTTCCTCACCTTGGGTTTCCCTCTATCAGTGAAATCATGGGTCTAGTGTCTATCCAAAGTAGCTGGTAAATATGTGCCTTTTGAAAAGTAGAAGCATTTTAATATATTGAACTGGCTCATTCTGTCAGTTAAGGGTTAAAGGTATGTTGTTGTTCAGTTTTGTCTGATTCTACATGACCCCATAGAAAAACCCCGTGGGTTTTTCTTGGCAGAGATACTGGAGTGTTTTGCCATTTCCTTCTCCAGTGTGTCTCCATTTTACAGATGAGGAACTGAGGCAAGTAGGAGTTTAAGTGACTTGTGCAGAGTGACACAGCTAGTAAGTGTCTGAGGCTAGGTTTGAACCCAGATCTTCCTGACTCTGGGCTTGCTGCTATATCTGCTGTACCACCTAACTTCCTGGTAACTATGGTTATTTAGTCTATTGTCTTTTTTCTAGTGTTTTTTTTTTCCTAATGAATAGAATTGGGCTATTAATTACATTTCTGAAACATGACATCATTTTAGTACTTAAGAATGCAATTTCATATTTTAGGTGCAGCTGCTGCTGCTGTGATGTCCAGTTCTAAGGTAACCACAGTCCTGAGGCCAACTTCACAGTTGCCAAATGCAGCTACAGCTCAGCCAGCAGTACAGCACATCATTCATCAGCCAATCCAGGCAGGTGATGGCCTTGGGAGGGTACTCAATCAGCAGACATATATTGATTAATTGACCACTACTAGTGGTAGGTGCTTCAGGAAAAAAGAAACAGAACTAAAGCACAGTCTTGATTTTCCAAGAGTTTACATTCTAGTTGCGGAGAAAAGACATAATACACACAGTTAAATATAGACCATAGGTCTTAGAGTAGTTCAGAGAAAGGAGAGAGAGACTGGGGAGTAGTGTGGTAGGTTAGGTGAAAGATGAAATGAGTGAGACACTAAAGGTACAAGCTTCCCAACTTACCAATTTATTAAGCAATGTATACCAATTGCCCAACAAATTCGAGACCAGTGGCCTTCCTTAGCTTTGGCACTGGACCCAGAATACAAAGGGAAACAGATTTTTATGCATTAAAAACAATCAAATAAGATCAATTAACTAAAAGAAAATAACCAGGATACTAAATTAGGTAATCTGATTTCTCATTGGAAGAAAGATTAGGGATTTTTCTAGTTGAGGGGGGGAAAGTGAATAGGAACAGTTCTCTGAAATCAGAAAGGGAGGTGTTCCACTACTCCCAAGTGTTTGTATTCAATCCAAGGAAGATAGAAACAATAACTGATTAAGCAGTACAGGCCAGTTTTCAGATAAAGCATATGGGTTGCTTGAAATGTTTAATTGTGAGAAAACTTGCATCAGTCTTCAGATTTAACAGGATTTCTGATCAGCATAACCCAGCTCCTTAGCTAAGGGTCTCTAAGCAGCAGGTAGAAGTGGTCCAGCTTCCCAGACATGCAGTGCTAGGTTCAAACAGTGTGATAATATTTTCTCCCAATTCCCACAACTGAATAAAATTTTCACACAAGACAAAAATTGAACTAGACCCATAATTGAATAGAAAGGGAACTGAACTAGCTCCAGAATTGAGTTGCAAGATAGAGTCAGTGTGGTTCATTCAGTTCCCACTACCACTTGAAGTTGTAATCCCCTCAGTAGAAGGACCTCATTGCCATACCTTGTGTCCAACAACACTTGGTGAAGTATTAACTTTAGAATCTGTTCTCTGCATAAGATGGGATTCTAGTGTAAACCAAGTTAGCTAGGGCAAAACGATTTATATAAGAGAGTAGGAGATGATGAAATTGAAAGGGTTAATTGGGTCATTGATTATATAAGACCTTAAAATTTCATTTTACACTGTGGACAGGATTCATTTCAGTTTTTTGAGTTGCTGAGAAGTGTTAATACTTTAAGTCTTGTTTTAGGGAGGTTATTAATCTGGTTACTTTGTGAAAAGATAAATTGGCAGGAAGAGAAACTAAAGACAGGCAAATCAGGGGAAAATGGCACAGTGAGAGTGTAAAGAAAGGGAAAAGTGGAAGAAACATTGTGGGAGGACCAGTTGTGGGGGCTAGGATTATAGAACTATACATTTATAGTAGAGAAGGGACCTTAGAAGCCATTCAGCCCTACTCCTGATTTTATAATAAGGAAATAGGTCCAGAGAATTAATGGGATTTGTTCCAGATCATTCAGATTGTAATTTGTAGGAATAGGATCCATAGTCAGGTCCTCTGATTCCAGATCTATTTCCTTCTCCCTACCTCTTTCCCTCTTATTCCACACTACCTCCCAGGAAGAGGCAGAAATTAAACATGACTCTTAAGGATTTGAGCTTAGGTGACTTATTTAGACAGTAAAATATTAGAAAGTCTCCCCATGGGTGTGGGGTAGAAAAAAGGATTAAGTGTAGTTTTAGACCTAACACAGAAAGCTATGGCTGGATATCCACATGGAAATGTCTAGCAGGTAGTAGCCACCCTGGTCCTTTCCCTTCCTTTTGAAAAATGGAGTTTGCCTTGAGAGCTAACTGCTTGTTTTGTCTAGCTCTCTAGTGCAGTCTATTTGAATTTTGTAATAGGATAGTCCTCAACAGGATGTCTATAAAGGAGAAAACAATAAGTAAATTACAAATCTTGGGACTAACTCAAGTTGTAAGAATGGCAAAGGAGAATTTTGATTGTGGTTATATTTGGAAATCTGAGCACAAAACTTAGCAAACAACATTTAGCCTCTGGGATTTTCTGGCTTTTGGTGATACTGCTGCCATCTATAAACCACCCTGGAAATCAGTATTTCCTTTTGGTGTCTGAATTGTGGACATTAAACATCGCCAAGAAACACATTTGTTTTTCTGGGTTATCAAAGAATTCTCAGCTTGTCAACTAAGTACAACATTATAAATTCCTCATTTTACTTTTCACTTTTAAAATGGCATACTTTTTTTTTTTTTTTCCTATTTTCAGTCTCGTCCCCCAGTGACCACCTCAAATACCATCCCTCCTGCTGTGGTAGCAACTGTTTCAGCCACCAGAGCTCAGTCTCCAGTCATTACAACAACAGCAGCTCATGCTACTGATTCAACCCTTAGGTGAGTGGAGAGCATGAAGACCAAAGTCATATTAAATTGAAAGAGTTGTATTTGATAGTACTTTAAGAACTTAGTGAAAGGAATCAATATGAGAAGAATATATTACTGTGTATTCTACTGTTATTCCTAGGCTAGGTTGGACTCCTTAGAGGTTCTGTATGATCCAGTGACAAATGAATGAATTTATGAAATCCAATCTTAGTTCCAAGACATCCATAAAACAATTTTGGCTGTATATCTTTAGGAAAGAATTTTTAATGAGTTCAGCTTTGCATTATTGTTGTAATTTTTTTAAAGTAAATTTGAGAATTGTTACATAACTAAGACTAAACTGGAGCACTTGAATAAATTATCTTCAAAAGTAGAACAATGTAAGTATGAGTTTAGAAAAGAGAGGGCTGGGAAGGGTCAGCAAATTCTAAATATCATTTCATTTTCCCATCTAGATGTTACTTCCCCATAAATAAACTGGTCTTGACTGAAATATATATTCTGTGCTGCTGATACAGAGACACTTTTTGAAAGACAGTCAACTATTAATTAAAGGGAGTGATAGTATATAGAAGTTAAAATCTACCAATAACCCTAAGCCTAGTAATTTTGGGAGTTTTTCCCCATTTAATTTTTCAACAGAGGCAATGAGAAGCAAAAAAAGTTGAGCTCTTTATTTCAAGAAGCAGATGCTTCCAACCTGTTGTAAAAAAAAAAAAGTGATTTTAAAGACCACATAGACTGATGAATGAACCTGTCTTGAATCTTAGTACTTCTTTTTAAGGAGAATGGGAGTGAAATGTCAATGCCTTGCCCACAATATAAGTGTAAAGAATAAAATTATTAAGTAAACATTTTTGCAAAGTAGCATTTCATTTGTAGCTTGGCAGTTGAACACTATAATGTATAAATGTTAATAAATCAAAAGTTTGAAAATATCCCCCTATCACACCAATGAAGATAGTTATTTTTCTTTTAAGAATAATAATAGCTAGCATTTATATAGTGCTTTAAGATTTGGAAATTGCAAGTATCTCATTTTATCCTCAAAACAATCCTGGGGAGTGGGAATTTAGGAAATGCCTTGTTAATGATGACTAAAAATCAATTTAGATGATTCGTGATGTATTGGAATAATGTCTTTTATGACACCTCAGTGAATTTGAAGAGTACAGTTTAGCTGGATATTGATTTCAGTAATCTGGTCAGAAGCCTAATGTGGTTTAAAATAAGTTCTTTAGAAATCCAGAAAAATACAGCTTTCACTCTCATACAGCATAAATGAAACAAATATAGAGGTCTGATATGTCTCACATTGAAGAGCTATGCCCATGAATCACGTCTTTGAGTAGTCTGTAAATAATGTCTTATGTGTTTTTAGTCGGCCAACCTTGTCTATCCAGCACCCACCTTCTGCAGCAATTAGTATTCAGCGTCCTGCCCAGTCAAGGGATGCAACCACCAGAATCACATTACCATCACATCCAGCTATCGGCACACCAAAACAGCAGCTTCATACCATGGCTCAGGTAAAACTCTCATTTAACACATTACTTATTTACTCCAAAACCAGAATATTAAAACTATTAGTCATGATCTGCTCATTCTTAGAGTCTGTTTGACAGAATAGAAAATATTCCTGATTAGCACAATTCTGTGTTGTTTTGTTTACTCTTCTGTAGAAGACTATCTTCAGTAGTGGTACACCAGTGGCAGCAGCAACTGTGGCACCCATTTTGGCTACCAACACCATTCCCTCAGCAACTACAGCTGGTAAATGTCAATATTTCATAGTGGTATTCCCACTTTCTCTTTAAAGTAGTAGGAAAGGGGGGGCGGCTAGGTGGCACAGTGAATAGAGCACCGGCCCTGGAGTCAGGAGGACCTGAGTTCAAATCTGGCCTCAGACACTTGACACAAAAACTAGCCATGTGACTTTGAGCAAGTCACTTAACCCTAATTGCCTTCCAAAAAACAAAACAAAAAAATAGTAGGAAAGAATGAAAGGGGTGGGGAGAAGAGAAAGAATTTAGAATTGAAAATTTTAAAAATATATATTCTCTTAAAAAAAAAAAGATTTTTTCCTTTATTTTCTTTAACTGACTTTTCTCTACCTACTTTTGGGATGATTTGAGAAGTTGAATTCTTGCTCATTCCTAATTTGAAAATATGAGGATAGTAGAAATAGTTGTTTAGGATTTATTTTTTCTTTCCAGGATCTGTATCACACACACAAGCCCCCACGAGTACAATTGTCACTATGACCATGCCCTCTCATTCGTCTCATGCTACTGCAGTCACCACCTCTAATATTCCAGTTGGTAAGTATCTTAGAGAAGGGGAAAAAAGGAAGTATAAAAAAATTTTCTTGGGACTTTCTGGTGAAGCCACTATTTTCTTGGTCACTCTATGTCAGTTTTAGCAGATGGCTCTAATTTATTTTTGCATTCTTTTGAAACATTTGATGGTTGCGATAAAGAACATGTTGGAGGATAACTTTTGACCAATCCTGAAATTTTGATACAGTCATTAATCTTAATTTTCTTCCTCATTAACTCCTTCAGCACACTCTCCAAAAGATGTTGCAGCCAATTCTTATATACTAAAGAATCAGCTACTGTAGTAAATTATATGACAGGTACTGAATTATAGTTGCTTAAGGCATTGAAACTTATGGATAATGCAATAAAGGGCAGCACTGAACAGTGAGTAATCCAAATTCTAATTTGAGCAGTACCATCTTAGGCCAGTTTATATTAATTAATCTGTGGTTTAGTTTTATCTAGCTATAAAAGATGGTAAAAATTTTGTTTAAAAATTGATAGGCAAAAAGTGTCTTATAGAGGACAAAAATTAGAATCACCTAGTTAGAAAAGTATTAGTCTCCCACTCAGAATCTGTAGGCTTAAAATAGTGGATATGTCTTAATAACTTGAATATTATATTATCCATTGAGACTTGAGGTCACTTTCTGGTAGTGTCACATACTTGGTTATTAATTTTTCTGCTATTTCTTTACCTGTCAGAATAACAATAGTATATTTAACATACAGACCAATCAGAAGGCCAAGGTGAAAGGAGATAAGAATCTAAGCTAGAGTTGTATCTATGAGTGGAGAGACGGGGTTATATATGTGAGATGCTGTGAATGTTAGGAACAAGATTTGAAACAGATTGGATATGTGGGGTGTATGTGACAGTGAGTTGTTGATTATGATACCATTGAAGTAGGGCTGTGGAACTAAGAAAATGGTGCTACCCTTAACAGTAATAGGGAATTTTAGAACTGGAGGAGTTTTGAGGGGAAGATAATGAGTTCTGGTTTGCCATGAGTGATATATTTACAGAACATACAGTGTGAGATGTCCAGGAGGGAGTTGGAGAGCATTAACAGAGAGCGAGGTACAGCCATTTCTCACTTAATGAAAGTGGCCCCACCCCTCTCCAGCCAGAGAGGCTTCCCAAGCACTAAAGCCATAACACCTGGCCAGGGGCTGCACCACTGCTATTTGCAATGTGAATTTACTTAAAGTGAGGGTTCTCTGCATATGGATATGGACCTCATTTATGTATAGATAATAATTGAATCTATCGGAACTGATAAGCTCATCAGGTGACAAAGTACAGAGTGAAAAGAGAAGGGGGACCAAGGACCCCACAGAGCATGATATTTAAGAAATAGTAAAAGACACTTAGAAGAATACCAGAGGAAAACCAAGAAAGAGTATTATCATGAAAACCTAGACAGGAAAAAATAACGAGGAGGAAATGACCATCCAAAGTGGCAGATGCTGCAGAGAGGTTAAGGGAAATCAAGTCTGAGAAAGAGACACTGGATTACGCAATAACCTTATTAAAGTGAGTGGCATGGTTCATGACATAGACATACAAATGAGGATCTAGATCTCTGCTTGATGTGCCGTAAAACATACTTACTTTTTCTCTTTTCTGGGTGAGCCTTTAGGCCCTTTTTTGGGGGGAAGAGGTATGCAGTGCTATCCCTATGGGTAACACTCCTAGGATGAGGTCAGATGGTACAAGTGCTGAGGATATAGCCTTTCTGTTGCCCTGGCCCACCTATAAGAAACCTTAAACCTGAGACAGTACCACTTCTGCTACTTCCTCAGGTTCTAGTACTGCCAACCCAGCAGTGAAGAAGCTGGGGCTCTCTCTACCATCTCTGGGCCTTGGTCCACTTAGTTATAAGGTATTGTGTTAAGTGGTACTTTGGATAAATTATATTATTATTCTGATATCTTTTAGCTCCTTAGAAATGCATGGCTATGCCTCACACTAAAATATCAGTCATTTTCAGCTCATTATAAAATTATCCTTTTACTTCATGCCTTTGCATTAAGATGCAAATAAAAACTAATGATAAATTTTCAGGTACTTCATATAAAACTGTAGGTATGATTAATTATGTTGGATGAACACTATGAAAATCTTTTATAAGGACAGTTTTTTTTAGTGCTATCAATTTCAGTTTACCATTTGCTTCCCTAAATTATCCCCAAATAACCACAGTGGAAGTAGTTGAAGAAGTAACAACACTAATACAGTTATATGAGCATCACATCTAGACTAGAACAGAACAACCGACTTTCATTTACATATCTAATATTTCTGTAATATTGACTTTTTGTGTGTCTACCCTATAAGATTTCATTAAATTCTAAGGATGCTGAAGATTTCCACCAGTAGTCACCAAAGAGCCCTTTAAAGAAAGACATCTTCTACTTAATATTCATTATCTTCTGATTCTCTCAGTCTTTTGATGAGTTGTGAATAAAAATTTCTTCTGTGATTAGATTTTTTACCTTTCATCTTACTCTAGTGAATTGTATGTTTGTTTGATAAGTTTGCTTTTTATAAGACCTATTGGGGTTTTTATTCTTTTATTTTGAACATAATCAGAGAGAGAGAGAGAACATTTCCATATTCACAACAGAATATAAAAAGGATTGCATATAAAACTCTGAGTTTCCATTTCATGCTGCTTGGTTTTCGTTTAAAATACACAATAAATTTTGCACATCATTTTCAAAATCTGACCTGTTTCATCTATATTTCCTTTTGTTCTGCACATTTAAAAAAATGTTCCCGTGGTTCTGTTTTTGGCATCAGTCTTCCTAACTCCACCCATCCCAATCCCGCAGTTTAAAACTAAGAAAAAGACCAAAAGAAAAAAAACTTGTTAAAAAAAATTAGCAAAGACAAGCAAAATGAATCCATATCATGACTGTGTTCAGAAATAGAGTATTTCTCTTGGTGCACTTTGAGTGTACATCACCTCTCTTTCCTGAAGTGTGTTTAACATGTTTATTATAGGTCTTCTGGAGCCACAGTTGATCATTTTGCATCAATCAGAGCTAAGTCCTTTCAAAGTTGTTTTTCTTTACATTGTGTTGACCTCAAAAAAACTCATATTCTTTGTTCTGCTCACTTCATTCTATGTCAGTTCATACAACCCAGGATTCTCTATAGTTGGTTGCCTAATTTCATAATTATTGCAGTAATTTTACATTCATGTACCACTCTTTGTTCAACCATTCCCCAGTTGACAGGCACACCCTTAGAGTCTAGTTGTTTTGTTTTCTTTTAAATTCTCTTTCAGGACCAGGAAATTTGTTTTGTATGCAAACATTCCCTCTTTATCTTCCATCTTGATTACTCCTCCCATCTCTTTGTTTCACTGTCCTTTGATGTATTCACTCATGTGGGTATCTGTCTATGTAAAGCCCTATTTTGTCCATTTCAGATAACCTGCTGTCCTCACTACCTCCTCCTGGTTTATATCCCCTGTCTTCATTCCACCCCATTTATGAGAAATAGCAAGTTCTATTCCCTTCTGTTCTTCTATACTAGTGTATTCCTTTCATTCTCTTTTCTCTTCCCTCTCTTCAAATCTTCAGAATAGAACCAGTCCAATGCTCCCTACCCCCCTTCCCGGACCACTGTTTTTCCTTCTTTAGCTTCCTAAATACTCTTTGAAGGCATTTAAGTTCTCAAGGGATACTTGTTTTTCTCCCCAGTATTAGAATTACATTATCAAATAGCTCCTTCCTATTGCTCAAATAAATTTACCTTTTTTGGTTTCTCAGAATTCTTGCGTTTGTATTTCAATGTTCCTCCTAAATTTTGATCTTTTCATTAGAAATGCTTGAAAGTCAAATGCTCTATTCAATGCCTCCTTTCCCCCCCATAGAATTATACTTTGCTTTGTTGGGGAAATTATTCTTGTTTGTAAGTCAAAGTCTTTTGCCTTTTATATTCCAAGGGCTTTTCTCTTTTACAGTAGAAACTGCCAAATCTTGTGATCCCTACAGAGGTTCCTTGGCATTTTAATTCTTTCTTTCTGTATGCATTGTTTTTCCTTTGTCGTGGATACTTTATGTTTTGACTTTGATATTCCTGGGACTTAGAGCATCATAACATTGTACCATATTAATATACATCCAAGACCGAGATATCCCCCTCATTTGAAAGGAGACTAAGTTACTGCCTTTAAAATATACTTTAAATATACTTTGTTTTTTCCCTTTTCAACTCAGCAAATGCTTATTAAATGCATACTGAGGGAAAGGCACTGCTGGGCACTGGGGATAAAAAATGCCTTCCCTCAAGGAATTTACATCTAGTTGGAAGTTATATCATACACAAGTAATATGCATAGATGTCAGACAGGTGTAAAGGCATCAGGAAATATGAGTCACTTGTAGGTGAGTGAGATTCAAGATAGTCATCTTGGAGGAAGTAGCCTCTGAATTGGGCCTAATGGATAAAGGAGTGTTTCATCAGCTTAAAAAAAAGGAGGAAGCCAGCGTTCTACTCTAAGCAAAGGAAAGGTTGCTTCCAGGAGGTGTGCAAACAGGAGAGAAGGCAAGACAAAGTCAAGGAACAGTGAATAATGTGGCTTTAGTGGAACAAAGGAGACAAAGGTAAATATGAACTAAAGGAGACTGAAAAAGTAGCCAGGAATACAGATGAGTACCAGCCTCATAAATCGTATTTCAGTAATACTTTAAGGTCTACAAAACATTTGCCTCACAACTGGTCTTTGATTAAGTATTTTACAGATAAGGAAACGAGAATTATAGAGATTAAATGACTTAACCACAGTCACACATCCCACTAGGATCAGAAACCAAGACTAGAATTCAGGTCTCTCTTGATTCCAATTTGTTTATTTAGTAAGCAAAGGAGAGCCATGTAAATTCTTTGAGCAAGGGAGAATATGATTGGGTATTTACTTTAGGAACATTCCTTTGGTATGTGAAGGAAGGGTTGGAGAGACTGGAGGCAGGAGGCCAAGTTGAAGGTCTCTTCAGCTTTATCTAGAGAATTTTGAGCTGAAAAAGATCTCAGCTGGTACATTCTGTACCTGGACAGAAATTCCAGCTTCAACATCCCATCAGGTGGTCATCCAGGTTTCATTTGACAGTCTCTAGTGATGGGAAACTCACCAGTGTAGAGGTAGCACATTCCACTTTTGAACAGCAGTAGTTGTTTTTTTAATACACACACACACACGTGTGTGTGTATATGTAGGTAGATGGGTAGATAGATATATCTTTATATATATTTTTATATTGAACTGCAGTTTACCTTTCTGCAACTTCCATTCATTGGTGCTAATTCTGCCTTCTGAGATTAAATAAAACAAATCTAATCATTTTTCTTGAAAACAACTATCATGGTCTCCTTAGTCTTAGCATTCCCAGTTCCTGTGGCTGATCTCGTATGGAAAAATTTCCAGTCTCACAGTCCTGGATGCCATTCTCCAGTTTGTCAATGTTCTTGCTAAAATGTGATATTGTAAACCGTGCACAATACCGGTGGTCTGACCAAGGTTTTACCACCAGCATTCATACTACGCCTAATTTTAATGTAGCCTAGGATCTCATTAGTTATTTTCACTGGATACTGACATTATTGAGTTTTAAGCCACTAAAACCCCCAACTCCTTTTCATTTTCATATGAACTGCAACCTACCCAAGTTTCTTCCCATCCTGTTAATTGTATAATTTATTTTGTTAAAAAAAAATTCAAATGTAGGACTTCATTTATTCTTATTAAATTTCCTCTAACTCTGTTGTTTTAGAAATGGGGGAAGGGGCTGGCTAGGTGGCAGAGTGAATAGAGCACCAACCCTGGAGTTAGGAGGACCTGAGTTCAAATTTGACCTCCACCACTTAACACAAAAACTAGCCATGTGACCATAAGCAAGTCACTTAACCCCAATTGCCCTACCTTCCCCTCTCCAAAAAGCAAAATAAAATAAAAATAAATAAATAAAAGTAGGTGAAAGGGACACTGCAGTGATCTTCATATTTTTTGGTCTCAAGACCCCTTTTCATTCTTAACAATTATTGAGGACCCCTTTATTGTTATTGTTGATATTAACTATATAGAAATTAAAATGTCTTAGTATCTTATGAAAATAGTTTTGACTCAGACCACTTAAAAGGGTTTTACAGACTCCAAAGGAGTCTTTGAACCACATTTTTAGAACCATGGTAATAGAAGATTTTTGAGCGTTAATGACATGTATTAGAATTTTTTTTCCTTGCTCCTTATTAGTAAAATAATTGTGTTCCACATGCTTGCCTATGGAATTCAGGTGTTTCTACTAGACATTACTACCTTGAAAATAATAAATGAAGGCACTGTTTTATTTTCTTTATAGCTAAAGTAGTCCCTCAGCAGATCACACACACTTCTCCCCGGATCCAGCCAGATTATCCAACAGAGAGGAGTAGCCTTATCCCTATACCTGGACATCGAGCCTCTCCAAATCCTGTTGCAATGGAAACCAGAAATGACAACAGGTAAGTGTAAAAGCTCCCATACATGCTTTATTGTTGTGGGTTGTTTTTCATTGTTATGGTATTATAAAATCAGAACACACAAAATAACATGTAGATTTTAGATGTTAGTGTTGTGCATATGAGACTGTTTTAGTAAAACTCACCTGGATTACTTACAAATTTCCTTGTATGAGAACTGTCACTGGTCACATGGGATATGTATATGGTTTTAAAATATTTAGTCCAAATGCCAAAATCTAGACATTTTAAGGTAGTACATTAAGCTTGAGCAAGTGATTGAAAATATATTCACAAAATCTCCATAGGTAACAATAAATGAATACTAAAAAGTTTTTACATGACAGCAGGAAAGTCCATTTAAAATATTATTTATATTGTATCTATGCTACTTCAGTCTAGTAGATATATATGAATATATATACACACACATAAATTATAAGTAGGAAATATCAAATTACTTAAATGCCTTTAAAATTTTTAGATGTTTTATAGGTATATAAAATTTTATAAAACTTAAATGTATACGTATAAAGGTTTTTATCTCTGGAGGCTTATGATTTAGGGCCTGGATCCCTTAATGGTCCATCTTGAACCTTTCACTTGAACTTCTTTTTCCAAGGTGGTTACTCTTCCATGTCCCTGCTCATATATTCCTTATCAGTGTACAGACACACTCAGAAACAACCTTTTAACCATTATAAGTCATAAAACTTAAGGGAAATCAGAGGTACCTTCTCATTAGGAAAATATCAGGGATCTCTTATTCTGAGGCTGGTGAAACAAACCTGACATCAAAGTTTTTATAGTGAACAGAATTTGCTGAATGTTTTGGGCCTTGTGCTTTTATCAACTTTTTCATCTATATTTTCTTCTTTTGAAACTTCTTTTTTGAGGGAGGAAGTCAAGGCAATTGGGGTTAAGTGACTTGCCCAAGGTCACACAGTGAGTTAGGTGTCAAATGTCTGAGGTCAGATTTGAACTCAGGTCCTCCTAACTCCGGGGCCAGTGCTTTATTCACTGCTCCACCTAGCTGCCCCTTCTTGTGAAAATTTTAAGAAGTGGCACAGCTTTTTAAAAATTTGTTTTAAAGGAATAAACATTGAGAGGGACTTTTTTAAAAGAATACATTTCTATGATAAGTAATAGAAACCATTGAAAATCAAAGGTGTAGCTGTAATTACACAGTGAGACCATAGGAGTGAAATGGCTTCAAAAGAGACTTGAGTAATCAAAAGATTGAAATGTGAACAGGAAGAAACGAATAATTTTGGTTGACAGGAACCAAGTTTTCTGAGTTGACCATAAACAAAATGAGAAAATGCGTCAGGCCAGTAGTGTATTGGTGTAGTGTTTTGGGGCAAAGTAATATTCATCCTAGAACTGAGGGAGGGGACAACTGAGTAAGCATGTATGTCACAATTCTTCTTTTCTGCCTCTAGGCAATCTGTCCCTGTCCAGTTCCAATACTTTTTGCCAACATATCCACCCTCTGCGTACCCTCTGACTGCGCACACATATACCCCCATCACAAGTTCGGTGTCCACTATCCGACAATATCCAGGTAAGGACTGTTCCCTTAAATATTTTCTAAATGTTATTATAGCTTTCGTGTACATAAATAACTAGGCCTCACTGGATCAGGCAGGGACTGACGGAGTTTTGAAGTGCTTGGAACTTTAGGGTGTTCATTCTTCAGGTTCAGATGTGGATTTTAAGGAAGGGCAACATAGCCCGTAGAGCAAACTGATCATTTAGCTACAGTTTGCTGATACTAAAAACTGACCTGAAACTAAGTGATAATGCAGCTAGAAGGTATAGTCTCTGTCTATTTCGTAGATACTTAGGAAGTCAATTTTTTTTGTTTCTGAGAGACAAAGCGTGGAGAGTCTAGAAAATAGCCAGCCCAGCATAAATAAATCCAGCCTGGTTACTAGGGGTGTGTGAAGAACAGCCAGCATTGTGGGTTTTATTGTTTATTCAAGGGTAAACAGAAGAAGCTGGCACCTTTCCAAAACATTCTGCCATAAGATAAAGAGAATTTCCCCTCCTTGGGAACTAGGGTAGGAGAATATGTAGTGTTGATGTCTAGTTAAAGATAGCACGGATTCATATCCCGCCTCTGACCTCAGTCTGTGACTTTGGACGAACCACTTAATCGCTCTGAGCTTCAGTTCTCTCACCTGGCAAATGAGTACAATAAAAACATTACTGTGACATATAATGGTACAAATATTATATATAGTGTCTGATGCTTACCAGCTGTGTGACTCTGGGCAAGTCACTTGATTTCTGCGTGCCTCAGTGTCCCCAGCTGAAGAGTGAGGATAACAGCAGCACCTGCCTCCCAAGGCTGTTGTGTGAGGATCAAATGAGAGAAGGGCTGTAAAGCACGTGGCACATATGGGCACTTTATAAATGCTTGTTCTCTTTCCCAACTTGTTCCCTTGAATGACTGTTGGAAACACCAGTGAAATTTGATAAAGTATGTCAAATGTTTTGTGAGCCCTTCAGTTCTCATTAAATGTTCCCTAATCTGCTGCTGCTGCTGCCACTTACAAGCAGGTCAGTTAAGCCGTATGCCCACTTATCTTTAGTGCCTTGTGGCTGTACCACCACCTCAGTCCATCAGTCATCATTTCCCATTCCCAACACTATGCGTGTCTTCCCCTATTCCCGTGGAGAAGAGGGTAAAGTTTGACCAACTTTAGTCATTATTACAGGAAAAATTAGTTTTATCCTCCTGTTTTTAAATACTGGTTAAAAGTATTCACATGCTAGCTAAGTATGTTAGATGTAATCATGTATAATATCACTGGCTCTGTGGGCATGATGCAAAAAATGTAAAAGAGGTATCTTTAATTACCTAAATTATAGACACAAGACATTTGATCATCTGTCAAGTTGATTTTTGTCAGACTATAACATTACGAAATTCTGGTGCTAGTCATCCGATGGTTTTTCTTGTGCTATCAAACTGTACTTTTAAATGCTTCACTGGTGCTTTTTTCTTCACTTTTTTTAAGCACTGAAGTCACTTTCCAATAACACTTACCTCCATAACGAAGTACAATTAAATCAAATCTGTGCATAACAGATTGGTCCTATTTGACAGCATACACCTCTCGCCATCCCAGTAATCTGCCCTGTGAAGTCATAACTAGTCAGTGCATGTGTCAGGGTTCTTATGACCTTCACTGGTGTTTTCCTTTGCATCACAGTGGTCATCATATAAACTGTTCTCCTAGTTCTGTCTGCTTCCTTAAGGGACTTTGGTTTTTGTCTCGGTATCCCCTGGTGTTGAGCATATAGTAGACACTTAATGAATACCTGCTGGTTGATTGTATCATTTCTTATAAGTCTACCTGTGTTTCCCTGAAATTCTTCTCTGAATTCTTCATATTTAGTTTTTCTTAAGGTATAATAATATTCCATTCTATTGTATACCACAGTTTGTTCAGCCATGGGTTGGGCACCTAATTTGTTTCTAATTACTTGATATAACAGAAGTTGCTTTAAATATTTGTGTGTATTCGAGATCTTTTTATCAACTTTGACCTCTTTGGTGAATATGCCTAGTAGTAATTTTCATCACCATAGAAACTCAAAAATTAAAAAAACTTTTTCTTGTTCCCACTCATAATAGTAATGGATAATATAAATTCATATATGGGAATTCCTGATCGGCAGATGCCTACTTTTCTGTCCTCTTCGAACAAATAAATTCAGGTCTGAGAGTGTTTACAAGGGGTTTTGAACAATGACTACAATTTCATTTGCCATTCTGCAATTAGATCATGTGTCTCTGGGAACACGTGTGCTGTAGTTCAGAACTGATCACACTAGAAATTTAAAAACTTGTGTATTTAATTAAATAGTCATTGGAAAAGCTTGGCTGTTCCTAGGGAATGCAACCATCCTTACTACTTGTTTTCCACCTAACAGTTGTAGGTATTCGAGGGTTTTTTGGGGGGAGGAGGGGAGTTTTGTTTTAAAAAGATAGAAACCCACAAGTATGTACTCTATATTCTTAAAAAGTACAATTAAAAATTATACTTACCAGGTACCTATGGTGGCTATCAACTAGAGCATCTTGGATGGTTGACTTAATATTTCATTACCATTGTCATTCTGAAAAAAAAATCCAAGTAGTACATCATTTCAAATATATGTAGCAGCTAGGTGGTACAGTGAAGAGATGCTGGACACAGAGTCAAGAAGACCTGAATTCCAGTCCTACCTCTGACACTTAACTAGCTGTTTGGCCTTGGGCTAGACATTTAACCCTCTCTCAGTCTCCCCATTTGTAAAATAGAAATATGAATAACACCTACTTCACAAGATTGTTGTGAGACTCAAGATTAACATATATAAAATATTTTACAAACCTTAAAACCCTATACAAATGCTGTTATTATATGTTGGAGTAATGTTTAGCTGATTTTTAGAATTGCTTAAAAGTCTTTTTTTAACCCAAAGGTCCTACAGTGAAAACCCATTATTTCATCTTTTAAATCTTTTTCTCATTTCCTTAATAAGCTACTTGCCAAAATGATGGATTGAAATATTGCATTAATAACTCACATTTATATAGCACTTTAAGGTTGGTATCAAAGTACTTTCATCACAGCAGCCCTATCAAGTAGGTGATACAGTATTGATATCTTCCCAGAGCTTTAGTTTCTCTGTCTGTAAAATGGGGATAAATGATTTAGCTATAACTAGTATGAGTTTGGAGCAAGTAGGTGGTGCCTCTAGTGGATGGAGTGCCAAGCCTGGAGTCAGGAGTTCAAATATGGACTCAGACGTTCAACAACTTGGTGACCCTGAGCAAGTCACTTAAATGTCTTTCCCTCTGCTTCCTCATCTATAAAATGAACGGGAGAAGGAAATGGTAAACCACTCCAGTGCCTTTGCCAAGAAAACCCCAAATGGGATCAAAAAGAGTCAGATACAACTGAAAAATAATGACTGCACAAGAAAAGTATGAATTTAAGGTGAGATTTAAACCCAGGTTTCCTGACTCCACTATGATACACTGAAAGGGAATGACCAGGATTTCTTTTTGTAACAACTTTCAGGAGTATATATTGGTAGACCCTTTCATTTTGCTATAGTGACGGTCTTTTGGTACTCTTTAGTTTCAGCTCAGGCACCAAACTCTGCCATCACAGCTCAGACAGGTGTCGGGGTAGCCTCTACAGTGCACCTAAATCCCATGCAGCTGATGACAGTCGATGCATCTCATGCACGTCATATCCAAGGGATCCAGCCAGCACCTATCAATACACAAGGGATCCAGCCTGCACCAATTGGAACGCAGGGAATCCAGCCAGCACCAATTGGAACACAGGGGATCCACTCAGCAACACCAATCAGTACACAAGGACTTCAGCCTGCACCAATAGGTGCTCAGCAACCTCAGAGTGAAACTAAGACTTCAGGTAACTGAGTTTTCTGGCACTTCTATTCTGATTTAGCTGTTTGTTTATAAAGCATTTTTCATTTAGCTTTGCTTTCTGGGAAGGTAGTCTTTGTCTAACAAGGAATGATAAGTAGAACAAGCATTTTTTGGAAATGAGTAAATTACACTAAATACAGAATATTAATTCAGTGTCTGATCTATTTTTTAAAATGACCATAAATTCCAGCTGGATCATAAAATTATAAGAAATTAGACTATAAAGGGTAAAAGGAAAGAGAATAATATTTATCTCAATTGTAGAAGGCAGATAAAATAACAAGTAGAAGTTATTTGAGACAAGGTTAGATGTATACATTTACTGAGTTCAACACTACCAAAATGAAAGAAAAAGTAACTAATTAAATTTCTGCAAATATAACTGCTTAAAACATAAAATTGATAAACATTATTAAAAGGCATCATTACTCAGTGCCCAGCAAAGTCTTATGACTAGACAGTTTACAATAGAGAATAGATTTAATGCATCCATTTGAAAATTTATTCAGCCTCCCTCCAAATCAGAAGAAAAACCATAAGTTAATATACTTTTGCAGTGACACTTTAATACTCACCAAATGACAAAAATACCTAAAAGTGAGAACATTCCATACTAACATATCAGTGATGAAATCATTATGTCATGCATTGGTAGTGGAATTTCCAATTAGTAGAATCTTCTTAGAGGACAGAGTAGAAACACAAGAGGCATAAAAATAATCATATACTCTGACTCAATAATTACATATTGAAAAAATACTTTGGGGTATTATCATGAAGAGAAAAAAAGATCTCTAGAAAAATTCATGCTCATATTTTTCATAGAAATTTCCAAGTATTGAAAATAGTCTAAGTATCTGACAGAGCGTGACTGAGTGAATTGTAGTAGATTAACATAATTATATGTTACAGTGGCATTTAAAAATTACAAAAATGAGAAGTATTTTTAAAAACCATATGAATATAAAGGAAAGAAAGCAGAACCAGAAATATAGTGTATACAGTGACTGGGACTACAGAAAAGGAACAATATAGGCATAAGCAGAAATGAATGTACAAATAGACTATAGAAAGAGAATAATAAATGTTATTGTCGTAATGCATGTAGAAATTTTTTTTGGTTCAAATATTTGTAGATCTGTATTAAACTATTTTTGTTGAAATTAATGAAGAAAAGTCAGTGAGCTTTTAAATGAGCTAACTTTTTCCATCTCCCATGAAATTGAATGCTTTCTTGAAACAGAAAATTAGTTAAGCAAAAACACCTGATGGAGTTACCATTTATAAAGATGCTTGTACCATTCTGCCCTTGTAGTCTCCCCCACCTCTACCAACTAGAGGGAGAAGGTGTGTTTCATCATTGTTCATTGCTTCAGCTATTGTTGGATTTTCAGTCAGCAGTTCCCTTTAATGAGCTTTACCTTCACGTTGTTGGAGTCTTTGCATGTTATTCTATTGATTTCACCTTGCATCGGTTCACATTTTCCCCTTGTTTCTCTGAATTCAAGAAAATTGTCTTTTAAGTTATTGACAACTTTTATTTTAAACTGAACTTAAAAGTACAGGGAGCTTCCAAGGAGAAACTTTTTCTGTCAGTACATATAGCTCAGCATTTATTGCAGCTTCCATCTTATTAGAGAATTGCCTACCTGGGGCAAAGACTTTTCCAGGGTCACATAGCCAGTATATATCAGAGGCAAGACTTAAACCTTGAAGTCTCCTGACTCAAAGGCCAGGTTTGTTGTCTACTCTGATGCCCCTGCATAAAAAACAGAATTTTTAACTTGAATTTTAACCACTAGCAAACCTCAGAAATGGCTTCTTAGTCAAGTTATCATCATTATTATTTACTATATTTGTTTTATACCACAAGCCAATCATAACAGTCCTTTAAGTTTGTAAGCATTATCCCCATTTAACAGAAGACAAAATTAAGGCTGAAAGAGGAGATGATTTTGCCCAAGGCCAAGATCTAGGAATAGAACTGAAATTTCTTTTGAAGTCTGATGTGCTTTTCACTATCCTAAGTTGTCTTTCCTACATAAAGCTTAATTATACGTTAAAGTATTTGCTGTGGAAATCTACTTTAAGTGTCTTCATGAATACCTATTTTCATCAACTAAGCATAGTCAAATTCTTGCCAACATTTTGGCTATGTTTTTAAAAACAGGTTTTTTTTGTTTGTTTGGGGATAGGGGGACAAGCCTTAGGTAATTACAGTTTGAACACAAACAGAATAGTTTTGTATTTCTTCCATTACAGCAGCATCATCATAACTGTTCTTAAGACCTAGTTAATAGACCATATGACCATAGAATCTCATAATGTGGAAGTCTTGGGCCTAGAAAATGCCCAAAATAGAGAAGGAAAAATTTAGATCACAAAGCATTACATTGTAGCGGGAAAAGCCGAATCACTAGCCTAGAGTAGAATCGTAGCCACTTCTCCCCAGTGTGTGCTTTTGGGGAGGTCACTTAGCCTTTCTTTGTCCTCTGTTTCCTCATTTGTAAAATGTAGCATTTGTTATTTCTCTCCCACACTCATTATGCAGGTCAGTGAGATAATGTACATGAAAAGACATCATAAATAGTCAAGGAATATATAAATGTAATGGGAGAATGTATTATTATTATTATTATTAATCACTCATTATTTTATTAAATCCTTCTCTTCCCTCTTCCATGAGTCTGTGCAAGAAAAGGTCAGTGCTACCAATCCTGAAAAGCTGGTCTGTTGTGACAAGTGCTAGAGTGCACAGGCCCTGAACTGGGTTTTTAAATGATCTTTGAGGAAAAGAAACCGTGTTGAAAATGCACTTTTCCACTGAAGGGGTTTGAATCATTTTTCTTTTCTTCCCTTGTCTTGTCCATATTCCCTTTGGTCCTCCCAGCAGTGGTGTTGGCAGATGGAGCCACAATTGTAGCCAATCCTATTAGCAATACATTTAATGCCACTCCAGCAGCTACCACCGTGGTGCAGACCCACAGCCAGAGTGCCAGCACAAGCGTGCCAGCCCAAGGCTCATCCCCTCGCCCAAGCATCCTCCGAAAGAAGCCAGCTACCGATGGGTGAGGAGTCCCCCAGCCTTGCAAAGCAATACAAGACACTTAATTTAGAACATAGCTGTTGAAAAAAAATTGGGTGATTAGTACCTCTCCCTTGGTAACAAGAGTGAATCATTAGATTGTTATATCTAATTGCTATGTCTATATCATTATAAAGTAGCATTTTAATTTTCTCCCAAAAACTTGACCCTAGATTGTAGAATGAAAAGTCCATGATTTTTATGGGGGGGTTTATATATGGACTTCCATGGTTTCTCTCAGGATTGAACTCCTGGAATTCTTAGAGTAGTCCTAGAATTTACTGTACCACTCTTTTCTAGGGAGGCATTTTCATTGTTAGTGACCACAATCTATTTTTCTTCCATATAAAAAAGTTGTTCATTCTGGATAAAAAAGTGACTATGATTTGCTGCAGACTATGTGTTGTATTGTCCTATGAACCTCTGCACTGACTTTTCACTTTTAGGACAGTGGGTGCTATTATAGTGACAAAATTTGGAAGGGTGAACATTCATTTTCTGGTTCTAGTCAGTTTTTAGAAAACGAAGTAGCTATCACAGCTTTAATTAGAGAGTTTTGTATTGTTGGCATCTTGAACCTTTGAGAACCTTCTCTGAAGGAGAGAAGAGTTTGCCAAGGGTGCTTAACACTTTAGAAGATACTTCTTTTAGTATACTGGATTTTTTCATTTCAAGACTAAATCCATAGTGAAATAATGATATTAACACAAGCACAAAGTGAGGGTAGCATTCTAGCTATTGTGAAGAATGCTCCAATGTAGGATAGGTGGAAGGCATCATATACTTGTAAATGTTTAATGTCCTGTATCTGGAGCTATTTTTCAAGATTGTCTCTATGTTTCAGAATGGCAGTCCGGAAGAGCCTCATTCCCCCTCAGCCACCTGAAGTCTCTAGTCCTCGAGTAGAAAGCTCCATAAGGAGTACATCCGGGTCACCCAGACCTTCAGGGTAAGGTCTGATTTGAATGTGACTAGTATTACTTAGCCATCCTCTAATAAGTGGGGAAAGGTGGTATTATAATAAGAGTAAATAAGAGAATTATATGCAATGGAGTATGAGGAACTAAATATTTCAACATTTTACAACAAAAATTATATTAAGAATTTAAGAATGAGTCTTTTCTTAAGGGCATTTTTGTGTGAAACACAGGATACTATTGGTTCTAGCAAAGGAGTCCACACACTTTTAACCACCAGACAAGGTCAGTGGTGACCTAGAAGGGTACAGGCACTTCAGAAGCACTGGCTAAGGAAGGGGGAAAAAAAAGAGGGAAGGAAAAGGAGGGAAGTGATGCATTTGGTGGGAAACAATGAAGCACTCTCCATAATAACCCTGGCTGCTTCTTGGTTGTATTAAAGCCACATGCAGGGGATGGCAAGGTGGTGCAGTGAATAGAGTACCGGCCTCAGACACTTGACACACTGTGTGACCTTGTGCGAGTCACTTAACCCCAACTGCCCTGCCTTCCCCCCTCCAAAAAAAAAAGTCACATGCCAGCTCTCCCATTCCAACAGATATCTTTCATTGCTCATATCTGTAATATGTTCTCAGTGATGTCTGTAGCCTCTACTGTAGATGTTAAAAAGATCAATCAGCTCTTTTCTCTCACTGTTACTTCTCTACTTTTAGAGCACCGAAGACCTTTTTTCTACTCTTGTTTTCTTTGTGTGGTTGTTCTGTTTCTTCTTGTTTTTGTCCTTTTTTTGCCTAATGAGAAATATCTGGACTTGTGTGCATGCTTTTCTTCTTTCAAATTTGAGAATATTCGTGATTTTCCAATGAAAACTTAACAGAACATGGCTGGGTAGGCTTGAATCCTGTCTTAGTTTTACATCCTTTTTTAACTATACCTAGGTGGGGATTAGGGTAGAAGTGAACAAAATGTTTGATTTAGAAGTACTTTTCATGTAGAAAAAATGAATAAGGTAGAAACAAAAAGGACAAGTGAAGATTTAAAAATTAATGTGGAGTGACATTTTTGAGTCAATATTCTCTTAGACTTTGGCGGTTTAAAACTGATTTTTTTTTTAAATTACCCAAAAGTTCACCTTGGAAATGGTATATTGTGTATGATGTAGTTTAAAATAAATGAATAGAACACCTAATTGCACAAGGTATTACTTTTGGTGCTTCACAAAATGAATTATTCAAAGCTTCTCTCTCTAGGAGATTACTAGCCAGAACAACTTGATAATGTTTTGTTTTTATGTTTTAGTGCCAAACCTAAGCCAGAAATCCATGTATCTATGGCCACACCAGTCACTGTGTCTGTAGAGGCTGTGTCCAATCAGAGTAGTGATCAGCCCACCATCGCTGTGCAGCCCACCTCTCAACAGCCACCACCTGCCATTCCAACTATCATTGCAGCAGCCAGTCCCCCATCACAACCATCAGTAGCCCTGTCAACAATTCCAGGAGCAGTTCCTGTCACACCACCCATTACCACTATTGCAGCTGCTCCTCCTGCATCATCAACGGTGGGTGGCAGCCTTTCCACTGTAATGGGACCTGCAGTGCCAGAGATAAAAATTAAAGAAGAAGTAGAACCTATGGACATAATGCGTCCTGTTTCTGGTAAGTTTCTGCAAAGAAATCTTTTCTCTCACGAATTTCTTTTCCATTTAGGAATGTCCTTTTGCCTATCACCATATTGCTAAAGCTGGAACTCTGGTGGCCAATTTAAAATAATTCCTACAAAAAGCTCCTCTTTTCAGGGTTCATTCCTGTTAAAGCTTTTGTACCCACTGCATCATGAGACTCTCTTTTTGAGTTAAGGAGGTAAGTTTCTTTTTGAAGACTAAAACTGGGCAACGTTGATTCACAGGTGAGAGCAGTCTTCTTCCGTTAGTAAGTCAGTGCAAACAACTTTTTTTTACCCTTTATTTTTCTGCTTTCTACCAGACACAGCTACCAACAGCTTATACGATGCATTTTTCTTCAGTATCTATCAAGGAAATGAAGATAACCAGGAACATATCTGTATATCATGACGGCTGAGGGATATTTAAGATTCTTGAAGAGGCTAGTTAAGAATTGTCATTAAGTATGTTCCTTAAGAAAGGACTCTTGACTAGCTTCCCTCTATGCACACTAAAATGTTTTGTTTTCCCATTCTCCTTCCATCTGCATTGTTTCCTTTCTTTTTCAACACTGACATTTTCCAGGAAGTTGCAGAATAGTTTCTTTTGGAAGCCAGTGTGAGTGACCCAAGGTGGCTGGGGGGGGGGGGGGTCACAACTTCAGTTTTTCTTAACCTCTCTACTGACTTACTCTTGGCACCAGGCAGATCACTTAACCTCTTTATTAAGAGGTTTCTCCTTCTGGCTACCAGAATTTATTTTTGTGTGATACGCAAGACACTGTGTTTCTAATTTTTTATTTCTAATTTTTAACTGACAGAGACACTATTTAATAAGACAGGAATGAGGCAGTGAAGTTTTATCACCATCTTTAATATGTTTGAAGTTCTCTAATATAGTCACTATATGAACTCAGAGGATTCTTCTTACATAGGTAACGTTAATAGAGAGAAGTCCTACTTATCCTGTCGGAAATCAAATGCAGTCTCAGTGCAATTGTGTTTTCATAGACGATGTGTTTCTTCTCCTCTGTCAGCAGTTCCTCCATTAACAACCAACACTGTGTCTCCATCTCTTGCTCTGCTGGCCAACAACCTGTCGATGCCTCCAAGTGACCTGCCACCTGGTGCCTCTCCAAGGAAAAAACCACGGAAACAACAGCATGTGATTTCAACAGAGGAAGGTGACATGATGGAGACAAATAGTACTGATGATGAGAAATCCACTCCTAAGAGTTTGCTGGTAAAGGCTGAGAAACGCAAGTCTCCTCCCAAGGAATATATAGGTAATGGTGGCTTTTAGAAGGAGATCTCTATTGAAACACTATTTTTTTTTTCTGCTTTTCTCAAGTCAGTCATATGCACTTGAGATTTTAAATTATGAAGCTGGGCGTAGGTGAAATTGGGTAGGAAAATCAGGTTATGGCTCTACCTATTTTATCTTTCTTTTCCCTTTTAATAGATGAAGAAGGTGTGAGGTATGTCCCTGTACGTCCAAGACCTCCCATTACTCTGCTCCGACATTACCGGAACCCCTGGAAAGCTGCTTATCATCACTTCCAGAGGTACAGCGATGTCAGAGTCAAAGGTAAGAAAGTGTCCTAAACAAAGTGAAAATTTAAATCCTTTCAAATACAGATATTTCTGAATAGGCATAAAAGTATAGCCACATTGGAAGTAGCAGAATGGTCTTGTGGAAAACAGAACTTCTGCCTTTTTGTATCTAAGCCATGAGTTGCTTTTTGGAAGATGTTTTATTGATGCAGTTTTTTTTTTAATTGCTGTCACTTATCAATGAATCTTCTTCCCCCTCCCCAGAACCGACTTTTGTAACAAGTACAATTAAGCAAAAATAAGTCTACATGCTAGCCTTGTCTGGTGAGGTCATCCTCATTACACATCAATAGTCCACTGCCTCTCTGGTCCAGGAGGAAAAGGAGAAGGTGTTTGTCACCCTCAGTCCTTGGAGACCACTGGTCATCACTGAAGTCTTCCAGGGTTTTATTTGACACTCTCATAGCCATTGTGGTACATTAGTAGGAGGTCTTCATTGGAAGCTCCCTCCACTGATGAAACCGCAGGTCTAGTGTCTTCCCCCTCCTGTTTTTAAATTGTCTTTGCCATTTTGATAGATTTCAGCTGTTTTTGCCTACAATTCTCTGAATCATGATTTCAAACATCCTTTAGTAGGGTTGTTGATAGCTTGCATTTCTTTTAAAAAAAAAAAACTACCTGTTCATATCCATTGAGAGGAATGGCTTTTACATATAAACCATTGATGTCTTCTCTTGTGAGGTTTCAGAAATCTTCAGTGATAAACATAGGTGAACCAGTAAAATGATTCATTTTGTCTTCTGTGTTGAACAATATGTTCTTCATTTTCCTCACTAGCATGAAGGTCTTTTTAGATACAAGTGTTATCATTACTTGCTTCAACCTAGAATATCCAATTTAAGTGGGGAAATAGCCCTGACTTTAGAAAAACAATCTGTTTCCAAGTTACCACATAGGGATGTGAAGATTTATATCAGCTCCAAGAGTATTTGTAAGCATTTAAGTAGGCTGCAGTTGTTCCTAACTACAGTAGTTTATAGTTTAGTTGGCAGGCTTGTGTCTTGGGCCCTGTAATAAGTCGGTATATATAACATGATCCCATATCCTGGGCCTTGAAGACACTATTATAGTGAGGCTCTAATGTAATAAAAATGGTATAAAGCACTTGGAGATATGAGTGTATACATACATGTATATATGTGTGTGTACATGAAAATATATATATGCATGCATATGTACATACATAACACCTATCAATAGAAATATTCTCATCAAATTTATTGAATACCAAGAATGCATAAAAGTTCCTCTTTGGAGTAATTTATCCTTCAGTCTGTATTAGTCTATAGATTAGTGGTTCTCAACAGGGTCTCCTAAGACCATCGGAAAACACATATTTCCGATGGTCTTAGGAACTGAGAAACCACTCTTTTATGTGCCTCCAGGCGGGTCCGCCCACATATTGGGGAGGTTGAGAACCACTGCTATAGATCATTCAGTTATAATTTGGGGTAAGAAGGGATACGTTAATAAAGTACTTGAGGGGAGCCAGGAAAATAGCAGCTGCCAAGATAAACTAGGTATTCTTTTCTGTTCAGAGTCCACACAGACTGCAGGATGGGCAGTTAATGACATCAGTGCTGACTCAAGATCTTTCGTTGTAGAGTTCTAATTTACTTATTGTTCAGTCATTTCAGTCATGTCTGACTCTCCATGATTCCATTTGGGGTTTTCTTGGCAAAGAAATGGAGTGGTGTGCCATATCCTTCCCCAGCTTATTTTACAGATGAGGAAACCTCATGAGGTAAATGGGTTAAGTGATCTGAGGCCAGACTTGAACCAAACCTTCCTGAATCTAGGCCTGACATTCAGTCCACTGTGCCACCTACCTGCCCCTTTTAATAGATCTACTAATTTATCCCAATTGACTGGTTGGGACTCCTTTTTGAGAAAGGGCAGCATGACTGTTTGATCTGAGATGTCAGGAACGCTAAAGCTTTGATCTGGATACTCATATAGTTTAAATTTTTTTGTTTCTCAGTTTTTAAAACAAAATGTCATCGTATTTATTTTAGATAACCTAGTTATTTTAGGGATGAGCTTATATTTAATTCAGTTCTACAAACATTGGTTAAGCGTCTACTACACGTGGGGCTTGCTGATGAGGACAACGAAGAAAACAGCTAAATATTCCTTGCCCTTAAGGAGCCTACATTCTGCTGGGGAGAATACAAGCTCTGCCCTGAGAAGCAGACAACAGTAATGAGGAAGGGGATCAGAGAAGACTGAGTTTACCCTGTAGTGAATGGATCCACAGACCAGGCGAGGTGCATGGGAACCAGAAACAAACATAACAGCAACAGCCTGATAGTCAGTGGACCCAGTGACAACAACAGCTGCAGTAAGGACTTGCTATTAGATTTAAAAACAAAACCCCTGGGAAGATTGGAAAGCAGTCTGGGAGAAATTAGTCCTAGACTAACTTTTCACAGTATTTACCTCAAGCCAAAATTTGGATACGTGACCTGGACATAAAAGCTGTATCATAAACCCATCAGAGGAAAGGGGAAGGAGATGCTTCCACAACTATGAATCAGGGAGAATCCCTGACCAAATAAGAGATAAAAGAGTATTGCAGGAAATAAAATGGACAATTTTAATTATATAAGACACGTTTTTGTACAAACAAAAGCAGTTTACTTAGAACTGGAAGTGAAACAGTTAAATAAGGAAACGATCTTTCGGAAAGGTTTGATAACTATGATACATGAGGAATTGATACAAATATATAAGAACAAGAGCTGCTCCCCATTAGGTAAATGGTCAAAAAATATGAACAGGTCATTATCAAAAGAAGAAAGGCAAGTTACCAACAACCATACGATGAAGTGTTCCAGATAACTAATAATGAGCATGAGGCCTTTTATTTGCAGCTGAAACTTCTTATATATGTTATTTCCCTCCCCACCCACAGCAGATTCTTTTCCTTTTGTACCCACGGAGCTTAGCAAAGTATTTTGCATGTAGTAATAACTTAATAAATGCTTTTTCATTTATTCAGTAAGAGAAATGCAAATTAAAGCAACTCTGAGATCATACTACACACCCAAAGATAACAAAAGGGGAAGGGGACAGACTGAGCATTTATATATGCCTACTGTGATCCAGGGGTTGTCTTTATAAATATCTAATTTAAGTAAAATTACACTTATTTGAAGAGGCAGTTGGAGCGACAAATTAGTCCAACAATTCTGGAAAGTAATATGAAACTATATCCAAAAAGTCACTACACCCTTTGACCTAAAAGTAGCACTGTCACCCCAAAGAGATCAAAGACGGAGGGAAAGGATCTCTGTATTTAAAAAAAACATTATAGCAGTGTTTTTTGTTATAACACAAAACTGGACAAAATGTGGTACCTATTTACTAGGGAGAGGCAGAACAAATTATTGTAGAGCAGTGATGTCAAATAAAAAGGGATCTTCGCAGCAGCATATTGATTTAGAAAAGCACAAATTAATATTATGTTGGATTGTATTTTTATTTATTTTGTTAATTTCCCAGTTACATTTTCAGCTGGTTCAGGCCCCGTATCTGTCAGAGTTTGACACCTCAAGTGTAAGGGAATGGAATGGCATGTTGTGCTATAAAAAAATGATCAGAGGGACAGACTTAGAGCAACCTGAAAAGACTCGTATGAACTGACACTGACTAGAATGACTAGAACCAGGAAAACATTTTACACAGTGACTTCAGTGTTGAGAGGAAAACTCTGAGAGTTGATCAATCCAAGATAAATAATGATTTCAAAAAATTGATAATTCAGCTTTCTACCTTATAGCAGAGAGGTGATGTGAAAGTCTGTAGGTACAAAACGAGGCATTTTTGTGTTCAGACAGCCCAGGGTGTGGATTTGTTTTGCTTGACTCTTATTTGTTACAAGAGAAGGCTTTCATCTGCTGGAGAGAGAGGAAGAAAATAGTGGAGAGTTTGATAATAGTAATGAAAAGAAAGAAAAGGACTTTTATATTACATTTTAAAAATACACAGAAGTTCAAAAGGGGAACCACCCTGGCAGGCCAATGTTGGTAATACCTTGTTAAATTTAATATATACTACTTTTAAAAGTGATATATGACAAAAGATTTATCATTTCATATTTGCTCTTTTTTCTGTTCTTCAAATATGGAAACAAATTATGTTTGTTCATGTTCATAATAAAAAGTAACTAGTGGGCAGCTAGGTGGCGCAGTGAATAGAGCACTGACCCTGGAGTCAAGAGGATGTGAGTTCAAATTCGGCCTCAGACACTTGACACAAAAACTAGCTGTGTGACTTTAGGCAAGTCACTTAACCCCAATTGCCCTTCCAAAAAGCAAAAAAAAACAACCCAAAAAACAAATAAAAAGTAACTAGAAATCTACCAGTTTTAAAAGGTCTTTCAGTATAAACGGGTGAATTTTTTATTTTTTGACATTTTTAAAGCATTCTCAGCTCCTGGAGTGAGGAAAGGGGTTTTTGTTCAATTTTTATTGGTACTTGAATAAAATGACAGAAGGGGAACTACTGTGAAAACAGACATTGGTGATTTTGGCTTTTATTATTGAAATGAATAGACTCAGGTTTATATTCATATGATTCCAGAGGAGAAGAAAGCCATGCTGCAAGAAATAGCCAATCAGAAAGGAGTGTCTTGCCGAGCCCAGGGTTGGAAAGTTCATCTTTGTGCTGCCCAGTTGCTACAGTTGGTAAGTGAAGAGTTTCAGCAGCTTGAGTGAGCCATGGAGAAAGGAATTAGATATTCCAGCTCCTTGACAAGCCAACTGACCATCTATAAGGAAAACATTTTGTTCTGAAGAACTTTTGAAATTTTAGCGTTTGAGGTAGCTTACTGTCAGAATGGTATACGCATTGTATTTATCCCAGGATCAGAAAACAGCTTCTGTTTGATACAAAGGTCCAAAATATTTGGAACAATTTGATTAAGTTTTTCTCTTTAGAGCAGTAGTTATCTGGAGAGATCTGTAATCTGTTTAGAAGCATTCTAAAAGAGCAAAACCATTACCAGTAAAGCAGTTTTCTGGAGTTTTCCTTTTAGCAAGAAAAAGAATAGGAATTTGGGCCAGTATGTTAAAGATATCCTTATAAACAGCAAAAAATGATGATAGTGTGATGATTTATTTACATCCTTGAAGGGATGGCAGACCAGCAGAAAAAGTGATTGCTTGAGTAATTCTTACATTTATTTGCAAAACTGTCAAAGGGATTGACTAGAATCGTGGCACAGTTGTTTTTGCTCAGCTTTTTTTGTTTTTGTCTTTTGAGTGTGCAGAATTGCCCAGAACACCAAGAAATGACATGACTTGCCTAGTGCCACACCACTGGTATACGTTAGTGGCCAAATTTCAACACGGTACTTTTGACTCTAAGGCTAGCTCTCTTTCCACTATACCATGCTGCCTTTCTTGCTTGGGCTGAAGACTAAAGGATCATAGTAAGTTATACTTAGTTGTATTTATTTTTATTAATTTCAGACAAATCTGGAGCATGATGTATATGAACGACTCACCACTTTACAGGAAGGTATCATCCCTAAGAAAAAGGCAGCTACTGATGATGATCTACATCGGATAAATGAACTGATACAGGTAGGAGCCCCGGCCTCACCTTTCAGTCATTTCCAGCAGCTTATTGAGATCTTGGCCAGGAAGCCTTAACTCCCCCTTGGCAATTTTAGACAAAATCCATTGTTAATCTTAAGTTACCAACAAACTACGATTTTTGCATATGAACAGTCTACTTTTCTAAAAAGTGGGATCAGAAATAAGATTTTTTAAAAATTCTTTAAACCAGTCTTTCAGGATACTGAGTGGTGCTGTCTTCTGTTACAGGGAAACATGCAGAGATGTAAACTTGTGATGGATCAAATCAGTGAAGCCAGAGACTCCATGCTCAAGGTTTTAGATCACAAAGAGCGAGTCCTGAAGCTTCTAAACAAGAACGGAACTGTCAAGAAAGTGTCGAAATTAAAGAGGAAGGAAAAAGTCTAGACTGAGGGGAATCAGGACTCTGTGGAGAATGGTGTTGGGGGTTTTGATTTTTTTTGCTTTGTTTTTTTTTTTCAAAGTGGAAAATTAAAATAAAAGAAGATTTCCAGAGTACACAGAAGACAGCTGAAGGGACCCACCGCGCCCAGTGACAAAAAGGATCATTGTCGACCTGGTATAACGAACCAAAAACTTAATCTCAGCCTTGTCCCTTTTAAACTTGCTTTGTGATCATATTTGTTTATAGCCTTCTGATGTGTCAGTGCTAACTAATCGGAATTAGTGACACAACTGGGTTGCAGACATTTCTCAGCCTTCCATTTTACAAACTCTATTTACCCAATGGTTCCTACAGGAAATGTACAGATCCTGGACTGAAAATATCCACTTGGACCATCTGGTATATCTGTCTCCACAATGAACATGAAACCTCTTCCAGTCCTCCCAGTCAGTTCTTGTTTCTGACCTTCCGTGTCTGAACTAGCCTTTTACAGCCAGTGCCATGCCACTGGGGGAGCTGCCACATTTCAGATTTTAAGTGGTTTTGAACTTCTAGCTCTTGTTATTTTTTAAAAGAACCATTTCGAAGTGATTTTGTGGTATTGTTTGTCCTGTGTGTGTCCAAGTTGGGTTTTTTTGTGGTGGTTCAGGGCAGGCAACACCATTGGTGCTCTGGGATCCTTGTTTTGAAGTACATCCTCGACACAGTACTTCCTGTAGGTGGTGTGATGCTGTTAATTGTATGTACTCCATACATCTCCAAACATTAATAAAGGACTCAGTGAGGTTTTTGTACATGAGCATCTTGTATCTTTTTATAGTATATCATTGCTGTAAGATCCCCAATAAATATTCTGAATTTACCACTTGGGCCACAGGCAGGAAAATAAAGCTAAAAGAAAGACTCCTTGGTAAAGATCATTATCTGTTATGGCAGAAAGAGTCTTCTGGAGAGAGTAGTATTATCCTCTATTAGAAATTCCATTTCAACATCCCAAAGAGCTTGACATTCTTTTATAGAGGGCACAACAGTGATGACACCCCCAGGTTCCAAGTAATTGGGCAACTAATTGAAAATAATCCCATTTCCCATACTTGGTTTCTATAGCTCCTTCAGTACTCCTGAACACAAGGGTGTGTTCCTTTACAAAGCAGATAGGCTAGCACACAAGGCCAAGGTCAACAGAAATTATTTATTTTTCTTTTTCTTTATGGTCTCAGCTAATGAGAAAATGGTCCCCAACTGAAATTTGTATTCATTTCAGAAGCCAGACTTGAATAAAGCAATGATGCCATGGCCTCAACTTTTTAATAGGGATTTCTGTTTGTGAGCTGTGATTCTTAGGAGATTTATAAGCAGGCTGTGACTGTTAGTCCAGGAAAACAATCTATAGCAAGGTAACATTTGGAAATACAATGGAGGTAAGGTTTAGGACTTTGCGTTTATTCTCTGTTGAAATTTGTTGGGGGGTTTTTTCAATTGGGTCATGCTATTGTGCCCATCACCCAGTCCCAGTAGTGACTGACATAGAAGATTTAAAACCTGCTCCATTTTTCCAACCTGGGCTTGTTTGCCCCTTATTAAGGTAGCTCTCTGCTCCCAGGGCAAGGACAATGGAGGGGTTCAATATATTGGAGCCTGATTCGGTATGGACCCCCAGTCAGCTATGGTCCTATTGCAGCTCAGAACTCCTAAACTTAAATGATCCACCAGCCTCAACCAACAGCAAGAACTAGAGTTGTGAATAAGGTTCCAGCAGGAAATTAATAGGCACATAAATCTTCAGAACAAAGTTTGTTCTTCCTGACCCATTTGCACCTAGAAATTTATTAGTACCTAGAAATTTTTTTCTGTCACTCAAGAAGCATGATTTTTTCATATGATGATTATGTGAAGTTGGCTACAAGAAGCATTAGTAGTTTTCCTCTCACTGGAGGTCTTCACATAGAGCACATATGTATGGCTGCTTGTTAGGGATGTTGTAAAGGGAATTCCTATCCCAGGCTCATGTTAGACTAGATGGGCTTTGAGGCCCCTTCCATCTCTGACCCTGGGAAAATATCCCTGTCCTATTCTGATTTACTGTATCAGTTTCACAAACATATGGTTATCTGCTTTTCCTTTGTTACCATGACCAATATTAACTGACTTTGTGGTCTGGAAAGTTGTACAAAGACTTTCCAAAAGTCAACCTAACTTTTCAGAAATAATCAGTAATAAATGTTTTTCAAGCAACTGTGCTAGATGCTCAAGATAAAAAGAAAAGACCAATACCTGGATTAGTATAGTAAGGGCTTTCTGTTTCAAGTAAATAAAAAAAGATATGAAATATTCTAAGTCACATAAATGCTGTTCAGTAAATTTTATTAGAATTAAAAGGGATATCTGAGCTCAACAGGTAAAGATTTATAGAAAAGATAAGACTTGAAGGGGACTTTGAAGATTTAGACAAACCAAGAAGAGGGAGCATTCCCAGCATGTCCTACCCCAAGGCATGGATGGAGGCAGCAAGGCAATAGTCATTTCATGAAACAAAAAGTAGGCCAGTTTAGCCCAAATGAGGTTCTCTATAGAAAAAGAAAATAGTGAAGGATAAGGTTGGAAAGAGGCAAAGTCCTGGTCATCTAATGTAACATTTCAACATAAAAGACATTTTCTTATATCCAGAAGTATTCTATATTCACTATGGTTTTTTTTTTTTTTTTGCTTTTTGGAAGGGGGAAGGCAGGGCAGTTGGTGTGAAAGTGACTTGCCCAAGGTCACACAGCTAGTAAGTGTTAAGTGTCTGAGGCCACATTTGAACTCAGGCCCTCCTGACTCTAGAGCCAGTGCTCTATTCACTGTGCTACCCTAGCTGCCCCATTCACTATATTTCTATGCCTCTTATGCACATAGTACTATTGGGGTGCCCCCAGTACCTGCAAAAACAGGCTGGTAATTTGCACTTAGTTGTCACTAATTATTGTTATTTCTTTATTCCTTAAGTAGATGGAATAATAACAGAGTAACTTTTTTTTTTTGCTTTTTGGAGGGCAGTTGGGGTTGACTTGCCCAAAGTCACACAGCTAGTTAGTGTGTCAAGCGTCTGAGGCCGGATTTGAACTCAGGTCCTCCTGACTCGAGGGCCGGTGCTCTACCCACTGCGCCACCTAGCCGCCCCGAACTAAACGATTAATTTATAGTTTTTTTTTTTCTTTTTGCTCTTTGGAGGGTAGTTGGGGTTAAGTGACTTGCCCAAGGTCACAGGCTAGTTTTTGTGTTATTTGTCTGAGGCTGAATTTGAACTGAATAGAACTGTGCTCTATTTACTGTGCCTCCCAGCCGGCCCCTGTAACTCTTTACTTTGATAATGCCTATCCCACCCTATTTAAAAGGAAATTTAATCCAAACAGAAAATGCTTTGTTATTTATTGTATCTAACTGCTTTGTGTACTGTATCTCTCAAGCTCATCAAAGTGACAGTCACCAGTTTTCATCTGCTCAAGCCCTCTGGGTTAGACTAGGCCTTAGGATAAATTAACATCTTAGAGAAGAATCAGATGTCTTAGCTTTGGTAAAGCCGCTTTTCTTACCTGCTGGCTTTTATTTTTGTTTTGACAAGTTCTCTCAAATGTAATTAATCCCGATTTTTTTGCAATAGAGTCTTGTCAGATTTGGCAACTTCTTATACTTTGTATTTAGAACAAGGGATGTGAACAGAATCCACAGATCTTGTCAATTCTGGAGAACTTTAAACAAGGCACTGAATAGAAAAACCCCCCCTCCCCAAGATATGTTGTTCAGGAGAGTGGGAAGAGAGCAATTCCCCACTTAAAAAAGAAAACATAGTATAGGTCAAAGAGCTATTCTGCTCATATAATTTTCAAGGGCTAAAGGGTGTCAAGTGTTTTTTTTTTTATTTCAAGGTTTTCCAAATTTTTAATAATACTCTTCAAAAATTGATTTTTTTTATTGGCAGGAAGTTGTTGAAGCTTCAACTTCACAGATAATCATGTAATTTTAACCATAGTCATATCTAGTTAGTCTTGGCTCTCCTTAATTCCTTTTGAAATTATTAGCCTTAACAGACTAGTTGTTTGGGGTTTTCAAAACAACACCCTAACTTTTAAAATATGTGCTCTGTACCTACTACATCTCTAACATCCTATAAATGGTTCCTAGAAGGCAAAAAGTTAAAAAAAAACGGTAACAGCAATTCCTTTATTGGGAATCACCAAAAAAGAGTGAGCGTTGGATGGGAATAGCATTTGGTGACCCATTTTTCTTAGCCCTAAATACATTTTTTCTGGTGTCATTAATATCTTCTTTGCAGAAGCACACGGTTCAAAAGAAGGAAAAATAGTTAGTCAGTTGGTGTCTCTGTCATCCAGATCTTACACTGCAGCATAAAGCAGGGTGTTGTGGTAAAAAAGAACTCTAGGTTGGAAGTCAGAAGATCTGGATTTAAATCTCTGGCTTTGGTACTTAAGTCAGTGGGCTTTAATTTCCCCATCTGTAAAATAAGGGGTTTGAGAAAATATATTCTAATATCCCTTCCAGCTCTATAATCCCATGGATATTTTTTCAATCTGGTGTTTTGTTCTTATTTTTTCCTTCTGTCTATAATATAACAAAGAGCCATACACACACACACATCCTTGGAATATTAAGCTTATTAAAGCTTAAAACTGCACTAAGACTTTGGGATACCCTGTGAGAGTGTATGTGTCTGTGTGTACATACACATATGTGTGTGTAAACAGATAAATAGATATAATGTTTTGCTGTGGGGTTTGGAATGGACCTTTGCTTGCACTGGCACAGGGAACTACAATAAGGATGTGCCCTTTACTAGTGTAGATCAGTACCTGCTCTGCAATTTTGATTCTTAGAGAGTAGACAAAGACACCGGGAGGTTGAGTGACTTGTCCAGGGTCACAGAGCCTAGATGTGTCAGAAATTGGACTTGAACCCAGGTAATAATGACTTCCAAGTCAACTCTATTATGGAAACAAGTAAATAAATGTACAAACACAACACAGGTGTCCTAAAGACCACATTCCATGAAAGAAAAACTTGTACACAGGAAAAAAGAATTACCACTGTTAGCTTGGGTGAACTGAACTATTACATAAATGTCATCAAATATTTATACCTATGGGTTTTTCCTTGGGCTTTAGTATGAGCTTATTTTCCAAAATGACTAGAAAAACATACTTTAATGTGAAAAAAAACTTGATCTGTATTTTTGGACTGAACATCCAGACTCAGCTATAAGCTGGAGAGACAAGGAGAGGCTTGTATTGGCCTTTAATAAAATGGAATAACTTCCATACTACATAAAATTGTCATTAGCTTAATTTTTTTAAGGTCACTTGGGGTGGCTACTTTTGGCAGTAGTGACTTTGGCACAGTTATTGCCCATAATAACTTTATGTGAAGACATGCCAGCTTGAATTGCTAATAGCTGCCTTGAAGGTAAAATTACAGAGGCATTTCTTGGAAAGGTGGCTAACTTTCCATTTCAATGGCCAATCCTAAAGACAGCAAAGGCTCTAAGAGTGAATGGATTGTTCTGAATATCCAGGGTGTCCCAAAAGAAAAGTCTTAGTATAGTTTTAAGCTTTAAAAGACTGCAGAAATAAATGTTATGAGTATACAAAAGCCAATGTTTGAAAGGTTAATTAGAAATTTTAACATGCTTATTAAAATTCAACATAACCACTGTCTATGTTCATCAGCTGCTTCTTACTAACTGGAAGGATTATATTTAAAATCCTAGTCTTGAGATCATCCAAAAAATGAGGTTTTGATACACATATGACAGCTTTGATGTGAACCTACAAGAAAAAAAGCTAATACAGTCTAGACCAGGTGATTATAATGGCTGAGCAAGAGGACCGCCTCTATTGATTTTCTGACAAAGTATCATTCAGAAACTATCACACAGGGGATACATAATGACAGGGTGCATTATCTTGCAAAAATTAAAACTATGAAGTGGGGTTTGTTTCGGTTTTTTGTAAACTGATAGCATTTTAGAATGCTAACACTGGACTAAGACTTTAAGGATACATTGTACTTTTCAAGTCTCTTTTTTTTTAATTGTCCAAGTCCTGTTTCTTAGCTTCCTGATAGGAGAGATAACTGATTTCATCTTATTCTGTTACCATAAGTGTAAGCACAGTGTACCAGAAAGAGCACTGCACTGGGCAGTGGGTAACTTAGATCCCAGTCCTGACCCTCCCTACTACTTATAAGCTGGGTGACCCTGAGCTTCGGTTTCCTTACCTATGAAACTATACTAATACCTGCCTCGGAGGGTTGTGGTTTGGCTCATAAGAGATAATGCATGAAAAGTAGTTAACAGAGCTGCTATTATTTTTACCAAGCTATGATGCTGTGAATTAATAATCCTAAGCATCTCTGGAGTATACATTAACAGACACCAGTGAGAAGACTGCAGTTACCCATTCATAGGCTGATGCCTTTTGTCAGTGTCAGTCCCCCTGACCTGACCTGCTCATCTGACCCCCTCCATTAGACAGTAGGAGTAGGTAGAAAAAAGATGAAAACTGACTTCAATTCAGTTCTTTAGCAGCTCTCATGGGAGAGATGGTAGAATTGTTGGCTACAATCAAATGTGGAGATTATCTATAGATTTCAGTTGCTCATGTTTCCCTTCATTAGCACACATAATAGAGAGTTGACTATAAATTGGTCAGTTGTGGGAGATATATTAACTTCTTCAAGCCCCTGGGGTCTATTAAGTAAATTAGCCCACTATGGGTACACTACATGCTTTAGTGACCTTAGAGAGTTGATAGACTTCCAATGAGCCAGCAGTTTATGCCAAAAGAATTAATCTGATTTTTTTCACCTGACTTGCTAGGCAATTTTCCCCTTCTAAACAAATGTATATTTAAACTGGTAAGACTACTTTGCCCAATTTCAATTTCTGTAGAGGTCTGAATGAAATGTTTTTGGCTTTTCAAGTTAAAGTATTTATTGAGTACTTATTAAGTTCCCAGTACTGAATAAATGCATGTGTCAATACTTTAGTTTGGGGGGGTTTTGGTTTTGTGTTTTAAAAAGTCTTTCCCAGAGCCTCATCTCTAGAGTTTTGTTCTTAGTTCCCACCCTCATTTTTATTTTGTCCCATTCTCCAGATGTCATCTGTGATATTTTTCTTAGTGACAGTTGGTTTTCCATTCCAGGTGGGCAAAAGAAACAATCCTGGCTTCTCACCTGCATTCAACATATGTGGTTTGGCAGTCAGAGAGACTTTGGTTCAAGTTGCAGCTCAACCACTTAACTGTATGGGTGACCTTTGGCAGGTCATTTCTCTGGGCCTCGGAGATTAAGGGACTGTATTAGAAGGCTTCTAAGAACTTAGAAAATAAGTCCTTTCAGTGTATGATCCTATACCACCCAGAGAGTACTTTTCATATATCACAATTAGAATGTCTATTTCCCTTGCCCCATTCCTGGAAAGAAAAAGTACCCACCCTGAATGAGCTCTACTGAGTGGCCATGAATCATTTAAAGGCACTGTCTGAATCTGTATGCTTCTCACCTTTTAAAAAATGCGTGGCTCTTTCTGTCCATGCTTCCTGTGGAGGGGCCGCTCTCTCTTCATCAGTGCCATGCCTGCCCTCAGACCCCTCATGAAGCCTAAAATATTCAAGAAGACTAAGAAGTTCATCCAGCACCAGTCCAACAGATATGTCAAGATCAAGAGAAACTGGCGAAAACCAAGAGGCATTGACAACAGGGTGCCGAGACAATGCAAGGGCCAGATCTTGATGCTCAACATTGATTATGGAAGCAATAAGAAGACAAAACACATGCTACCAAATGGATTGAGGAAGATTCTGGTGCAGTGTCAAAGAGCTAGAAATGCTCCTGATGGGCAACAAATCTTAGTGTGCTGAATTGCTCATAAATGTTTCCTCTAAGAATCAGAAAGTTATTGTTGAGAGAGCAGCTCAGATAGCCATCAAGATCACCAGTCCAGGGGCGGCTAGGTGGCGCAGTGAATAGAGCACCGGCCCTGGAGTCTGGAGGACCCTAGTTCAAATCCGGCCTCAGACACTTAACACAAAAACTAGTCGTGGGACCTTGGGCAAGTCACTTAACCCCAACTGCCCTCCAAAAAGGAAAAAAAAAAGATCACCAGTCCAAACGCTAGACTGAGAAGTGAAGAAAATGAATAAAAAGCTTTGCACATTTTTATTTGTGCTAAATAAACCCTCAAACTACTAAAAGAAAAGAAGTGTATTTGATTGATACTTTAAAGATGTTTTTTAATATCATTGTCACTCCCCACTACAATCCCTAACCATAAAAGAAATTCTCCCTTATAACAAAGAAAAATAGGTAAGGAAAACAAGCCAACAAACTGCTTGTATCTGACCAAATCTTTGGCATTCTGCCTCCATATTCCTCTGTCTTTTTAAAGGAGGAAAATTTGCATCTCCGGATTCTCAGGGACTTAAAGGGCTGAGATTTCTTCAGTATATTTTAGAGCAGGGGGATTCTTACCTTGGTAGTAACATGAACTTTAATTTTTGTTATTTTGATAGCTATTTCAATACAAGTGGTTTTCTTGTTAACCCTATGTTATTTTATTTTATCCACTTAAAAACACCATTCTGAGAACAGTCCAAAGGCTTTACAAGAATGCCAAAGGGACCACAGCACAAAGTGTTTAAGAACCCTTGCTTTTGAGAGAAGTCTGGGTAAGGAATGCTCCTGGAAATGCAAAAGCACCTCTGAATAAGCCAAGAAGCTCACAACATAGCCAATAACTTACTGAATCCTTGAAGTCTGTTAATGTTGGCAGATAATAAAGTATTCTTTTTAAAATGATTTTTTAAATCTTTGTTAGACCATACCAGGAGATTGTTCTTAAACTTGAATACTTTAAAAAATGACTATATGGAAATATGGCTACCCTTCCTATTCCCTAGGTTGCTTATGGCTTATAAATAATAAATCCACATATAGGAGGGTTCTAGAATTAGCCCCAGTCTGAACTCTTCCCTTTTGGAAAAGTATGTGATTGATTAGCTAGCTCCTTGTTGTCACTGAAGCAAAGGTACGAGTTTGCATCATAAAGCCTAGCTGCTTTCATTTTGAAACTTCAATCTCTAGAATTTCAAGTAGTATAGACACTTAAACTATATTCATGTTACTTGCGATTACCTTCTAAAATATAGTTGCAATCAGCCCTGGTTGCTTGTCCTTATTCCATCCCCAGAGTGACATTTAGTCCCAGGAGATTTAGATAAGAGGCTTTTCTTCTGATTCTTCCCACTTTATTTGGAACAGGGGGCAAAATGGTTTGTAAGACTAATGGAAAATATGTAACAATAGTCAGCCTGCCTTACCCAGTGCCAGGTTAGGCTAGAAATGGTTTACTAGAATTCCATTTTGTGAGAAATTGGCCAGTCACAGGATATTGGCTCAGCATTAAGCTAACCCATCCATAACCATGGCTTTAAGAAATGAAGCTCAAAAGCAATTCTTCATCCCTCCAGTAAACATGAATCACAGTCACAGAATGTTAAAGCTGAGAAAGAACAAAGAGATTATCGAGTCCAAGTCTTTTTTCCAGCTGAGCTCGAAGAGATTAAAAGACAACCCAGGTTACACACCTCAAAAACAGCACAACCAGAAGCACAGGAACCTACCCAGTCTCCTGACAGCTGACTGTCCTGTGGATTTCATTATTCCATGCTGCCTGTGTTTGAAGGTCTAGTTGGAGGCAAAAAGATCTTAAGTCCTTGGCCTTTATGATTTTCTTGGTGGAATTAAATAACCCTACAGATTTTGAATTCTGATTTAGGTACTTTAAGGCCAAAATATTATGGACCAGATGACAAACTTAAAAAAAATTCTTATCTGGCCTCAGACACTTAACACAAAAAACTACCCCTGTGACCTTGGGCAAGTCACTTAACCCAAATTGCGCTACCTTCTCCATTTCAAAAAGCAAAAAAAAAAAAAAAAAATTCTTTTAAAGGCAGGGCTTGATTATTTTTGAATTAAGAAGCTGTGCCAAATTTTAGGAACTAAACACATTTTTCAGCTTCCAAGGAATTAAATAACCCTACAGATTTTGAGAAATGAAATAAGAGGATAAGGGAAAGAAAGTCACTAATATCTAGCCAGGATATCTCCTGGATCATATATAGGTTTAGTAAAAGTGTTGGTCACTAATGGTCTTTTCTTCATCTTTTTTTTTTTTTTTGGAGGGCAAGTGGGGTTAAGTGCCTTTCTTCATCTCTCCTCTATTCCTTTCTCCTCCTCATTATTTCTTCTAGTTCTGGAAGAGATGCTAGACAACTAAGACAGAAGCTGAGAAGTTTCCAAATTGGGTCCACACTGCTGGCCAGACAACTACAGTGTCAGCTTCTTTTCAAATTAAAGGGTGGTAAAACTTAAAACACTTTGTGAGTAGGAAGAAAGTTCACTTCTATCATCTGGGGTTAAGGCTGTACTGAAAATACTACGTGTAAACAAAGAAATTGCTAAACCCTGTAACATCATGGTTACAGGAATTTATTAAGTCACGTCAAAGGGATCAGCATCACTTGTTCAATGAGCCTAAATGAAAAATATGCTAAAGAAAGGGAGGCAGGATAACATAGTTAGAAAGCACTGGACTGGCCATCAGAAGAAATGAAACCTCACTCTACCATTTATTTTTTTGTTTCAGTGAACCTTAGGAAAGTCATTCAACTTCTCTCAATCTCAATTTCCCCATTAAAAAATAGAGGGGTGATCTCTAAAATTCCTTCCAACTCTGTTGTTTAATAATGGATTTATGAATATTGACTAAAATGCAAGTATTCTTTCTCATTTTGCCTATTTTCTTACTTTTCTAGCACAAAAAATGTCTTCAATATAATGTTTTAAATTACTGCCTACCTACTAGTGGAATTTTCTTCTGAAACTTCTTCCTTTCAACACATTTTTTTTTTAATTAGGGCTCTCCTTGGTGTTCTTGCCTCTTCCATAGACCTGTCCTTTCTGGTTTGGATTCACAGTTCATTTGATGCTGTGTGTAGTCACTTAGTCAATAAGTGCCTATTAAGCACCTATCTTGTGTCAGGCACTGTGCTAAAGTATTAAGGGATACAAAAAGAGGCAAAAGGCAGTGCCTGCCCTCAAGGAGCTCTCAATCTAATGGGGGAGACAAGTAAACATATATGCAAATGCACTATATACAGGATAAACTGGAAATAATTAAAAGAGAGAAAGCACCAGAATTCTAATTAATGGGAGAGGTGGGTGGTTACATGGTTGGACCTGCACTTAGGGAAAATTGCTTTGGCATCTGAATGAAGGACTCATTGGAAAAGGGAAAGACTTGAGGCAGGCAGACCTACCAACAAGCTATTTTAACAGTCCTAGACTGAGGTGACTGAGGGTCAATTAAGCAAGTAAATACTAACCAGGACTAGGTGTTCCTCAAGATATATTACCTTAGTTTTCTTAGTTTCTAAATCTTGAGAGTAGTAGTTCTCAAACTTTTTGGTCTTGAGACCCCTTTACATTCTTGAAAATTATTGAGGACCCCCCAAAGAGATTCTATTTATGTAGGTTTTTATTTACAATATCTGCCATAATAGAAATAGTTCTTAGCATTATTATGAAAATAGTTTTGACCTTCACAAACTCCATAAAAAGGTCTCAGGAGTCCCCTTGGGGTCTCCAGACCACACTTTGAAAACACTTTGGAGATCTCCCCTTCCTCAACCCAATGCTCATTTCCATGTATGCCACTGGTGGTTTCACCAAAATTATCTCTGGTGTCATCCTGTTTTTAGAATTCTAATGATACTCAAGGCTATGATTCTCAGAGGCCATAACTGCCTCTCCTATGAGACATGACTGGTTACTGATGCAAGATCAGTCCTCCACCATTAAAATGGTTTCATGACAACTTTTGATGTACTTTTCCCACTTCTGTCATTGGACTTGCCAGTCCAACCTTTGATGCTTTGGTGCTTCCACAGTCTCACTAATGTTGATACTCCCATTACCAGTACAGATCTCAACCATTTTACTCTCGTCCTGTATAAATCTTGTCAATGTCTTTCATAAACTGTTCAAAAAATAACCCACAGGACGTTATGGAGGTCTGCCAGGTGGCTCAGTGGATAAAGTGCTGGGCTTCGAATCAGAAGACCTTGAGTTCAAATCTGGCCTCAGACACTTGTGTGACCCTGGGCAACTCACTTAACCTGTTTGCCTTACTCCACTGAGGAAAGAAATGGCAAACTGCTCCAGTATCTTTGCCAAGAAAAGCCCACAAACAGCTCTGGCATGCCATGGTCCATAGGGCAGAGAAGAGTCAGACAGGACTGAACAAAGATTTATAAGGTGCTTCATGTGCACTGTCTTATTAGGTCTTCCCAACAAGCATGAAGTCCGATCACAGCTCTTGAGCTCCATATAGGTATTATCATCTTTGTTTTACAGATGAGGAAACAGATGCTCAGAAGGGTTAAGTAACTCCTCCATCTTCACACAGGGATTAAGAATTGTAGACAGAATTCAGTCTCACTTCTCTTCATGTTGGAGCTCAGCTTTTATTTCACATGATGAATAAAAAGGAAATGTGTAATAGGCCACATTGGAAGGCTCTCTCATATTGGAGGGCTTCACACAGAAGCTAAAAAACCATTTGTTAAGGATGTTATAAAGTTGTTCACTCAGACACTTGCTAGCTGTGTGACCATGGGAAAGTTACTTAACCCTGTTTGCCTCAGTTTTCTCGTCTGTAAAATGAGCTGGAAAAAGAAATGGCAAACCACTTCAGTATCTTTGCCAAGAAAACCCCAAATGGGGTCATGGATAGTTGAATACAACCACAACAATGGAACTGTTCAGTTATGGGTTGAGCTAGATACCTTCTAAGGTTCCTCCCAAATCGGAGATTCTGTAAAACAGTGCTGCCAGGCAAGGAGAGTGTACACCTGAAATCCCTGCTACTGGGAAGGATGGGGGCTAGTGGATCTCTTAAACTTGGGAGATTTGAGCTGCTGTGAGCTAGGACTAATTGCCAACTGTATGTCTGCAGAAGTTCCTAAAATCCACATGAATACATTGAACCTTCAGGAACAGGGGCCACCAGATTGCTTTAGGAGGGGTGAAGCTAAGGACAGGTTGTCAATGTACCAGTGCTGATTAGTAGTGGGAAAGCTGTGAGTAGCCCTTATACTTCCAGCCCAGGTAAGATAAGGAGACAAAGTAATATGTACAAATTCAAGTTCCGAGTTCACAGCAGAACAAAGAAGAGGGCATAAAAAGATGCAAATGCTTTTTTACTAACCCAGACAAAACACTTCTGGAGACCAGAAAAAAATTTTTCCCCATTTGTTCCCAATAAGGTATGAGGCCAAAAGCAACAACAACAAAAGGCAAGAGTGAACACAAGCATCCAACCCACAAATTCATGTTTGGCAAGAAGAAAATGTGGCTTTTCCAGCCTTTATGCATGGAAATATTTTTGACTCAGCTCCGTGATAGAACAACAATAGCTCTGCCTTTGCTATCTGCTCAATTTAGACACTGAGACCTTTTACATATTTCTGTCTCCTGCCTACTCAGAAATAGAAGTTAATCTATCACCCACCCATCCCCAACCAAAATTTAGTTTTTCACTGGCTTTTTAATCTCTTAATTCTCTCAAGTTGTTGAAATCCAACACAAATGAGGTTTTCAGACCTTAAGAACCTTACAATGCATCTTGTTCATCAGAAGCAAAAATAATAGTTTGTAATCCAGGATCCCTAAACTGTTTAAAAACATAGGAGAACAAGGTTGTTAAATATTTCCTTTGCTCTTTCCAAAGCAAAGTTGCCTTCGAGGCTTGAACTGCAAAAGAACAAAAAGGCAATGCATTAAATAACTCTGATGAAAATGATTGTCCTGGCTGAAGAGCCAGCTCTTTCCCCTTAAAGTCTTGAAACAGGAAAGATGCTACTGAGATGGTTTTCCCTGTCCTCCCTACCCTTTCTATCCCCCAAAGCAACTAGTAGGATGAGTCTACCCACAGACAAAAAAGGCTTTTAAAAGTTGCTACTAGTGGAGATGATCTGTTTCACCTCCCTTTCCTGAGTCAATCAACCTACCAACACTAGGGAGATTTTCTTAAAAAGAATTATTGGCCTCAAGGAGTTTTTTGTTTTTGTTTTGTCTTTTTTGGGGGTGGTACAAGGTTAATATGCATGAGACAATTTCAAAATAAAAGACCCAGTACAATCAAATGCAAAACTGGCTCAATACCATAGGTGTACAGAAAAAAATGACTGACTTATGAAAATCGCATTCAATTTGGAACTGACCTCAGTAAAACAAGATTTAGTGTCTACTTGAAATAGATCCTGTGTTACAAGAAGATCTCCAAGATTCCTCTTACGTGTTTTCTTTGATTTTATGGGCTCCCTTTTCCTCATGTGTTTCCTCACATATTTCAGCCTAGTTGAACTAATTACTAGAAAAGCTCTGAGTTCCTTTCTGAGCCTTGAAAGGCCAAGGTTAAGGTCAAAGGTACCAAGAATGGTTACTTAACACAGGAAGGTAAGTAAGAAAGGCTAGAAGGCTACCTGAACCTTAGTAATAAATTTATGTTTAATCTATTCTGTAAGTCTGAAAAATCTTAATTCCATTACTCTAACTAAAGGAAAAATAAAATTGGCATTATCACTGGACCATCAAAGGTAATGTGGAACTGAGATAACTTAATAAAAACTTGAAACTCCAGCCATTATAATAACTCCAGAACTTCTTTGGGAGAGGAAAGGGAGGCTGCCTGAACTCATTAAACCAGTTTTTCCATTTTCAGAGGTCAGTAATCCCTTATAAATAATTTATATCCTACCCCCATTCCACCCCTTTCCTTTTCTGGCTACAGATTAAGAAATAAAATTTTTAAATTGTTAGCTAAATACAAGGATAAAGCTTTTTAGGAAAAGGAGAGAAGAGTGGGAGGTTGGTAAGAAAAACAGTAAAAGTATCTTCATAAGCCCCCCACCCCCCAAAAAAAAGCCTTTTAGGTTTAATTACAAGCATCAGAGGAGGAAAAACATAAACATTATAGTGTCTAGAATCTCTGACCAGAAGGGGCCTCAGGCCAGATAGGCCAACCTGAACACTCGGCATTATGCTGACAAGAGGACACTTCTGCTTCTGTCTAAAGACCCCCAGTAACGGGGAACTTACTACTTCCTAAAGCCCTCCATTCTACTTTTGTAAAGTCAATCACAAGCAGCTCTTCTGAGGACCGCTGCTGTCAATAACTTTAAGCAGCAAATCTTGTAGTATAGTGAACTCTCTATTTATTCTGCAATAAACAAAATCAAAACATTCAAGAAACTAAAGCACAACATTCACAACAATATAACATAACAACTTATTACTAAGGTGGCCATACAGCCTTAAACAAAACATATCATTCAGTATGTTACAATCTCCTCAATCAATATAGAGTCCCCCAAATCAAGTTTTCTTTCATCTTGACTCCAGGCTGGCTTTCAATCATCCTTAAGGGGTAGCAGAAAGAACAAACACCATTCCCCCCAGGTCACAGTAAGTTACAATATCATCAGTCAGCACCAAGTACCCAACTAACGTCTTCATATACAAGCAGCTCTCTGCCTCTGGTTCTGTATCTCAGCCCATGGGGACTATTCTACTCCAAGCCCTTCACAGTTTGTTTTTAGGAAGACAAAGCTTAACAGAGCTACAACAACATTTACATGCATTGCCAGCACTATCATATCAATTCACTTTTTTTTTCTAACAAAGTAACACAAACTAACAGGAAAAGTTTCAGAAATCAAACACAAATCAACAGTAAAGTCCCAAGACTTCTGTAAACAGCAGTAAAGTCCTCTTTCAGGGCTTTTGGTAAAGTCTTTTTTCTTTCTTTTTTTTTGTTTTTTTGGAGGGGGGAGGGCAGAGCAATTGGGGTTAAGTGACTTGCCCAAGGTCACACAGCTGGTTTTGTGTTAAGTGTCTGAGGTCTGATTTGAACTCGGATCCTCCTGACTCCAGGGCTGGTGCTCTATTCATTGCACCACCTAGCTGCCCTGGTAAAGTTGTCTTTCAACAGACAGAATGCTTTGTTCTGACAAAGTAACATCAACACAGACAGAACAAAAAGACAGAATTGCCAGATGTCACAAACATTCTCCCGCTCAGTTCATGCTCAGGCTTTTCTCTGCTTTGCTTCTTCCTGTTCCTCCCTTCCTGTTCCACTCCTTCTGTAAGCTCTTCCCACCATGGGCTCCATGTGATGATATTAGGCCTATTAAAGGCCAGAAAAAGTTCCAAACTCCCTTAGGCCTATTAAGGGCAACAAAAATGTATACTGTTTCCAACAAAGATTTGACACAATCAAAAACAAGACTCGAAGGTACTTGAATAGCTGAAACAAGCAGCAAAGTACTACTTTGCTTGCCATTACAACTTTGGAACAGCACTAATTAGGAAGTTTTTTTTTAAATATTATACCTAAAAATTAAACATGCCTCACTGTAACTATCACCCACTGCTCCTAGTTCAGCTTTCTGGGTCCAAACAGAACATGCATTATCCTTTTCCCACAAAACCGCCTTTAATAAACTTAGATAACTCCAAGCTTCCTTAAGTCTCTGCCAGGATAAACCTTTCCAGTTCCTTCTTCATAGGACATGGCCTCAGGTCCCCTCACCATCCTAGGAGCTCTCCTCCTCCAAATGTCCTCCAGCTTGTCATTGTCCTTCATAAAATGTTCACGGAAGTGGACGTGATGTGTCTTGGATAGGACAGGATTACACTATGACTTTCCTCCTTCTGCCCATTATGTTTCTCTGCATCACCTGAGCAAACTCATTTTTTTCAGCTGCTATTTCATACTGCTGATTCACACTGGGCTTGTATACAATCCCCTGAAACACCTAGAACTTTTTTTAGATGAAGTATCCAACCCTGTTTCCCCATTCTGGACTTGGACAGCTGACTTTCTTTTTTAAATAACCTGACATCTATACAGTATGTCAGGTTCAGTCTCTAAGTCTCTCAAGTTGAACTCCCTTTGGAGCCTTCTTCTTACAACTGGTGTGTTTGTTAGCTCTCCTTCTGGCTGTCATTTGACACTTGAACATCCTCATCTTTAGTCTGATAATATCCATTACATTTCTATACCTTTTTAGAGTAAATATGTTGTTTTAATGTGACACATTATAAGTATTGACTTGATTAGTCTGTAGCTGAGAAACGTTGCTTGGTGGACAGGGTTGCACAAGTAATACAGGTTAATCTTTTCATAGATGAATATATGTACATATAGAGATATTTATATCCCACCCCATCCTTCTCCTCCCCCTTCTTAGCTCATTAAGTAAACTAGGAAATACATATGCTATATATCTATATATAATATAAATATATATGAATATCTATGTCTATACTTAAGAATTTCTGCTCTTTATTCACTTTTACGCCTTAGCTTTCTCTATTATGCTTAAAAACAAAGCAGTCCCTACCCTCAGAAAGCATATGTTCTACTTGAAGTAAACACCACTTACACTAAAGAGTAAATATGAACACAGTAATTCCCAGGGAATGGGGCACTAGCAACAGGATTTATCAGGACAGGCTTGCTGTAAGAGGTGGCTCTTGAGTTAATATATGAAGGAAATTAGAGCCTTTGTAAGGAAGAGATGAGGAGGGAAAGCATTCTAGGAACAGGAACTAGCCTGCACAACAGCAGGTATATGGAAGATGGATCTCATATATAAAGAATAATAAATATGCCAGTTTGGCTGGAACATACAGTGAATGAGAGTAATGCCCAATAATCCTGGAAATGCAGACAGGAGCCAGAACATGAAAGGCTTTTATAAGTCAAACAGAAGACTTATTTTATTCTCAAAGCAAAGCAGAATCACTGCACCTTCCTCAGCCTGGGATTCTGTCAGATCTATGCTTTAGGAACATTAAATTTAGCAACTCTGTAGAGGGAGTTGTAATGGCAAGCAAAGAAGTACTTAGCACCTTGTTTCAACTATTTAATTATTTAGCACCTTATTTCAGTTCAAGTTTCTTTTGAGCCTTGCCCATGATTATATCAAGTCTTTGTTAAGAAATAGGACTTGTGATCCCCACAGTGGGAGGAACTTGCTGATGCAACAGGAAGGGGCGGAACAGAGAGGGGCTAATGATCATATATAAAAAGCTCAAACTGGGAAAGAGCAGAATTGAGAAAGGGAACACTTGTGGTGGCGGCACTCTGTTAGTCTGTCTATGTTAATTTGTGTTTGTAATACTTTGTACAAAATCCCTGGTACCTTACTAGAATACCTGAAAGAGGATTTTCTTGTTGTCTGTTTACAGATGTTCTAGAGGAGGGTTTCAGAGTTCCTGGGATTATACCAACAATTGTTGAGTTCTCAGACTTTGTGGGTCTGTGTTGATTTCACAGGCAGAAAGTGAATTGATGATGGTGTTAGCAAGGTGCATGAATGTTGTTTTGGTTCTGTTAAGGTTTGTCTTTACAGAAACAGAAACTGTGAAGGACTTGAGGTAGACTGGACACTGTGAGCTTCAATATGGAATGGGAACTGGACGAGGAACTGAACAAAGCTGGATGAGGAGCTGAGAACTACCTACCTTTGAATCTAAGTGACAGTAGGGTAAATTCAGGTAAAAGCTGGGACCATGGAAGAGGAACCATGGAATTTGGGAGCCAGCCTCGAGTTAAGATGAAAAGACCTCTCCTTGGGTACTTAATGCTGACTGAGAAGATCATGATTTACTGTGGCCTTCCACCTACATGTCATCATCAGGAAAATGGACATTTTCCCATCCATGTAGTTTTTCTGGTAGGAATTGTTTGTTAGGCTTTCACAAAGACCAATTCCAGGGTCTCATTGTAGCACGGAAGAGAACCTGAGATCAGGAACATTACGCCAATGAGAGGCATAAATACTGGCTGAGTCTTCCATTCTGGAAAATCTTTTAATGTAGTCCCAAGGATTAAATAAGTCTACTGTCTGATGCCCATGAAGAATACAGAGAGTCATCCTCAGTAGACTATTCATTCGGTGATACAGGCTTGCTTCGGTATTTTTGAAACGACAACCATTTCCATAATTAGAAATAAAGGGGAAAAAAGTTTTAAATGGCCCTCAGTCCTGTTTGGCTCTTCTTCTCAGGGATGGTGATAGAATGGTGGCATGTGGGGTTACGAATTCCCATCACTTTAGAGGTCTATGAACAAAAACAACTGTTTGGAACCCTAACCATAAGATCTTTATCCAATGACAAACTGACATGCTCGGAAGAGCTCGACCTCATCACTAGTGATACACTAATGATTAATAAAACTCCAAGACAAAGAGAAGTTTAAACTAAACAAAAAGGATGTTTCTAAAACTCTCCTTGGATCAGCAAACAAAGGAATTGGTAGTTGGCTTCAACATGAACCCCAAGAAAATAAGAAAATCATTTCACAAAGTGTCAAGTCATCTCATCTTTAATTGTTCATTATCAGGATAAGTAAAAAGACCATCACAGAGACAACAGCAACTCATCTGCCAACATCTGTTACAGAGAAACTGGGAAAGGTACTTTATACAAGCATACACCTGCATGTGTAGTGACCTCCAAATGAAGATGGGGATAGGGAAGATGGCAAAAAAGGGGCTGGAAAATAAGGTTCCACTTTGAGAAACAAGGCTTATAGAAGTTAGAAGCTTTCTGCCCGTAGGTTATGAACACGTTTTTTCCAGGGAAGAATCAGGTGCTAAACAGAGTGTGTACCATACACAGCACCACATAGGATATAATTTTTTTTTTTAAAGGAAAATGAATGTATCTTAAAAGAAAGGAAGGACATTATTAATGTGGTAATAATGTGAAAGCTGTCCATATTGTATGGCCAGACCATTTACTTAACTAGTATCTAGTTGGAATAAAAATATGAAGACAGTGGGGCAGCTAGGTGGTATAGTGCTGGCCATGCCTCCCTCCCTCTAAAAAGCAAAAAAAAAAAAATGAAGACACTACATACACTCCCAAAAGCTACCACTTGATCTATTCAAATAAATCATGATGAAAAATGGGAAATGGAAAAAGGCAGATATTAACTTTGTTCAGTGCCATTTTTCTGTAAAAGTTTAGTGGGTGGAAGGCAGAATAGTTTTTAAAAATTTATTACATCAAAAAGTTTTATCGCTGTCACTTTGTAAATAAGACAGACACTAAAAAGTTGAATGACTCTGTTTGGACCCATTATTTCCCAGGAAGCTGGAGAGCTTTCCCTTTATACACTGTGCTTCTTATTGTCAGCATTCTTATTTTACTTGTACTCTTGGGTTACTGACGGCAAAGGGCCTTAAAGTCACATCTGCCCATTTCCTTGATGATTTTATTGTAAGCATCACTTAGGAACTCTAAAATCAGCAACCTCTTAGCCCTTTTTTATTTCTGAGCTCTTTTATTTCCATTTTTTTTTGATAGCTCAAAGCATGATTTTCTTTTAATCTGGTGTGGAACAGAATCCAGTTTCAGCACCATCATTTTAAAGTCTCTTGGCACTCGAACAGTGATAACCTAGGAGCAATAACAACTCCCCTTATCTGTGTGCCATTTAATGACTGCAGTACTGCCTTGGGAGCAATAAACTGCAAATACTTCCTTTCCTGCTTTAGACTTCTTTTTTTTCTACTGGAAAGACCTTCAGTATTTCAAATTTATTCTGACTACTTTGTTAGGACCTGGCCTTTTTGTCCATACCTACAAAAATTGGCTTCTGGCTTGTTGCCTCACACAATTTTGGCTGTGGTCCAGATGGATCATCCAATAGTTTATCATGCAAAGACAAGGAAGGTTAGATTGCTTATGTGGCCTTAACAAATGATGGGGTCAGCAAGCCTATCACAAAAATACAGTACACTTGTAGAAACAGCTTTCTAGAAAATTATATTCTCTTTTGCAAAAGAATTGTTTAGAAGAGAACAGAAGGAAAAAAAGGACAGATACAAAAATATGTTGAATTATTATGCATGCCAGAAAGAAAAGCAAGGTGTATATAATATTCAGTTTCATGTACACCTGCTTCTGTCCTGATATGTCTAGGTAAGTACTCATCTTATTTAATATTTGTTAAGTATGATATAAAGGGTGAGAAGATTTTTAAAGTAAAATAAGGACTGAAAAAAAATAACTAGCTGATTTTTCCTTTCTGCCCTCAGGATTGAAATCCAGCCTATCTGAAATCCTCTTGATTGCTTCATTTGCCCTTTTCCTTAGTATAACTGCTTAAAATCTGCTCTTACAATTTTTCTTCATCCATTATGGAAGAAACTCTGACTCTTTACATTGTATATTCTGGAGCAGAAGTACTTTGTTGGAAAGCTTTACTGTTACATATGATTTGCATTTTTTACTAGACACTTGTTCTTGGTCTTAGAAGACAAACATTTTCATTATTTCTTTGTACAGTGGTAAGAAAGCCAAAATGCAAATTGAGAGCGTCCTCTGAAGCCCTGATAACCATAGAAGGAATCGTTCTCATAGCTTTATGAATGCAATTCTAGGCTCTAAAAATGTGGCCTCCCTTTGGCTCTAGATCCCCTAAAAACTGCTTCCCCCAAACTCTCCCACTCTTTCCCCCCCATAATAGCAACCCTTTATTTCCATTTCCTAATTTTACCTCTAAAAATGTCACACAGTGAAATGAACTGACCTGTACTGAAGTCTCTTTTAGGAGAATTAGCAGGGAAGTGAGTAAAGTACTATTTATTCAGCTTGATTCCTGAGCTCCAGAAAACCGATTTATTCTTCTTCTGATCAATAAAAACAACAGCTTCCGTTTGCATTGTGGCTTTCTGAAAATAAAGTGTTTTTCTAATTCTGTACGAAAGATATTAATAATTCTTGTACTGGCAATCTTGCAAATGCGAGTTAACTGACTCGCCCAAGGTCACACATAGCTAGTAAGGAGTAGCCTGGTTACCCCAAACCAGAGGCGCCTTTTGCACCACGCCCCCAGGCCACGCCCCCTCCGCCAAATTTAAGGGCACAGTGAACACGGCAAGAGCAGTTAAAAGAGATGCAGAGATGGGTCCCCAGCTCACGGTGGGCTCAGGCTCCCGGGGGGGGGGGGGGCGGGTCCTGAAGGGTGTAGGATTCCAGAACCGAACGTGAACGCTGCCTGCGTGACCTTGGGTAAGTCACTTACGGATGCTTGGTCACTGCACCCCGCTCTGTGAAAAAGGACAGTGGGGTGAGGTTCGCTCGCCGGCGCTTCCTGGGGGATGGATGTTGGAGCTCGGCTAGGAACCAACCTAGAGAAAGGCAAACCCTTCGTCAGTCCTTTGACTCAGTTGAGACGGCTTACTTAAACCTCCGACCAGCCGTTAGCTCCTGAGATACCTTGTCGACCACCTCGGCTTCCAGGGTCTGGGGCTCTGGAAGCATTAGCATGGGCTGCGGAGCAGGACAATGCATCCACTTCCCACCGCGCTGCCCGCGGGCTCACACTACGACTCCCGGGATGTAACTCGCATGGAGCGAACTACAAAGGCCAACATGCGCTGCGCCGTGCTCACCACTTTGAATGTCGGTAGCTGTAGTCCACACGCTCCACCTTCCGGTGAGCGACCAAACCCCCCCACTCGTATCTTCCGGGGTCGAGGGGTGGTGGGGAGCCTTAATTCCAAAGTAAAACCGTCGCCTTAGCTGGGGAGCAATCGAATAACAGCCTCCAACTCCCCGTCTTCGACCCTGACCAATAAGGTGGACCAGCTATAGTCATGTGACTCAAACCAGAGTAGCACTTTGGTCCCTATAATTCCTTCGCGCGAGAGGCTGTCTCTTCTCTATGGTTTCTTCAGATCATAGAAGGGTGGATGGGCCTTTGGAGGACTCCGTACATTCTTCCTCCATTACCTCACTGTCTCCGGAAGGCTGCCGGGATAGCGGAGGACCCAGTTCCTACCTCGGTTCAGTCCTCCAGCCGCCCAGGGAATCCCTCCAGCAGCTCCTCCTTGCTGCCGCCGCCGCCGTCGTCGCCGCCTCCGCCTCCACCTCCTCCTCCTTCTCCTCCCCCCTTCCTCCTCCTTTTCCTCTGGCCTGGCCCGGCCCGAAGCTCTTCACTCCGACTGGAGGGCCCGCTTCTCTCGGGAGCCCCCACCCAGGCGCATGGCTCCATGAAGCGGGAAGAGGAGGAGGCACAGTGCGAGAAGTCCCGGCTGCTCCAGGGACTGGAAAAAAGGTGAGAAACTCGGGGTCATCGCCGCCGTGGCCCCCCGCGCCTGGTCTGCTGGGAGGGAAGGGGGCCGGAGCTCGAGTCCGGGCGGGGGGAGCCGGGGCTGGGGGGACCTGGGCCCCGAGGCCGTGCTTTGAGTGGGGACCCGCCAGCTGTAGGCCGGAGGATTTGAGACAGGCTCGTGGTTGGGGGCGGACGGGAGGATCCCTGCTGCCCGAGCCGAGCCCGCCGCCCCCGGCCCCCTGCGGCGGGGCTCCGGCTGCCTTTCTTTTAAAACCCTTTTCGAAACAGTCTCGGGTTTGTGGAAAGTTTGGCGGTGTCGGGCGCCCCCTGGCGGCCACCGTGGGGCCGGGACCTGCCGCCCCCTCCCCCCGACCCGGCCTCCCCTCCCCCGCCGCGGGATTGTTGGGGGGGGCCCCTCGGGCGGCCCCGGCTTTACCCTCCGACCCCTCCCTTGTTACCCTGCATTGGGGCAGTTTCTGCTCCCTTCTCTCCCTCCAGTTCTCACCTTGCCACATTTTTCTCCACTTTCTCTCTTTTTCCACTTTTTTCCTTTCTTTCTCTACTTTCCTTCTTTCCCCTCCTTTTTCTTTTCTTCCTCCCCCTTTCTCCCTTATTTCCCCCTCTTCCTCCCCCTTTCCCCACCTCCTTTCTTTCTCCGCCATTTCCCCATCTTCCCCCCTTTC
>CM053596.1:224906332-224919374 GCA_028646575.1 Pseudocheirus occidentalis | reverse complement strand
CTTCCTCCCCCTTTCCCCACCTCCTTTCTTTCTCCGCCATTTCCCCATCTTTCCCCCTTTCCCCGCCTTCCTCCTTTTTCCCTTCCCCATTTCCCCCTTCTTTCCCCACTTCCCCCCTTCTTTCTCCACCTCCCGTTTTCATCTTCCTACCCTTCCGTGTTCCATCGACCTTTCCCACTTCTCCTTCCTCTTTACTTCCTCCTGTTACTTTCTTCAACCTCCATCTAATCAATATTGGTTCCCACGGTGTTCCATTATCGTTTTGCTTAACACATTTCCACTTTTTCCCACTATCTTCTGATTTCCTATCCCAAGGATATCTTTTACTTTCCTGGTTGCAGACTCCCATGTCAGCATCTTCCTTACCCCTCAGCTTTCCCTAACCCAGAAACCTCTCTTCTAGCTTCACTCTTTCCCATCCTTGTCCTGATTTGACCTTCTCTTGTCCTGGTCTCCCCTTCTCTTTCTCTTACCACACTTCCTCTTGGCCTAACCAACCCTGTCCTATCCTCCCCCCCCCACACACACACACATACACACTTGTCTTGGCCTCCAGTCTAAGCAGAGCCAAACCTGAATCTTACCTCCCCAGAGATCCCTTACCTTCTTACTCCCTCCCCCTCTCTCAGCCCCTCAGAATATGGGGCCTGCTCAGCACCCTCACTCTTTTCTTTGGAATTAGCCCTGTCTCCCAAGTCCTTACTCACCCTAACCCTAGGAGCCAGAGGAAGACTGGGGAGTAGACAGCAGATTTAGGAGTAGGAACATGGCATTCTTGAGCCTTCAATCATCTTTGCTACAAAGGAAGTGAAATGTGTTGCCCCTGTTCCTCTGGCAGGGGTTCTTTGCTGGTTGCTTTTTTGAGGATATGGAAAATTCATTGTACATAAAAATCAAGAATAAGCAAGTTTTAACTTAAAAGTTAGGGGAATTTTTAATGTACCTTGTATCCCACAGCATTTTATAAAACATTAAATTCATAAATACCCTTCCCTTTGATATAACATCAAGGATAGGATAGTTGAGGAAATATGACCATTGTTGCTGCTTTCAGCTAGTCTACTGTTTTCTAGGTTTCTGAATGTTTTAAGGTGAGGAAAGCCCATTCTGCAACCACAGTTTTCTAGAAATTGCTCTTTTCTTACCTCCAGAAAAATAGGCCATATTTCTCCTTTCTTGGATTTTGTTAATTCACTGCCTTTACATTTTAGGTACAGAAAGCAGGAATGGAACTGGAAAAAGGAAAATTCATTGCAGATACAAAATAGCTCCCCCCCTCTGCTGTAGCTGCCCCTCTGGCCATATACATTTTCTGATTTCAGTGAGTATAACCTTGTACTTACTCAAAATAAAAATGTATAGCTGTCTTAGAAATAAAAGAAAACTTTACAGCCTAGTAGGTGTGCGTGTTCAGTTCCAGCATGAGGTCCTATATACTTTGAAAGCTGCCAGTTTTGATATTTTTAGTTCCCCAATGAGGCCTGATGGTGATGGGGTCCATTGTTCTTTCTTTCTCTTTGACTTTAATTGAAGTCATTTTTTTTCTATAATCTGCAAAGTAGAATTAGAAGAGGGCATAGTTTCAGCCTTTCCTTTTTTTTCTAGTAAGGTTATGATTTTCAGCAGAGACTGAGTGGAAATAAAATTCACTAAGTCTGTTATACCAACTAAACACTACTTTCACTGGTTTTGACAAGAAATAGCCTTTAGAGTTGGTGCAGATCACTATCAAAGGAAATTCATAGAACTGTGCAGTAAATTTATGCTGTCTACACTACCTCCTGGAGCATTTGTTTGTCTCAGCTTTTGCTGTTGATATCATTTTAATGAAATCTGATTCATACATAAAATTTACAGATGGTATGGGAAAGAATTGGCATACTAAATATAAATCCCAAACAAAGGTCTACATGCAGTGAAGCTTTATAGTGACTAATTCCACAGGATTTAACAAGAAAACCTTTTTTGTGTGTTTTCAAGGTTTTCCACATACACTTGAAAGCTTTGTAGATACGTAGAACTGATTTTAGCTCCCTTTAACAAATTACTAAGCCAAGGCACGGTGAAGTTGTGATTTGTCCATATTCACATAGTTATCAGATCATGAATTCAAACCCAGGCATCTGACTCTTCTAAATTTAAAGAAGTATTGAACATCTGTCCAAAATCTGTTTTGGAAAGAGATAATAAATAATGCATTATCTGTATATTTGCTTTTTGAGATTACAGGGGTGAAATTATAATTTATATACAACAATTAGTGTTCTTAAAGTTGAGCTAGCAACAATATAGAAGTAATCCCTGATGCAATTGTTTGAGGCAAGTACCAGAGTGGGTTTTTTTTCCCCTCTTACTTATTAATTAATAAATTTGTGGAGTTTTTCCCTTTCCTTATAACAGAGATTGCTATGTCTTACTCGACTTTGTAGAGAGTTTGATTAAGACAGATTTCAGGACTTGGAACAGAATTCTTACTTCCATATCCCCAAAAGTTTCTGTCCCTTTTGTTAGAAGACCAAGTATTGAAACAAGATAATCTAGGCTCTTTCTCACAAAATAAAAGTACATTTTTTCTTAATCTAGACTTCGATAGCTCCTTTAATATTACTTGGAAAATAACCCCAGTTAACCATATTGTGTAGTAGTTTCTTTACCTTCTTTCCAGCAGGCTTCATATTTTCTTTAACAATGGCATACTTATCAAATGAGCCTTTTTTTTTTTAAGTATGTTTCTTTGTAATACCAGCTTTTATTAAAGGCATAGGTAGATGAGGGTTTCTTCCCATTTTGGGATAGCCTATGAGCTACTCAGTTTCTTAAACAGCTCATTCTGAAAGGTTAACAAGTAATGCATTATATTCATGAACTTACTGTTGAAAGGATAAAAAGTGATCACTAGTGTCAGAGAAAATAAAAAATTCATCAGAAAAGTAGTGCTATGTTATGTGATTTGTCAAACTATAAGGTGGTTCTTTGTAGAAATTCTAAATGTTAAGACTTTTTCTCCAGAATTTCTGGGGACCACTAATGTCATGTTAAAGATCTTTTAAAATTATTATTATACTACTACCTATAATAAGATAATGCTATTTTTAACAGGGATGGTGAACCTCTTCAACTAAGAAGCTTTACAAGGGACAGTCAAGCATAGTGTCATAGAATGTAGGCATCTAATCTAGCATATGGAGCCATGAGGGAATGAGCAGAGGACATTTGCTTCTGACAAGAAAAACGAGTTCATTCGACCCTGTCAGTAAATGGGACATGTCAGTTCTAAGTCATTTCAGTAACCTATTAATAATGTGGATTAGCCTAAAGATCTCAGGTTTATTTGTAAAAGTAAAATTATTGAGAGTGGATTTAATAGGTTCCATCATAGATCATAGAATCATTGAGTTGGAAGGAACCTTAAGAAGTCATCTAAGTCTAGCACCTGAATCCTGAGTCTCCTCTGCAACTATATGTTGCCACCAAAGGTCAATTTACCTGTCCAAATGAGTAGGTCTTAAGTCTTACCCTTCTATCAAAGAAATTCAAACTGTTTTAGGCTGCAAATGAAAAAAATTTTAAATGTAATAGCAGCTTGAGGTTGTGCCCTTTTTACAAACCAGAGCCACCTGAACTTGAATGTATGCAAAAAATACTTTCTAATATGAAGACTGCCCTAATTAAAAATTTGAAGAGTGGATTTTGGCAGAAAAGATAACTAAACTGCATAGTTTAAACTGAGCAAATATAACTGAGCATTCAATTAAACTGAGAACTTTGTAGCTTGAGTTATCTGAGTTGGCAGACTGCTTTGCTATGAACAATTGTTCAGTTATCTACTTTGCTTTAAGTAGAGTTTACAGTTCTCAGGCATTTTCTGATATAACAGGAATGGATAACTACAGTCCAAATGACCTCATTGCTTCAGTGACAACTAAGTCAGCACCATGGAGAAGTGGAGGACCTAGTGATCAGGTGATAGATTGTACCCTCTGAAGAAAAACGTGTCATTTTCCTATGAAGACTCTTAGAAGAGAGTCTCCAGTTCAGTTCAACAGACATTTATAAAGCGCATGCTGTGTGCAAAGCAGTCTTCCAGGTGGAGGTATAACAAAGACACAGCACTGAGGGAATACCGTCAAACTCTGGGGTCTTTGGATAAATTAAAACCTTGCGGTTAACCTGGAGTGCATATTCTAGATGATGAATTACTTTTGTCTTTGTATTCATAATTATTCATTCAGTAGATGTTTCTAGAGAGCCTAATATAAAAAAAACACTAGGCACTGTGAAAGATACAAACACATATCAGTCCCCGCCCTCCAGCTTATAAACAACTGGCAGGGAGCTCTTCCATGTAGCTTCGCATTTCTGAGTAGCATTAGTGTTTTCTAAATCTGTTGATCACAAAACCGATCACAGAACATAGATAAGTGATATGAATTCTTTCTCCTAGAAAGAGAAATAGTCACTTTTCAATGAGCATATGCATAATTGAGAAACCAAAATCTCTTAGATATCCTTTTTAAATTTGAGGACCCTGCAGTCTGCTTGGTGCATTGGAAAGGTAGTAGCAAACAGGATTCATTATAATTGTAATAGAAATCATAATAGCACAGCTAATGGGAAAATATGGAGATAGTCTAATAGTTTAATGCTGAGGGAATTTTGTTCTCTGTAGGGTTGAAATTTGATGTTGGTAAGATGAATAGGAAGACTAAACCATTCTTAATTGCACTAGAGGCAGTGACACCTATTATTCCAATTTTCTTCCACTTGTGGACGACGTTCATATCCCATGAGAATGAAATTTCATCCAGTTCGTTTTCGTTAACAAGGGCATCCTCTTTGATTTGGACAAATAATAGGAAAATGATCTTCTGCCTGCTTAAAATGTATGTTTATTTTTTTAAACAGAGCTCTAAGGCTTTGTAAAAGTATATAATCAAATGTTTGCTTTTGTTGTTGGTTACTAATTTAAAGTCACTTAAGTATCAACCTAGAAGGGTTGATCTCATTGATATAATTTTTATGAAACAGTATCTTAAAATTTCATTTCTCATAAATGCAATAGTGACTTTAAAGCACCCAACCTAGGATGCTTAAGAGAATTGGAAACTACTGGTGATTTTCCCCAGATTGGTAGAGAAAACAGAAAACAAATTTACTTGTGGTTTTTGGAAGAAGAGGATTGTGCCATTGGATAGTGTGTCTGTTGTTATCTATTCAGATGGATGGCAGTCTGTCATGGTAGTATGCTATTACTCAGTTAGATTAAGTCCTACTATCAAGTGCCTAGTATTTAGTTGGTCATTGTGTGGCAGTCCTAAGAGTTGTCTAGTCTTGCCTGTCTGTATAGATGGCTCTTTGGAAGCAGAGTTGCAGTAATTATTCACTTTCAAAAGTTTGGGTTTTCACATATGTGGAGATAAAAGGCCAAATACTGAACCCTTTTGGAAAAGTTTCTTTATCAGGTTTGTGCTTCAGGTATGTGTAAAATTGACATTGTCAGATGATTGCAAATATGTTTTGATGCAGATTACATTTTCAACTTTGCCTTAGTTGACTAGTAAGGTTATTGAGTTATTACTAGTGTAGTGATCTCCAGAGAAATGCCCAGGATTAACAGAACCACATTTCTTTGTCTGTCATTGTATATAAGGGCTTCAGTAGGAGACAGCCAACATCAAATTGAAAATAAGTTAGAATGTGATCATTTTTTATGAGAGTTGTGAAAATGAGCGCATTTGAGATACCTAATTGTGTGCTGTGTGCAGGCTGATCCTTCTCCCAGTCTCGTATAGTTTCAGGCCTGATCTTGATTGGAATTCTTCTCTCTTACTTGGTTCTGAAGAATTTCAGTAGTTATAAGTCTTCCCTTAGCTGGGTTTTTAGCTTAAGAATATAGCCACCATATGCAAAATTGAATTATGTGGAAGAGGAATTTTTTTTTCTTTGTATGGTTCAACCTTTGTCTCCTCTAAGCTAAAAAACCCTCTAAGGGGCTTTTTTTTGCTTCTCTTAGGGCAGGGGACCTAAATGCAGGGCCACCTAAGGACACTGATGGCTCCGCTCAGATTCCAGCCCTCTACAGATAATACTGCTTCATCACTCTACGGTTTGTAGTTAATACATTTCCCCATAAACTTGGACTAATTATTCCCTACCTTTACTTCTCCCTGTTAGATAACTTAGAAATGATGCATAGGCAAGGATGCCAGTTGTCTTCTTCTTATACTAATATGCCAGTGACAGAATGAACTTCTAAATATATTATCTTGTAGTTGAGGTGATGATGACCATAAGTTTGTTTGGTCCTTTTTTTAAAGCCTCCACCTATAGTGACAAAATCTGCCATTAAAATTGTTCTTATTTAAGTCAACTTTCTGAACAGACACTATGGTCAGGATTTAGCTAGTAGGTAATTTAAAATTATTTAGTTTATAAATCTATATCAAATATCTTAAATAATTAAGAGATGTCTAGCTCTTGCTAGCATTTGACTTTGCATACCTTGGAAACAGTGAAAGCTAAAATGGGTGTTTCCCTGTGCCTGGTCAGAGTCCCTGGGGAGCTACTGAGTGTTTGTAGGAAGCGTCAGTATCTCCCATAGAGAGTGTCAGCTCAGGTCTCAGAGCTTACTAACTAAGAGCAAGTGACTCAGGACTCTTACAGGGGGAATGGATTTGAGAGTTCTGGGTTGTTTACTAAGACAACTTTGCCGCTAAACTAGCTTTTTATTACTTTGGTCAAGTCACCATCCCACTGGACTTCCATTTCTTTATCTATAAAATGAAGGAGTTGGCCATCTAAGGCTCCTTCTGGTTCTAAAATTCTATAATTCTAGTGTTAAGGCTAATCTGTTTTAAATTGTCCCACAGTAGTTTCTGTTATTATCCTTATGACTAAAAAAGTCCAGTAGATTTTACTGCCAGATTGTTAGTTAACATTTTCCTTCTCATTATCATCAAACAGCATTTAAGTATCCCCTTGCAGTTCCCCCTAATTTGTTTTTGTTTGTCTAAGTGAATTTCATGCTCTTTGACTCATTTTCCATTTCTGTACAATGAATAATGTGTGAGCTATATCCTGGTAGTCTGGTCATTTTGATCACCTGTTTATATTGTTATATTACTCTGTCCTGCTTTGTCAGGTTGTAAATTTTTTTTTTAATTTTTATTTATTTTGCAGCTGGAGTAAGCAATGTGTAGAACTTGAAGAGGGTTCAAAAGAAAACTAAAGATCATTTAAAAGTTGGAAAATCAGGCCTATAAGGGAGGAAAGGTGAAAATAACTAGTATTATTTAACTTAAAGAGATTGTTGAGTATTGATTAACGATGGTCTTTTGGTTTATTTTGAATTCTTATAAAAGATAATGGTATATGAAGCAGTTGTAGGAAGACACAGTGGTTGGGTGGAAGAAGTGCTGAATTAGGACTTATGAAGACCTGAATTCAAATCCCGTGTCTGCTGCTTAATGCCTGTGTTATCTTGGACAAGTCCCCTCCCCTTTCTGAATGTCATCTTCCTCTTTTGTAAAATTAGTAGATTGGACTAGATGTTTTCTAAGGTTCTTTCCAGCTCTAAACCTATGATCTTCTGTTTTCTTTAGTTCTATTATCTTTACTGAGAACATGTAGCTAGGAGATTGAAGTTAATGAGGAAGAACTTCTTGAATGTTGGAATAGGATGTCAAAGAATTTTATGACATTCTCTCTGCATTTCCTTAAAAACAGAATAGTCTAGTCTTAATCCTGAAAATGAGAGGAATAAATTTAAAAGGGGGAATGAGGAGCTGTCGGCCAACTGTGATATACCTTTTCATCTTGAAATCTTAGTTTTTATTTCAGTTGCTACTGCTGCACCCAGCTTGTTTACTACTTCAATTCACAGGAGTTTACAGCAATGAGAAGAGAACTGGCAACACTCAGCAGTTTGCACTATTAAAGTACATTTGTACATGTCCACAAACCGTCTGGGGACCATAAGACTGGGAAAATCAAGAGTAACTTATTAGGAAATGGTTGGGTATCCCCTGAATTAGGTGGTATCTCAAAATTTTCTCTAGCCTAATGGTTCTTTGATTTTTTTTCTTTCCGTACAAGTTATACTTCTTGAATGGGAAACAAGATCTATAGCTCTGAACACTTTTTTTTTCCGTTTAGCCTAATTCTTCACTTTCCCTCCCCTCGATAGGATTCTGCAGCATTCCAGACCTCAAGCACTGAATCAGGATGGGAAAAAGACGCTGTGTTCCTCCTCTAGAGCCCAAGTTGGCAGCAGGCTGTTGTGGGGTAAAGAAGCCCAAATTATCAGGAAGTGGAACACACAGTCACGGGAACCAGTCAACAACTGTACCTGGCTCTAGTTCAGGTCCTCTTCAGAACCACCAGCATGTGGATGGGAGCAATGGAAGGGAGAATGTGTCTGACTTAACTCTGGGGCCTGGAAATTCCCCAATTACTCGAATGAATCCCACTTCGGGAGCTCTGAGCCCACTTTCCCGGCCCAATGGAACTGCCAATACCACCAAGAATCTGGTGGTGACAGCGGAAATGTGCTGCTACTGCTTCGATGTCCTCTATTGTCACCTCTATGGCTTCCCCCAGCCACGACTTCCTAGATTCACCAATGACCCCTAGTGAGTAAACCCATATGTGTGGGCAGTGAAGATGCAGATGCCCAGCAGGCATGCTGTCACCTTTCTGGGTTACTCTGTGGGCGGGTATGGTCTTTATATCATAAAGAGCTTTAATAATCATTTGAGAGATGGGTAAGTAGGAATTAAAACAATGAGACATAAAAGTCAAAATGATATATTAGAACATCTACTGGATTCAGCAGTGGATGAGATGTCGGGTTTCATTCGGAGGAAGTGTATTCTTGTCGATAAAATTATGACCTAGGAATCAGGAGGAAGTTTTGTTCTTGGCTCTGCTGCTAGTTCACATTGGCTTAGGTAAGTTATTTAACCTCTGTCTAGTTTGTCCAACTGGAAGATGATGCTATCTAGTGTCTTACTCATTGGGTTGATTTATAGATGGGGGTCTCAAATGTAGACAAAAAGAAATGTTTATATATTTCTCTACTTCCTTCTTCAGCAGTCTTGTGTTGTTTCTAATACTTATTCCTCCACTTTTTACTGCATTTTACTTTGCCTGTTCCTTTTGTGCAGTATCAGTATTCGTGGAAGCCAAGGGTCACCAGCACAGGGAAAGGGGTCTGTGGTTTTTTTTTTTTAATCTTAAAATTTTTACCTGGAGCTGATGATTTGTACTTAACCACATTAAATGCAGAATTTGGATGATTGCTTGGTCTGTGGTAGCTCTTCATGATTTTTATCTCCTTTGGGATTAAAAAGGCTGTTTCTTAGGGACATATTATAAAGTGTCCTTAAAAATGCCGACTCTTTAGTTTCCTTATGTGAAACATTCTTTCATTTAAAAAAACACATGTTTATTAATCATCTATAATATTCATAGGATTGACCTAAGGATTATGGGGAGTATAGTGTTGTATAGTCTACCATCCCTGCCCTTAGAACCCTGATAGTTGAAGTTGGGAAAATAATTAAGTGTACATTCAAGTTAAATTGCCGTAGAAAAGTTGTCTCACAGTAGCACATAAACACATCCTAATGAGTGATACAGATAAGGTCTGAGAGTATATAGCTGGGATTCCTGTCTAGATTGGAATTGTTAGAGAAGGTTTCAAAGACAAAGTAGAAATTGAGTAGGATCTTGCAGGATAAATTGGAGTTAGGATCTTAGCCTCTTAAAATGGTTCTCTAAGGCTTAACTTCCCACCTGTTGCAGAAAATTTCTTTATACCATCCAGTGGATAGAACATTTTGCCTCTGCTTGGGAACTCATTGTTCTCTGAGGCAGCCCTCTTCATCATTAGACAGCTCTGAAATGGATGAATGGGGAAAGAGGAGGAAGGTATAGGCAAAGCAAGAGGAGAAGAATTAACATGATATACTTTGACTCAGAAAATAGTACTCTGGCTACATGACAGGGTTCATAGTGGAGAATAAGGGATTATTGAGCTGGAAAGGTAGGTTAAGACAAGATTACGAAGGGTCTTAGGTGATTCACTTAAAAGGATAGATTTTATTGTGGACGAATGAAGAAACCATTGGAGATATTTCAGTGGGCAGAAGACATGAAAGGTTTTTTGTTTGTTTGGGGGTTTTGGTGTTTTTTGTTTTGTTTTAAAAGAAGGTTGATCTGGGAACACTACAGGATTTGAGGACAGACCATTTGAGGCATAATTATAGTGGTTATACAGAATAACACATATTTGGGACTTGAAGAAAGAAAGTTTAGATAAAGTCTTTTTTAAATGATGACTGTGCTTTAACTTTTTATTCTCAGTGAGGTAGGTTTCCATGGGGTTTTGTAAGTTGTTGGTCATTTCTTGAGAATATTTAATCATACATCCACTTGTGTGTACTTTGTAGAAAGTAAATTACTAAGAATGGGAAAAGGAATTGGTAATTGCAGCTGGTAAAGTTGCATTTGTGGGGGTTTTTAGGTTTTTATGTTCTTACAGCCAATTGTCCTTCATACTAAAGAGGACCAAAATGACATCACAATGCTGGAGTCCGTTATAGTGTGTATGATGGATCCAACCAGTATGAACTCGGAAGGCTCTGCTACAGTTTGGACACAATTAGTCCAATAAAACTGATATGAAGCTTTTATATTCTCAGAGAGGCAATGATAAATTCAGAACAATCACTGTCCTGGAAAACTGATAAGGAAACACATCTTCCTCTCAGAGAAGTACTGTCCACGAATTATGAATATACGGTACAGCATTCACAGATTGGTTTACCTGAAATGTTTTTGTTGAAAAAGAGTTTGGGATAGAATGAGACAATGAATTTAAGGAAAAGTTACTGGTATTGAAAAACAAAGGACAACTAAAACTTTTTTTTAATACCTAAACAAGATTTTAAAGTACCTTTTGAAAATAACCTCTTTCTAATATTATACGTGTTCTTTTTTTGGCGGGGGGGCTGGGGAGGCAAGGCAGTTGGGGTTAAGTGACTTGCCCAAGGTCACACAGCTAGTATGTCAAGTGTCTGAGGCTGAATTTGAACTCAGGTCCTCTTTAATCCAGGGCCAGTGCTCTATTCATTTTGCCACCTAGCTGCCCTTATATATGTTCTTTTTAAGAATAATGGCTGCAACTTTTTTCCTGCACCAACTTTTCCATTTCATAGAATTAGAGCTGGAAGAGAGCTCGGAGACAGTCTAAGCCCACTCTCTCATTTTATGGATAAGGAAACTGAGTCCAAAGAATTTAAGTAAGTTGCTGAGGTCACAGATAATAAATAGCAGAGCCTGGACTTGAACCTAGGTCCTCTAACCTAGTGCTCTTTTTCACTGTTTATAAACCATATCCCTTAAAAATTAAGGGGGTGGAGAAAGTAAGAGGTATGCAGAGGGATGAACAGATTAGGAATTTGGTGTGGTATTTTTGTTTTTAAAATAAAATGAATTATATTAGACCCATTGTAATATTGTTGCATTTGATAGAAGTTGTGAATTGAGGGGCAGCTAGGCGGTGCAGTGAGTAGAGTGCTAGCCCTGGAGTCAGGAGGGCCTGAGTTCAAATTTGGCCTCAGACACTTGACACACTTAGCCATGTGACTTTGGGCAAGTCACTTAACCCCAATTGCCCTCCAAAAAGCAAAAAAAAAAAAAAAATGAAGTTGTGAATTGAAGAGATTATATTATTGTCATACATGGGGAAAGGGTAAAGGATGACCTAGGAAGATGGTTTTAGTTGATACCCCATCTAGATGCAAATATAAGCCAATTTATAAAGAGAACAAGAGATGGGAGGAAGGGGATGAATGTGCTGGCCCAAAGCAGAGAATTGAAGTAGCTCCTCAGCGACTTGAGAACCAGCGGAAACAGTGATCCCTCCTTCAAATGTGAAAGGGAAGGATTCATTTTATGTTCTGCATTTCAAGAGCCAAGAACCAGCCAGGCCTGTGCTGTGGATGGGTTTGAAGAAGAAATTCTGTTTTTAAAAAAAACCAAAAACTTAGGCTGTGCACCTTTAATAGTGTTGTGTTTTCTAACATCCGTTATATTAACTAAACAATTTATGAGGCCCTTTTCAACTGCGAACCTATGGTGGGCGGGGATTTTTTTTGAGTATATAAAAGAAGTGAGGGAGTGTTGCATGAAAGACGGAAGAGCTATCAGCTATGAAGTGGGAAAAGTTCATGATTGGTTAGCACAGTGGCTTTTAACCTGGAGTCTAAGCATTCCTAGTGTATACTGAATTAAAGAGATAGATAAGGATAACTGCATTTCATTATAATTTATTTTCTTTATAATCTTGTATATTTTATTGTAAGTGTCTAAAAATATTTTGAGAAGTATTCACCAAATGCCCATGAGCTCTAGGTCTGTGACACCAAAAAGGTTAGGAACTCCTGTATTATAAGGTTGAATTTAAAGTTATTCAGGTATTTCCAGAAAACGTTTTGGATGAGTAGAAGGGAGGTTCAGAATGCAAAGTGTTAAGGATTTTAGATGACTCTTAGAGATAGCTTCTCCTGAAGATCCAAATGAGGTGATGTATTTCATCTACCATAGTAAGTAACCCATGATGTTAACTTGACAAAGGGAGTACCATTATGAGGAGGACCAAGCGTTCTCTGAAAGCTTAGGCAATAGGAAAAAAAATTGTTCTGAAACATAACTGTAGCAAATACTTACGGTCTTGAGACATGTGCCTTTGGGAAACTTTTTAGGTTATCTGGAAATGTTTTTAAGTGAAGAATAAAGAGTTCTGGTGGACAATAAGTGTAATTTCCCTAGTTGATTGAAAGAGATGGAATGAATGGATCATGTGCAAGTAAGGGAAAAGATGAGGAATGAATGGGAAGGAAGGGTGGTAAAAACAGGGCTCACAGAAAAGATGAAAAACAAATTCAGAGATAGGCTAGGAAGTATAGGGATCTGTTATAGAAGAACAACACAAGAATGGGAGAAACCTACATAAATCTTCTGTGCAGCACTGGGATTC
>CM053596.1:224882643-224898391 GCA_028646575.1 Pseudocheirus occidentalis | reverse complement strand
AATTGTTGGGCACCATGAGTCCTTTCAGGCTCCTGTACAGAGACCATTCAAATATCTGAAAGCCCTTTGGATGACACGTTGCAGATCTCACCATTGCTAAATAAACCCTGAACGTTTTATCTCTCATCTCACTGTCAGCTGGATTTTCTGGCACTCTTCTTGCATTGAGTTTACTGGTATTAAAGAGTGCTTTACGTGATATAGCCTGCTCCTGAATGGATTGGAGTTGCCTGAAGAAGGGCAGAATACCATTGCTGAGTATGTGTGTTAACAGAGAGATGCTCATGTCTCGCCAAGAAAGCTCTTCTTTACCACTAGGCTACCTCACCTGTACATTGGTAGCAGTGCCTAGAGCTGGATCTAGGGTCTTGAAAGCTATGCTGATGTTTAAATAACACAGTTGGGTCAGGGATTTTACAAGGACAGAGTAAGACAAACAAATCCAATGTCTTGAGGCAGTTTTAATTTCAGGCAAGCTTCCTAGGGGACCTTTAAGCGGGGAAGTTCCATGTATGGATCTTTTAGAGGGAAGACTCACTGTTTTCTATTGTAGTTCTTTAGAGAAAAGCAGTGTAGTTTTAACTGGCAAGTCGTTGGTCTTGCCTAACATCTTGGGAGTTGCCAGCCCACCAGGGCAAAATGAAGAAGAGATCATTTTATTCCAGACCATTCAAACTTTCATGTGCATTCATACTTCCCTTTCTCATTTTTGCTGATTTCCAAACATCTGCTAGTAAACTTCCTCCTTCCTTCTCCTTCCATCTACTCTTCACTGGCTCGTTCAGTGATGTCACTGTGCAGTGCTCATACATATGACTCGTGGACTTGGAAGAAACATTGGAATAAGGCATCGCAAAATGACTGAGGAAGAGGAGACCAGTTGGATGAAAGGATTCTTATAATTATACACTGATTACCAGCAACAGTGGTTAGAGGACTTTGAAATGAAGTGCATGACCGACCCAGTGGATACAGTATTTGAATATATTTTTAAAGTTTAAGTGTGATAATGGTGTGGCTTTTTGAAACTGGCTGACAGTCAAGTCAAAAGTTCCTGTGAGTTTTCTTCTAATATGTAAAGGGGGAAATCTAAGAAACCACATGCATGCTGTTCTTGGCATTGCTGTCCTTCTAGTTTCTTGGAAATGTTTGCAGTTTTGTGTGTCAACATTATGCTCTGCTGTTCTTGAGGATATATGTTGTGTAAGGGAAAGGTGGGAGTTACATCAGGATTTCTGTGCAATATCACCCCAGACTTAATTTTGTGCTGGGTATTTCTCATGTATCACCACTTTTCCCTTACAGTGTTACTGAAAAAGCTTTGGAAGATGAAGGGATTGTTTCGTGATTTCCTGCTGCTGAGAATAAATCAGTCTCGTTACAAACTAGAGTGATAGTAGTTACTCTTAGGTGCCATGGACTGATGTAAGAGGGGTGGTTCAGCTCTGGGCAAACTATCCACCTCTAACTGTACAACAGTATTGATACATAGGGCTACACTCATTACTGTTCAAATGTTCTATGTTAGAATTTGTGTTTAATTTCTAAAGAGTTTAAAAAAAAGCAAAAAAAATTGGTGCTAAACTTTCACCCCTGAGCACGCTCAGTGAGACTGGTCATGCAAGCATACAGTGCCATGCTATTCAAGCCTATTTTTCTTTTTTAAATGTTGCCCTGTTCTGTGTCTTTCTCCTGTGTATGATGTGTTTTTTTTTTATTTTATTCAGGGGAGGGTGGGGGGAGGGTAGCTACCATTTTAAAAATAGCAAACTTGAGAAAATAATATTACAAAATATAAAATAAAAATTCCAGTACTGGGGGACTGGCTCGTTAACTGCAGCAAGCAAACGGAAGTGGGCTCCATGTCTTTGGAATGAAGAAGCCTTACTCCATTTATACCCCCTCTCACATATACACCTAGTTTAGAAGTGGAAATGCTGTTATGCCTCTTGGTAGGATGAGGGCAATAATGAGCGGACCAAGGAAAACTGATCTGCCCTCTAGGAAATGGGCATAGTCAGTATCAGTCCTAAATGTGATCTAGTAAGAAAGTAATTTAGAAGTGTGCTGGTCAAGGTCACCTCATAAAAATGCACAGCAGGTGGTTCTCAGGAAATAATCCTATGTCTGGATCATTATATGGCAGCTTTGCATAGGGAGATGACAACTCCAAACTGAAACTTAACTGCCTTCCACTTGCCTAACAGCAGTGATAGGGATGGCCAAATTTATATGGCAATTGGTAGGATTAAAGAATATTAAATCTCCTGTTTCTGCATAGTGTCTCATTTTGTCCCTGCGCTGCTCTGCTGGACAAATAAAATTGTTTCTAAGGAACCAGCTTCAGAGTTTGCTGGTTTGATTTGGAGTTTGTTTCATCCCTAGCTGTGAGTGCCTTTTGGTCTGGAGAGTTTTGATTGTCTCATGATAACCACAGCTAGGAAGTTATCTCTGTAATTATGACTTGTCCTTGTTTTACATTAACTAAAATAATGTCTTTGATCACTGGAGTTTGTCAGTGTTGGGATGTTTCCACTGTGAGGTTCTTAAAACTTATTCACTTCATGATGTTAAAGCAACCATTGTCAGTAGAGGCCCTTTCAATTTGAAAGGTGTGTAGTAAAAACATGAATATTTTATTGTTTATAAGAAAAGTCTGTAAAAAAAAAAAATCCTGGATGTTCATTTAACTTTTGCACAGGATCGGTTATTTTTCATGACACATTAACATCTGCAGTTTTCACTGACAGTTGTCTTTCTGTTGTTTTTCTAGAACTTTATTGTTCGTTTTTTGTTCATTTCATTTCCCTAAAGCAAGAGACCTCGTATGACCTTCAGTGCAGAGATGTCAGACCAATTCTTTGTATTACACTTGGTTGACTCCTAGCTATATAACTTCTGAGTGTAAATCATTGAACTCTATCCTCTAATGAAGTATTGTAGAGAATAAATCATAATGGGTAAAGATTTTTCTTTGTACTGTCTCATCTTTATACCATGTGCCTTGAACTATTTGGAGTAATAAAATTTTTTCTTATTACTAACAGCTAAGCAGCGATATTTGCCTACATACTGGTCACACAGCAGATCTTGTTAGTGAGAGTCCTTCCGCCGTCCGTCTTCCTTGTATTCAGGTATCGCACCTATCCATTCTGTCAGTCTTTTGCCAGTTACTTATCCTTATCCAGAGCCAATCAATCACCTATGAGATGCTTTAGTCTCAATCAAAAAAATGCTTGGGAATACACAGAAAGTGAGAGTCTCAAGTTATTTTAAATTGAAGTAGGAAGAGGTAAAGGTAAAACTAAAACTCATGAAATTTTAAGACTATAATCAGCTCCCTAAATTGTGATATAAACTGATTAAAAGTGCTACAACAGTTTATAGAAGGGAGAAAGAGTGAGCTAGCTAGAATGTGGATGGGAAAGATGTGGAAGGAATACATTACATTAGGAGAGGACAGAATAGCATGAGTATGGCATGTGAGAGAAACTGAAAACAAGTAAACAAGTAGTGTTGAGAAATAGTGGGAAATGAATTTGATTAGTTAAAATGGGGCCAGGTCTGAGGGTTTTGAAAGCCTGGCATAGTTGACAATATAAAAAGAAATAAGTTTTTAGAGATTCAAGTGAAACTGATAGTCATTTAAGTGGTTTTCATTATTGATGATACGGCCTATGATTCTCCATGTTTTGGGATTCAAATTGTGAATCTCAATTGTCAGCCACTTCCAGCTTTTTTTTTGTCCTCAACCCTGACAGAAACTGGAAATTTATTAGTGCAGGTCTAGGTATTTAGCTACTCGCTATGTACTAGAACCACGTGAAGAGAGTAAAACAAGAACAATCAGCTGTGTTCTTGGGCAAGTTTAATTCTCCTTTCCCTAGTGATCTGGGAGTCAGGTTCTCCAAAACTCATGGCTCCAACAGAGAAAGGCATAGGCATATATATCCTCCCTCTGCAACTAGCATTTGAGTTTAAGGCTTCAGTAATATTAACTCACATTTATAGCATTTTGAGGTTTGTAAATTGCTTTCCTCAACAGCTTGATGAGGTATCTAGATAATACAGTATCAGTACAGTATATCAGTTTTATGGGTGGGGATACTATGACAGAATAAATGATGAGCTGATTAACATAGCCGATAAATTTCTCTGAAGACATTTCTGACTTCTAAGTTGATTATTCTACACACCAGATCCCACTGTCTCCAGGTAAAGAGCCTAATCTGCCCGTGTTTATGTGATGTCAACTGACTCTTAAAGCACTGGGCAGTCCTTTATACTTCCCTAATCCGTTCACTATTCTCACCACAACTGATTTTACTCTCTTTTCCTCCTTTGTCAAGTCTCCCTAGGCTCCTCCTCTCCTATCATTGATCTCTTAATCTCCAAATCTAATGGCCTTTTCTCAGTCTTTCTTCTTGACCTTTGACATAGGTTAGCACCCTCCTTCCCCCCATACTTTTCTAGATTTTTGTGAAGCTATTTGGTCCTGGTTCTCCTCCTGACCATTTCTTCTTAATCTTTATTGGATCTTCATCCTTGTTTGGCCTATTCACCATGGTCCTCCAAGCTTCTGTCCAGGACCATCTCCCTCTATACTATTTCTCTTGCTGATCTCATCATCTCCCATAGATTCAATTATGCAGATGAATCTCAGATCTCTTTGTCCAGCCCTAACCTGTCTCTTGACCTCCAACCTTGCATCTTCAACTACATATTGGACATCTCAAACTGGATGTCTTATATTAAACTCCACATGCCCATAGAACTCATCCCTTTTCCCAAACCCTCCCTACTCCTGGACTTCCCTGTTATTGTTGAGGGTACCATCCAGTCAGTTAGGCTAGCAACCTAGATGACATCTTTGACTTCTATTTCAACCCCTGTCTCCATTGTCACACCATTTCTCCAATGCTCCCCTTTCTATATGCTGTCATGGCCACAACTGTTCCAGTTGCTTATCATCTCATACCTCACTACTATGACAGGTTGGTCTTCCTGCTACAAGTCTCTCTCCTTCAGTCCAGGTTCCGCTCAGCTGTCAGATTGATCTAAATAAAGCACAAGTTTAAGCATATCACACACACACACACACACACACACACACACACACACACACACACACACCATTTAATCAACTTGAATGTCTCTATTACCTCCAAGGTTAAATAGAGAATTGGTGTGGTTTTTAAAGCTCTCACTAATGTAGCCCATTCCTGCCTTTCCAGTCTTCTTAAATCTTGCACCTCTCCCCACCCCCCATATTCCACAATCCAGTGACATGGTTTTCTTCTTCAGTCTAGACATTCCATCTTCCAATCTGGGGTGTTTTCACGTTCCCCATGCTTGGAATTCTGCTCATTCTACCTCCTAACTTCTGGGCTTCCTTCAAATTTCAGCTAAAATCCCACTTTTTGTTATTTGAATAGTTTTTATTATTTTTTGATATTTAAATTTATTAATCCTTTGATTTTCAGGATTTCTATTTAGGTCTTTAATTGGAGATTTAAAATGTCTTTTTTTTACTTTTTTAACTTGCATACCCAATTCATTGATCTGTTCTATTGATGTAAGCATTTAGAAATAGAGATTTCCCTGTAAGTATTATTGCTTTAGCAGCATCCCACAAATTTTGATATGTTGTCTCATAGTTGTGTATCTTTGATGAAATTATCCATTGTTTCTATGATGTGTTCTTTGACCCACTCATTCAGTTCTGCTTTTCTGTATTTACTTGTGAGATTTTTATGCCTTAATATACAGTGGGGAACCTGTGGCCTCGAGGCCACATATGGCCTTCTAGGTCCTCGGGTGAGGCCTTTTGACTAAGTCCAAGTTTTATAGAATAAATCCTTTTGTTAAGAGGTTTATCATGGTTAAGAGTGTCTGGATTCAATTAAAGAGCTGCACTTGAGGACCCAAAGAGTCACATGTGGCCTCCAGGTACAGGTTCCCCACCCCTGACATGGTCAGTTTTTGTGAAGATGCCATGTACAGTTAAGAAAAAAGATATACTCCTTTCTATTCCCATTCAGTTTTTTCTTGAGCTCTTACAGTATAGCTAACTTTTCTAAAATTCTTTTCATCTCCTTAGAATCTTTCTTATTTAGTTTATGGTTAGATTTATCTAGTTCTAAGAAGGGCAAATTGAGATCCCCCACTAAAATAGTTTTACTATTTCCTCCTGTAACTCATTTAACTTTTATTTTTAAGAATTTGGATGTTGTGCCATTTGGTACATCTGTTTTTAATATTGATAGCACTTGGGGCAGCTAGGTGGCGCAGTGAATAGAGCACCAGCCCTGGAGTCAGGAGGACCTGAGTTCAAATATGGCCTTAGACACTTAACACACACACACAAAAAAAAAAACTAGCCGTGTGACCTTGGGCAAGTCACTTAACCCCAACTGCCCTCCAAAAAAGCAAAAAAAAAAATATTGATAGCACTTATTTGTCTGTGGTACCTTTGAGTAAAATGTCATTTACCTGATTATCTTTTAATTAGATGTCTTTTTGCTTTTGCTTTGTCTGATATCAGGAGTGCTACCTCTGCCTTTTTTTTTTTTGTAACCTCAGCTGAAGTATAATTCTGCTCCAGCCCCTTATTTTAACTCTGCGTCTTTCTGTTTCAATTACATTTTTTGTCAACAACATATTTTTAGATTCTGGTTTCTAATCCATTGCTATCCATATCCATTTTATGGATGAATTAATCCCAATCACATTCACAGTTATAAATGCTGTGTATTCCCCTCTGACTTATTCTTTTATTTCATCTTTTTTTTACCCTGTCCCTCCTCAAAAGTCTATTTTGCTTCTTGACCATTGCCTCCCTTAATATTAGCTCCTCCCCCTCCTATTTTTCAGTTGAATAAGATGGATTTCTATACCCAACTAAATGTGTATCTATATTCTTCCTTCTTTGAATCGGTTCAGGTGAAAGGAAGATTCGAGCATTTCTCCCTCCACTCTTTCTTGCATGCCTCTTTTATTGTACATAATTTTCCCCATTCTCTCCCTCCCCCTTCTCCCAATGCATTGCTCTTTCTCACCATTCCATTCTTTTTTCTTTTCTTTTTTTAAGATTGTCCCAGCCTAATCAACTCACATCCATGCTCTTTATATAGACTCCTATTACCTAATAATATATAGTTCTTAGAAGTTACTAAAATCCTTTTCTGACCACTCTGCCTTTAAGGTTAATGCCTTCCTTCTGCTGATTATCTCCAATTTATCTTGTATATATCTTGGTTATACATAGTTATTTTCATGTTGTCTCCCCCGTTAGTCTGTAAGCTCCTTAAGAGAAGACATGGTTTTTTGCTTTTCTTCATATTCTTGTAGGCAGCTAGGTGGTGTAGTGAACAGAAAATTGGACCTGAAGTCAGGAAGACCTGAGTTCAAATATAGCTTCAGACACTTAAGTGTGTGATGTTAGGCAAGTCACTTGTCTGCCTTGGTTTCCTCATTTCCAAAATGAGAATAATAATAGCATCTACCTCCCATGGTTGTTGTAAAGATAAAATGAGATACCATTTGTAAAATAATTTGCAAATCTTCCCCCCCCCAGAAGGGGGAAGGCAAGGTAATTGGGGTTAAGTGACTTGCCCAAGGTCACACAGCTAGTAAGTGTTAGGTGTTCAAGGCCAAATTTGAACTCAGGTCCTCCTGACTCCAGGGCTGGAACTCTATTCACTGCACCACCGAGCTGTCCCAGTAATTTGCAAATCTTAAAGAGTACTATATAAATACTAGCCATTACTATTCTCTAGTACCTAATTAGTGCAGCGCTTACTGCTTTATAGCTGCTTAATAAATGCCTGTTAACTTATTTGCCAAACATGGAGAGATGGCTGTCAAAGGCAACACTGGGGTAGAATATAAATAAACACATCAATAAAATCCCACTAAGAAGGATAATAAATGATTGTGAACAGCATCATCTCACAAGGCAGAGAGAAGCCATAGAGGTTAAAACCAGCTTAAGTAAAGCTTGTCAATATATCCAACTAAATAGATTCTTCTCAAGGGCATTCAGAGAGGCAGAGAGAGGGATAGAGACACAGACTGAGAGAGACAGAGAACTACACAGAGAGGAAAAATGGAAAAGATTTGCAAAAAAAAAAATTTAACTTTTTCTATCAAGGATAGTGGAACCACCACACTTGTACCCTAATATCATAGTCCTTCAGGTACTTACAAAGGGCATAAGAACAGCATAAAGAGAACAAAGATGGAGAAAATGGCTAGAGCTGTGCTACATCTATTACATCAAAGAACATACTTCCCATTTGTAGAGCACTTTATAGTTTTTAAGTTTTCCTACGTATTGGATCCCCCAATAATACCGAGGTCCAGCACCCAGCATCCCTTTCTAATACTGACATATTTGTCTTCACTTACATTTTGACTTTCTTATATACCTCACCAATGAATTAAAGTATAAGGCAATAAAATTGAGGGCATTGAGATAGCAATATATAAGAAATATGAATGAGGGAAAGATTTCAAAAGTATGAGAAAAGTAGGAAGCCCAATTAATACTACAAAAAAGGTGACACAGAATATTAATAACTAACCACCTGGAAGCCTGCTTTCCCATGTGTACAAGCTCTTTATGAAGGTCATCTATACAAGAATTGAGAGCATCCTTGGTAAGAGTAGTAGTATGAAAAAAGCAGGATTTCACAAGAAAAATTCAAAAATGGATCACATCTTAACCATCTCATAACTGACTCAAAAATCTAAAAAATATAATAGCACATCATGATGCTTATTTGTTGATTACCCCCCATTTATTTTTTACTTAACAAAAAAACCTATCTTATTTATTCTCCTACAGCAAGATATATCCCAGTCATATAACATAATCATTCAGAATTCCACAGCAGTTCTCAACCTGTGGGTTATGTTCAATTTAAACACATCCTACATATCAGATATTTACATCATGATTCATAACAGTATCAAAATTACAGTTATGAAGTAGCAACGAAAATAATTTTATGGTTGGGGGTCACCACAACATGAGGAACTGTATTAAAGGGTCATGGCACTAGGAAGGTTGAGAACCACTGCCTTAGAAGATAAAACAGAAATAAGTCTATTCAATAACCCTCTGATGATAAGCATCAGGTGAGGTATAAGATAACAAGAGAGATAATCACCAAAAGTATTTGTCAGTGTGATAGGGAAAATCCAGCACAGAGTCCAAGTCAATGAGGAATTACTTAAGGGGAGTGAAATTCTCCAAAAGCTCCTGTTTGCAGATGAAATTATGTTAATTGCACCAAACCTCACAGCACTGTAGAACCTCCTATTAAGTATCTGTAATCACTCGAAGGAAAAAAATAAAGATTTGCAAAAATACTTTGGGTGGTTAGGTGGTCCAGTGAATAGAGCACCAGCTCTGAAGTACTGGAGTCCAAATCCAGCCTCAGACATGTGATACAAAAAAACTCTGGCTGTGTGACCTTGGGCAAGTCACTTAACCCCAACTGCCCTCCAAAAAGCAAAAAAACCAAAAAGTTTTGTAATCACTCAAAGGAGTTTAGTCTGTCCTCACTGTAATGACCAAATGGATGAAAAATGCCTGCTTCTCAGATTTCAACATGCATCTGATTATTCTCTCCACTTGGAGTTTGTACAACAGTTATAGGACAGACAGTTCAGTTGAAAAATGAGCTGTACCCAGGATTAGAAAGAGGAGAAGAGCTGGGTTGCTTTTCAGAAATCTCTAATTATTTTTATTTACTCAAGCTTCCTATAACAACAAAGTCCTATCTTTTCAATAAAATTATTTTACTGGAGTTGTTATAGGACACTGGGACTCAAAGCATCAATTCTTTTTAAGAACTAAAGAGGAGCATCACACAGAGGACAATGGAAAGGTGCATGGTGAATCCAAGCAGGGTAATTCTAAAGATGAATGAGAGTAAAAGATGTTATTAAGAAATTTTATGACATGGGTAGGCCAAATTAATATGCTAAAAGTGATAATATTACCTAAATTGATTTACTTAGAGCCATACCACTCAAACTACCAAGGAGAGCTGGAAAAAAATTAATAACAAAATTCATCTGGAGGAACAAAAGGTCAAAAACATCAAGGGAATTAATTTTTTGAAAAAGGTGATAAGTAAGGAGGTACAGCCATACTGTACCAAACTACAAAGATTTAAAACCAAACTACAAAGCTATAATCATTAAAAGATTTTGGTACTGGACAAGACTTAGGCTGATTGGTGAAACAGATTAGGTACACTTACAGTGGCAGATAAATACAGTAGGATTTGATAAACCCAAAGATCCTAGCTACTGGGGCAAGAATTCACTGTTTAACAAAAACTATTGGGAAACCTAGAAAGCAGTCTGGCTCATCCTATTTACCAATACAAACTCCAAACTGGTATGATGTAGACATAGATCTCCTCTAGTCCTAGGAAAGATGAGCAGCCTTCCAACCAGCCTTTCACGTCCCACATCCTGCTGAGCATATCTCCTTAGGGAGGGAGGTAAGAAGACGGTCTTTCTCCCCCAACAAGTTTCCTCATGTGTAAAATTGGGAGGGTCCATTCTAGCTCTGCAAATTTTATGACTTGATAACTAAAGATCTGAGTCAGGTTTTGAGCAGGGGAGCAGGGAAAAGGAAGCAACAGGTCAGTGTTGTCCATCAAAGAAGCATCAGGATGCCACTGAGGTTAAAAAAAAAAAAGGACTGAGGCTGTGTAGGTAAGAAACAATAAATGTATTTTTACCAGGGATTCTAACATATATTCAGTGGCCTGAACATAGGTACACTTTTACAAGTGTTGATTAAACTAATGAATGAACATATATTCCTATGGAGACACAAAGAGGGAAATATGTAAGAACTATAGTTATAAAGATGAGTTTTAGAGAAATTTTAATAATAACAACACCAATAGCTAACTATATATAGTGCTTTACAGTTTGCAAAGCAATTTCCAAATATTTCATTTTATCCTCACACTCACTCTAGGGGGGTAGGTGTTATTATAATCTTACAGATGAGGAAACTGAGGCAGATAGCGGTTAAGTGACTTGCCCAGGATCACATAGCCAGTAATTTTCTGAGACTGGAATTAAACTCAGGTTTTCCTGACTCCAAGTCGATTTTTTTTCCACTTCCAACATCTAACTGCCTTTTTTTCCCTCTATTTTATTGTTGTTACTTGTAAACTTTTTTTTTTAGCTCACGCTTTTGGGTCTAAACTTCTTTTTTGGTAAAGGGGTGGGTATGTTTAAATGCACTGGCCTTGTTTTAAACATTGCCCTTGCGGCTATTCTCCATTTTTAGGCATATCACATGTGCCAAAATGCTGAGAAGCCAGACAGATTGTACATGAGATTTAAGATACACACGTCCATGTGGACCATATCTCTGTGTTTGTATGCTCTACATGTAAATGTATTAAGGTGTTGATGTGTGAACGTGTATTTGTGTCTCTTCACTATTGGAATAGGGAATGGGGTGAATGTGTGCATGTGTTTGAATATGAGTATGAATATGTTTATAGAGAACTGTAAAAATTGAGTTGTGAGTCAGGAAACCTAATTTCTCTTCCCAGCTGCCCTTGTAATGACTTGTTTCAATTTAGTTAAGTTTCTCCATCTCTCCAAGCCTGCTTCTTCATCTGTAAAATGGAGCTAGTAATAAATACTCTGTAAGGAAGTGGTCCTTTTAACCTGAAGTCCTAATCACAACAAAGGGGTCCACCAAGTAGGGGTTAAGTTAAAACAAATGATCCTGTTATCAGGTACAAATTAGTCCCTTGAATGTGTCAACAAATAATCACAATATCAGAGACTTATGAAAGAGAAAGGAAGCAACACCACAGGATAGTGACCAATAGGTAACCCCTTTAGTCACCTTAAAAAGAAAGTTTACTTAATCTGGGAGACAGACTCTAGGCAGACCCCAGCTTCTGATGAATGGAATGGACTCAGTGTGTTGTTGTCAGGATCAAGTGAGATAATGAACATAAAAACTTTTTGAAATTTCATTTCTAGGTGTAGCAAGGTGGCACAGTGAATAGAGCACTGGCCCTGGAGTCAGGAGGACCTGAGTTCAAATTCAACCTCAGACACTTGACACTTACTAGCTATGTGACTTTGGGCAAGTCACTTAACCCCAACTGCCCTGCCTTCCTCTCTCCAAAAAAGAAAAAAAAAGAAAAGAAAGACATTTCATCTCTAGACAAACTAGGTTTAAATCACCTTAACCAGAAAACATTTTTTTTTAATTTTCTGGACTTTTTGCCTTTATTCACATCATTCCTCTTACTTGCCTGGCAAAATCCTACCAATTCTTTTCAGATTCTATCTTCTCCATAGTTATCTCACTTAGGAGTTATGTCTCCAATCGTTTAGAAATTTCCATAGACCTATATTCTGAACCACTCATATTGGTTCATAATAATGGCTAGTGTTTAAGGGCTGCACACATGTTGCCTCATTTGAGTCTCATAGAGACCCTGTGAAGTAGTGCTATTATTATCATCATTATTTTACAGATGGGGAAACTGGGGCCCAGAGAGATTAAGTGGTATGTTTGAAGTCACAAAGCTCCTAAAAATGTCTCAGGCAGAATTTGAACTCAGGACTCCCTGACTCCCCACATAACCACCTATCACTTGTTGGAACTTTCTAGTGTTTTAGTTATGTCTTAGCTTTTTCTAGATTGTAAGCTCCTGGAAGGCAATGATTTTGTTTCAAGCAAGGGCAAAAACCTTCCTTTGTATTCTTTAGGATCATATTTGCATATGTGTATACATATATGTATGTTCTCAGAGGAGGAAGCATAGAGGATCATGGGATTAGGGCTAAAAGGTATCTTATACGTTATCTAATCATAAAATGGGGGCAGCTAGATGGAGCAGTGGATAGAGCAATGGACTTGGAATCAGAAGACTCATCTTCATGAGTTCAAAATGGTCCTCAGACACTCAGAAGCTGTGTGACCCTTGGCAAGTCCTGTTTGCCTCAGTTTCCTCATCTATCAAATGAGCTGAAGAAATGTCAAACCACTCCATTATCTTTGACAAAAAAAAACCCTGAAAATCAGGTCACAAAGAATCAGATTTCACTGAAATGACTCAACAACAAATCATAAGACTGAGGTATCTCTGTAGCTCGGTGGATAGAACACTGAGCTTAATGAAGACCTGAGTTCAAATCCAATCTTAGACACTGAGCAACTCTGTGACCCTGAGCAAGTCACTTAACCTCTGCTTGTCTTATTCCACTGAAGGAAATGTCCAATTTCTTTGCTAAGAAAACCATGAACAGAAAGGTTCACAAGGACAATAAGAGTCAGAACAACTGACTCAACTGAACGGCAATCATAAGATTATGGACTTAGAAATGGAAGGGACCTTACAGGGTATCTGGTCTAACCTTCTCATTTTACAGATGAGGAAAGTAAGGCCCAGGAGGGTTAAGTGAGGGTCAGGCTTGGACATCTGAAGCAGTAAAGCAGCACCAGCTTTGCATGTAGGTCCTCAGTGAAGCTAAGAGTAAGAATTTAACCAATGGGGCGGCTAGGTGGCGCAGTGAATAGAGCACCGGCCCTGGAGTCAGGAGCACCTGAGTTCAAATCCGGCCTCAGACACTTAACACAAAAAACTAGCCGTGTGACCTTGGGCAAGTTACTTAACCCCAACTGCCCTCCAAAAAAAAAAAAAAAAAAAAAGAATTTAACCAATGAAGAGTACAAGAGTGAGAGTCAGGAAGCCTGGGATCTAGTCCTCTGTGCTGCTCTAAGTCACAGGGTAACCTGAGACAAACCACGTCACATTTTTAGGTCTTTTACTAGATAGACGGATATGCAGAAGAAAAGAAGGAAGGAAGGAAGGAAGGAAGGAAGGAAGGAAGGAAGGAAGGAAGGAAGGAAGGAAGGAAGGAAGGTAGCGGTGGAAAAGTACTGAATTCTGTGATCTAAATTCTATGCTTTGTTCTGTGAAGGCAGTAAGATGTGTCTATCCTCCTCGTATTTCCTGCCTGCATTCTGGGATGTGTCAGTTTCAAGACGACTCGGCAGTGTTCATGGATAGGTGTGTGACTGCAGGATGATCAGGGTCTCCAGCAAGCCAGTGGTATGCGTGTGCGCATGCGCACAAATACGCTGGGCAAGAAACACGAAGACGTCTGGACATCCTTCCAAGATCTTTTCCCACCTCTGGGTCTAAGATGGCGCCCCCTAGGCCTCTTCCTTCAGACAGACGACTCCACCCTCCGCGGACCAGCTCCCGCCTCCCTTCGCGGCGCACTTCCGCTTCCGGCCCCGTCTTTGGCGCGGAGCTGGAGCGTGATGGCGGCTGGAGGCAGCGACCCTCGCGCTGGCGATGTGGAAGAAGACGCCTCGCAGCTCGTCTTCCCCAAAGGTGCGCCTGGCGGGCGCTGCGGCTCCTGGGAGTAGGCGGAAAGAGCGAGCTCCCCACCGCAGACCGGGGCCGGCCTCCCTCCCCGCTCGCCACCCTGAGGCGGGACCGCCTCGTGCGAGGGCAGCCGACCGGGCAGAGGGGGACCCCCTGCGGTCCGGGAGCGGCTCCCCGGGGTGCGGAGGCGGGGGCTGGTGGAGCCAATGCCCATTTCCCGGGAGTCCGTGCTGACCGAGGGTTACTGGAGCCGGCTTCCTGCTGATAAATGTGAAGGGAATGCTGGAAAAAAAAAGTCCATAATGGGCCCTTTCTTGCTGTTCTTCGCGCTGGACTTTCCATGCCCCGGCCCGGGCTTTCCCCCGGCTGCCCCTGGATGTGCAGTGCTCCCCGCGCCCCCTCGAATACCAGTCCCTTGTGCTGGTAGCTCCAGCGGATTCTGGCTCAATCCTGGTTATTCGTAGCCCCGCAGCCTCCTTGGGAGCAGGCACCGCTTTTCATCTCTCTCTGTGCGTCCCCAGCTCGAAGCACAGGTGCCCGGCACGTAGTGAGTGCTTCATAAAAGCTTCTTGACCGACTCCCCCCTTAACAAGGATGAGGATGGAGGGTAAAGAATGAAGCTTGGCTTAGACTGAGTGGAGTGAGAAATGGGAAAGAACCTTGGGCAAGTCACAACCTCTGGTTGCCTCAATTTCCTCATTTGCAAAATGGTGATAATAACAGCACTTATTAATAGTGGCACCTATAGCAATGAGATAATTATAAAGTGCTTAGCACAGTGGCTGCAAACACTATATAAATGTTAGCTGTCATTTTTATTATTGCACTTGAAAGATATCAGAAACAAACTACTGGTCACATGTAAATGCAGTGATTTTAATAGTTTGGAGTCTTAAGACCTTGGGCAAGAAAAAAAGCCCTCAAAGTTTCTGTTGAGGCAGACATGCAGTCATCCCTAGATGCAGAATCAACATTTAGAAGAATTTTAAGTGATGTTTGTGGAACTGACATTTACTATTTTTCACTAATAGAGTTTGAAACAGCAGAAACTCTTCTAAATTCCGAAGTCCACATGCTTCTAGAGCATCGAAAGCAACAGAATGAAAGTGCAGAGGATGAGCAAGAACTTTCAGAGGTTTTCATGAAAACTCTAAATTACACTGCACGGTTTAGTCGTTTTAAAAATAGGGAAACCATTGCTAGTGTTCGGAGGTAAGTACCTAAGGAAAATTACTTTATCAGCAAATGATATATGCTATGCTCACCTATACTTAGAATGCTCTCTTATTGATTAATGTTTGGGCTGCTAGAGGTCACAGTGGATAGAGTACCAGGTCTGGAGT
>CM053596.1:224863336-224882143 GCA_028646575.1 Pseudocheirus occidentalis | reverse complement strand
ACCCATCTCCCCAAAGGCAGGCAGAACTGTGATTTCATTGTTCCTTCTACCGATGTTGATCTGCAACTGTTTGGAAACTTAAAACTTTAGTCATACAAGTGCCTAGTCACTGCAAGATTTAAGGATGTGCCCAGTCAAAAAGTCAGTATGTGTCAGATGTCGTATTTGAATCCAAGTCATCCTAACTCAAAGACTGGTACTCTACCACAGTCTTTCCCATGAATCCGTTAAAATTCTTTGTGTAATTACATAAAATGTTCTTAAACTTGAATATTATAAAATTATATGTATATTAAAATGAGATGATGAGTTTAGTTGAGAGTAGAGGGCTAAACCCATTAAAGCTGCAACTCAAAATCCCTGTTTCAAGACTAACGAATTAAGAACCCTAACTACAAGTTGTTCAGATCCCTAATTACTTTTTTGCCTCTACTACAAAAATCTCTACTACTCCCAAACAACTCCTATCTTACTGGTTAATTTTTTTAATGCTCCTAATTCCAGGGATATACACACCTATCCAAGAAAAAAAAAGCACTTCACTATAATCATAATGTATATGAGGGGAAAAAAAAAGTATGAAACAGAGATAAAGAAAATTACCTACTAAGAAAGTTTCAGCCAAAGCTTTGATCAAGGTTCTACAAGTCACTTACCAACACAACAAAACATTCTAGTACTAAAATTAAAATACTCCAAAAGATCCAGTTGCAAGTCCTTTAAAGTACTAAATTTCTGTTGTAATAAAATCTGATCTTTGTATTTTATTACAAGTTATTTGAATGTCACCTAAAATTAGAAGAGTTACAAAGCTAGGTGTCATTTGAAGACAAACTCCAAGAGATTCAAGTTATATTATTAAAAAATACTTTCTTAATTTAGTTTAATATAGTTGAAAGAACACTGGACTACAAAAAGACCCATCTTTTCTAGTTTTAACTCCAACATTAACCAGTCATAACTCTGAAGTAAATAAGATTTAATTCACTGAGCCTCATTTCCTTATCTCTAGCTCTGAATTCTATGACTTGCTAGTAATGTATAAGCATATGAAAACCTGGAAATATTTTTATCAAGGGTCTCTTAAGTAGTTCACCTTTTCACTGACAGTTAAAGATGACAAATAAATGACTTAATATCTAGCTTGCAACCGTAATTTAACAGACTATAAAGAGAATATTATAAAACTGAAAGCCTTTGAAACAATCCCCTGCAAACATTCCAAAAGAAAAGTGACTAGAATAGAAAACGTTGCTACTTTCAATGAGATGTCTGACTGGTTCTCTTGGTCAATTACAAAATCATGCCAGGAACCAAAAGAATAATTTAACATGTTTCAAAAATAGTAATCCAATGAAAGACCAACCCAAGTTCCACTGAAACACTCTTATAGAGGATGCTTTCACTATATTGCATCAGGGGGCAATAGGCTTGGGCAAAAGTGTCTTTAAGATATTTTTAAAATAAGATTTCCCCTTAGAGTACAGTTTCTTCAACTTACCTGGAATTAAGGCTGTCATTCTAGAGATGCAAAAAAAGTTGTCAAGACTGCTTAACATCTTGAAATTTAAGGCTATCCAATCAAAAAGAACAAATTTACAAAGAAACATTTAAAGTCTCCTAATTTTTGCATATTAAAATCAAACAAAATCCCTTAAGGTCCAGAGAAAAGTGATTTGCCTATGGACATACAACTAATGAGCAGCAGAGTAAAGACTATATGTAATCCAATCTCCTGAAACCTAGTCCAGTGGTCTTTGTACTTTACTATTTTAATACAGTAATTGAGATTTCATTTGCATTCACTACATTTGAGTATCAAAATTCATCACTCTCCCCAACTGCCCTCCAAAAAGGAATAAAAAAAAAAAAAATCACTCAAATGCATAATTCCAGGCTTGTTAACAAAGAAAGAACAAGCAACTGTAAAAATAAAATTATTTCAGGTACTTTTTCAGAATAAATTAGTTGAGAGGATTAACTACAGATTCAACATTTGAAAATTTATTTTAGGAATGTTTTAAGTTTTTAAATATGAAACTTTAAAATACTTTATGAAACCAGTTTTTGCTTATTTTATATATTAAAGTTTATTATTTGCCTATGCTCTCCCACTCTTCTGAAAACTAGAGTGTACAAGTCTTTTCTAAATACACTGAAGACTTGCTATAAAATTATCCTTCCATGTTCTGAGTGGCCACCTTTTACTTTTGAAAGGCTTATAGTTCAAAAATGTTTGAATATAAACTCATGTCCCTCAACAGTCTCCTACTGAATTCTGCAGTATGACAAAGGATATTGGCGAATTTCCAAGTCTGTCTTTTCTCATGATATCCATCAGGAATGATTTCCAGAGAGGGCTATTATTGGCACTTTATCAATGCTCCCTACCTAAATCCCTAAAAGCCTATGAAAAGTAGCTAGCATGTACAGATTTAGTGCCTATACTCTAACACAACAGCCTACACTACTGCAAGCTGGCTCTTTTCCCCTGGGCAAGACAATTTGCGTGTTTTAGGCTACAGAATTATTAGGGTAACATTTAACTATAACACTATATACTAAACTGAAAAAATAAGGTTTTCAATAACTCTGATGCAGAGCTTTCTGCTTTCTCTTCATGTACCTCATGTCTTCCAAGGGTAGTTAAATTTATTAAATGCTGGAAATGGACAGACTCCATAATAGTCATACGAAACAACTTCTTACATAAACCTTCCTAGTTGATAAATAGTTCATACTAACATTTATAACCATAACTTATACTCTTCAGTGAAAAAAATCAACAGAAATCAAAGTTATTTTTAAATGTACACCCTAAATTTGCTTATTTTTTAAAATATTCAGTGTAAAAACTTTTTTTCAACTATGGCCTACTCAAAGAAGAATTTTAATTCCCTTATTTACCATTTTTTGGTAAAAACTGAATTCTGTACTCTTCTACATCCACGAGGCAATCTATAAGTATACACATTTCCCTTTTATTTTAAAAATATACATATAAAAACACATGTATATACACATTGTGTGTGTTTCCATACATCTTATATCCATGACTTCTGTGGGAAAGTTAAGCTTGGATAAAAAATGCACAATATTCTTTTTTCATATTTCATGTAACTCACGGATCTGTAATTTCATCAGTAGGGATACTTCCCCAACCTCAGCAACCAGCTGCTGAAGCCTAAAAATTCCTGAGTAGCTAACCTTGGTTATTGAGCCTTTCTGAATTTCAGATAACAGACATACAATCTATCACAGGACCTATACCCAAAGCCTTTTCAGGTGGTTATGGTCTAATCAGAACTTTTACCAGGTCAACTCCACACTAAAATGAGACCTTGCAGAAATAGTATTTCAGTACAATATTCTTTTTGATACTGTTTAAAATTTAGTGACTTTTCCCAAAGGTTTACATTTCACCACAACTTCAAAGTATGAACTAATTCCTTATGTTAAATTATAGCATAGTCTAAAACTGTTACATGATTTCAAATTCAGTATTTAAAGGTCAAAAAAAAAAAGGGGTTGTTTCTCAATACACAGTAAAATCAATAAAGAAACTTATAAAAAAAACCAACTTTACCTAAATGTCTAAATATAAAGCATTTCAGAGAATCATTAAATCAGACCAACATTTATTTATTAACTACTTGCTATAGACAAGGCACCATGAAAGGTTCTGGGGCTACCAAAAAACAAAAACAGAAAAAAGCTTAGTCCTTGTCCTTGAAGAGATATTATATTTGTAACACAAATATACAAAATTTTGCATCTAAGAAAGCAATGATAACTGGGGAGAGGATGAAAATTAGGAAAGGCCTTCTATTTAGACCTGAGCTTTTTGAAGAAAGGTAGAATTTCTAGAGTTGAAGGTGTTAATACCAAGTACATAAACCAGACACAAGGAACCACTTGTACAGTCATACCAGAGGGATAGATACAGCTGGCAGACCAGTTTGATTGGGATGGAACTTGTGAAGGGAAATACTATGAAATAAGATTATGATCACAGATGAAAGTGACCATAGAGCACTAGTCTAAGGTCTTCCCTCACAACTAAGAGATGAGGAAGAAAAAAATTAATTTTTTAAAGTTGCAATCTAAATAAACAGTATTGAAACTGGTCCAGAAATGAATTTAAGGTCACACCTTTTTAGCAACTTGTGATAAGAAAATATCTTCAAAACTTATCAAGGTCTACCTTTTTGCTTTCTCAAAGACTGGTGATGGGGCAGAGAAAGAGAATTAGGAACTGAAAATAATTTTTTTTTTAATTATCCAGGTTTACATAAGAATCAATCTATCCTACCCTCAGTTTTAAGTCTATGTGAGAACTACGTACATCAGATGTCAAACACGCTGCCAAACAGATTAAAATGTAACTGGGAAATATTTAACAAAATAAATAAAAATACAATAAAATAGATATTACATTTTCAAAATAAGTCAATATGTGGCCTGCAGGAATCTTTATGTACAGTTTAGTGGCCCTCATTTCTATTATGGTTTGACCCCACTAATATCTATAAATCACCTTAATATCTATTTCTATCAAACTAGAATTCAATTGTTCTGATTCTTAGGTGCTTAGGTTAGAAGGGAGGACATGAAATCTAGTATGAAGTCTATTATCTAGTGCAAATGAACAACTAAAAATGAAGTAATTTGAAGAGTCTTGAGGTTACCATAATTTAAAGCAGCTATTTTACACGTTGTAGTGTAAATTACCCTACCAAGCCACAGCCTTGTATTATTCCCATCATAACTTGCCTCCACCCCTACACAAGTACTGTTGAATGAAGCTGACCAAAAAAAAAAAAAAAAAAAACACTGACTGGGTCCACTACAAATCAGTGTTGTTTTTCCAATTGTGTCTGACTCTTCATGACCCCATGACCCATACCACAATTTGCCATTCATTTCCTTCTCCAGGAGAATAAGGGAAACAGTTAAAGTGACTTGTCCAGGGTCACTAATAAGCCACCTAGCAACTAGTAAGTGCCTGAGGTCAAATTTAAACTCAATTCTTTTTGACTCCAGTACCAGTGCTCTCTATCCACTGAGTCACATAACTGCCTCATACAAATTTATTTTATCTCAACTAGGCCCTCATAAGAGTAAGGTAATCCTTTTACATCTTCCTAATTGATTCACTAATCTATTCATCAAGGTGGATTTTCAAACTTTTTGTCATTCCTCAAACCTTTCCCATTGCTCCCCATTTCCCAAACCCTCAATTGAGAACCTTGACTCATTTTACTTAAAAAAAAAAAAATTGAGGCCATTCACCATGAGCCCCCTCTTCTCTCATCCCTACTCCTCACTCTCACCACTAATATGCCTCCTGCCATTTTCTTCCCCTTTACTGTTTCACACAAAGTGGTAGTGGTTCTTCTCCATGCCAAAGCTAACCCCTCAACACATACAAGTGTGTTCCATTCCATTCCATCCCATTTTTTCAAACAGATTGGTTGTTGTCTCATCCAAACTCTTTCTTACCTTCAATCTTTCCCTGTCTACTGGTTGCTTCCTTACTGCCTACAAACATGCTCATATCTCCCCTATTCTCAAAAAATTCTCAGTTTAACCATTCATCCCTGCTAGCTATCATCCTATATCTCCTCTTTTCCCTTTTCTGGCTAAACTTGCCCCTTCCAAAACAAGGCTGCCTAAAATGCCTCCAGTTCCTTTCCTCTTACTCTGTTCATAACTCAGGGCAGTCTGGTTTGACCTCATCACAACTGAAATTGCTCCCTCCAAATTTACTCATAATCTCTTAATTGTCAACTCTAATGACCCTTTCTCAATCTTTATCCTTCATAACTATTCTGCAGTCTGACACTTTTGATCACCCTACCCTCTTCTCCTGGACGCTTTCTTCTCTCTAGCTATCATGACATTTTCTCCTAGTTCCCCTCCTACCTGTCTTGACCACTCCTTAACACATCCTTTGACGAATCAGCAAACACCCTGGTGTTCAGGTCCTTATGACCTCAAACTTGTATTACTGCAATAAACTGCTGGTTGTTCTCCATGCCTTAAGTCTTTTCCCACTCCAGTTCATTCTCCACTCACCTGTTAAACAGATCTTCCTAAAAAAAACAAAAAAACAAAAAATATAATTTGGATTGTCAAGTCCTCCATAACCTGGCATCTTCCTACCTTTGAAGTTTTCTACATGAGCTATTTTCATCAGCTGTTCTCCATATTTGAAACTCATTCCCTCCTTATCTTGGCCTCCTAGCTTTCCTAGTTTCCTTCAAATCTCAGATAAAATCCCACCTTCTGTAAGAAATCTTTGCTAATCCCCCTTAATGCTGCCTTTCTTCTAATAATTCTCTTCAGTTTATCTTGTATATATCTTGTCTGTAGTTATGTTTCCCTCATTAGACTGTAAGCTCCCTGAGAAAAGGGCCCGTCTTTTACCTTTCTTTGTATACTCAATGCTTAGCACAGTGCCTGGTACATAATAAGCACATCATAAATACCTACTAACTTGACTTCTAAAAAAATCCATACTAGGTAGAGCACAGGCCCTGGAATCAGGAGGACCTGAGTTCAAATCCAGCCTCAGACCCCTGAAGCATTTACTAGCTATGTGACCTTGGGCAAGTCATTTAACCCCAACTGTCCAGTCTTCTGCCCCTCCAAAAAAAAAAATCCACACTCAATAAATTGATGCATATGCCCATCTTTATGCAACCCAATCCATAATCTTGCACTGACCTACAACACAAGTATGTAATGTACTCAATAAAGTGCCTACTGATACTACAGTTCTAGTTAGGTTACTTTTGTTCTAAAAGTTTGAAAAGAAATTTTAAAATATTGAAATAAATTCAGATATTTTGAAGACGTCACAAAAGATTTCAAAAAATAACAGTATTAGTGAATTCAGCTTTTAACTACTGCAAAAAGACCTACCCAGCTAATCTAACAAAAACGAAATGGTAGGAAACAAGAAAATCATAGATTTAATATAACATAGACCCTTAAGACTAGAAGCACAATTCCAAACCTAGATCTTCATTAATAAAGATCTCTAAAACCTTTTTATTGCTACACTAATAACGAAAATTCCTGGATACAAGTATTAACAATTAGATTTATGCCTGAAAGTTGTTTCTTATAGGATAGGGGATGGGGGTCCAAACCAAATAGTGATTTTACCGTTTTAGGAGATTCCCAATAAGGCAATTCCCTCTTCCAATGCAAATAAGAAATTCTTTTGACAACTCAGTAGTCTTAGAAAATTGGCTAGGATACTATCACTGCTTTCAAACTTTGACCTTTAGGTTCAAAATCTTGAACTGAAGACTAACTGACTGAGGCTGGCTTTCTCAGCTTTGCCATTCTTTCTCAAACCAACTTTTAACTCTACAAAATACTTATCTTCACATTATCCATTTATTATACAGGATGGACTATAATAAACTAAAAAGGTCTTATGCAGGAAATACTCAAGTGGCAATTTGAAGGATAAGTAAAATTTGGCCTGACAAAATAAGGTAGAATATTAATCCTAAAAACAGTAGCTCCCTATAACCTACCAAATCAAGTATAAACCTAATACCTCATTTCTCACTACCCTCCAACACAAAATCTCCACACACCTATCTCCTATACATATGATGTTCAAACCATTTCCCCTACCTAGAATGCATTTTCCTCTCCTTTTCTTTAAAAACATTCAAATTCTTTCTACCTTTCAAGACCGTTCTTAAGTCACAACCTCCTCCATGAAACCTTCCCCAGAAACTACATACATTCCATGATGTCTTTTTGCAAAATACTGCAATTACTATTGCTACCACATAACTCTGACTTTATTACATACAATCTACTAGCTTTTCTTCCACAACCAGAGTTTCGCCACAAAGCTAAGCCAAACTCCTGTTCAGAAGATGAGCTGCATCAGTGGGAAACAGTAACTTGATTCTTCCCCACATTTTAAACCAAAACTTTGGAAACTTGACCAGGAAGCTTAATGAAGGTCTGAGGCTACTCACCGCAATGAAATATAACAGAAATTTTTTTTTGCCATTCTAAGTAACAGAATTAAAATTTGATAAGATCTTGGTATTAAAATGGGTGATATTCTTTCCCAGTCCTTAAGTCTTAGTGCTTTCCCTCTCAGACTACCCACCAAGGAAGTCCCTGCACTACCTAATAACACTACTTAAAAGAGGACAGGTAAAATTCCTATAATCTCAGGAAGTTAGTGAAAAATACTGCATATTTCTATTTCCATCAATATCTTTTTATTTATCAATACAATTTCAGTGCTAACACTTCTCTACTTAACACCCAATCTCTCATCTACCCTTTCCTTCATTTCAAATTCAAATTGCAAGAACTGTTTGTCATGGCTATGTTATGATGAGGCAAGTAGGAAATATATATGGCTTTACATTGTGTTTTGTTTAATTGCACTTGTTATAAGGGAGAGTTCTAATGTGGAAGGAGTATTTGACTGTGAGTTTTTTATAAACCTAATCAACAGATTATAAATAGATTATAAAATCGATCTATGATAGTAAAAAAACAAAGAACCCTAGGGATTTCGAGTGTTCCCTTCTAAATGCATTATTTATAAAGAGAATCTTAACAGGGGAAAGAAGGGAAGAGAATAAAAATTTACATAGCGTCTATCATGTTCAAGCACTGTGATGAGGGCTTTACAAATAACCTTATTTGATCTCAAATTGATTTAATAATAAAATACTCTTTGTAAAGACTTTGGTTCCAGCAGTTAATAATTATTTGCAGAAATAAGGACATAATACGCTCTTTTTCTCAAGGTTTTGACCCAGTAATACATGCTTTCCTGGATTCAGATCCACAATTGTTCCACCCTCCCTTCCGTATTCCCCCACCCACGAAGCAGCACTACCTTTGGAAGATAAAGGTTACAAATACAAAGCCCAAGTGGCTAACATTTAGTATTTCTATAACGTTAGGCTTATGGCCGTAGACATTGTTTACATGGTTTGTGGTTTAGAATAGGGACCAGAGGCGAGGTGGGGGAGGGAAGACAAACACCTTTTTTAAAAAAACAACACGTTCAACTAAAAATGGATTTCACTGCAGAGCAAACAAGGGCCTTCCCCCCCCCCCCCCAGCCCCCGCCAGCGACCTGATAATGACACGCGTTGCTTTCCGGTCCCAGACCCCCGCAGAAGGCTCCTGACGCTTCGCACAACGTCCACGAGGCTGCCTTCCACACCCCATGCCCGCGGCGGGTGCCCCCGACCCAGCATCGCAGTGGAAGAGCCTGTCTCCACCAAACTCCGGGCTTTCCTGGGGGCCTGCCCAGCCCCCGCCTGCAGTCCTCGGCCAAGGCCCGCTCACGCCGGGCCCTCCACGCCCCCGGCCTTCTCCTGCTACAGGGGCCGCGTCCCCTACGGTGGCGGTTTCCGCAGCCTCCCTCCACCCTCGTCTTTTCCCCGAACTCGGACCCGGATCCGGGGGTAACCTGCGGTAGCAGCGGCTCTTCCCGGCACCGAAGCACGCAACGGCCGGGCCTGAAAATGGCGGAGAAGGAGCCGCCACCGCCTCACGCCGCCCCGCGTCCCTCGCCGGCACCGCACTCACCGTCCGGTCTCTGGGCTGGGCTCCTCTCCGCCCAAGTTAAGGGTGGAGTCTTCAGCCTTGGCTCTCTCTTAGCGGTCTCCGCCGTCCGGCCCGTTCCCGCCACCTCCACTCCCTCTCTCCCCACCACAGGAGTTACCGCCTCACCGGCCCAAGCTGGCCGCCATCTTCCCCTCCGAGCTACCAAGCACACGCCTCTACGTCATCACGCACCTGGTGCGCCTCAGGGTCAGAGGGTGTGGGGGCGGAACTCAGCTGGCCCGAGTCGTAGCTCGCGTCGAGACGTGGTCAGAGCATGCGCACAGGTGAGGCTATGTCTGCTTTCTGAAATCTGCAGAGGTGTTTTTGACTCTTTGTGAGTTTAGCAAGGAGTGGTGCGTACCTTTTTTAAAAATCCGGAAATGCGAATCTCCCTAATTCACTGACACAGGAAGTGCTTGTTCACTTTTCTAAAGTATTATCTGCTATTAAAAAGGGTTACATGGTTTCTTTAAGTACATCTAAAATTAACCATTAACCAAAATTCAGCTTGCATACAACTTTTCTGGATTATGTAATATTTTGATCTCGAGCTCTCTTGTGGTCTCAGGATCAGGACCGTTTACGTACCTGGGTGTCATTGCCTGTTTTCACAGACCTGTGAAAAGCTTCTAAGATTTGTCAGGCTTAACCATGAAAGCTGGCCAAGACCTGTTCAGGCTTCAGTTATTTCATGTGTAAAATGTTGATAATAATAACATCTGCCCGAAAGCATAGGGTTTGCACCAGAACATTTCTTGGGAGCTGCTTGGCCTTCTCAAGTGTTTGATTATATGCTTATACCTATTTTTAGACTTTTGGTAATTAGGGTATAAATCTCTTTGCCAAGGCAAAAGATTGCTTAATGACGTGCTATTCTCTGTAAGTGAGAGGGGATGGTTTTTGAACCACCAGAACAGTCAGAGGTGAACTTTAAATATAAATCCAGCAATGAATAGGGGCTTCACTTGAGCCATTCACACATTCTTGCCAGGCCCTCCTTATGACCAGTAATAAGGTATATAGAAGTAGTCTGTAATTATGGAACAAGGAAAAGCTAATAGACCTAGAGAGAAAGAACAGATGTGACCATAGGCCCTGTGTTAGCATTATGCCCTAACCAAAAGAGAAAACCAACTTCATAAATGTTAGTGACTTACTACTTACAGGCCCTTAGGTCTTTGCCCTTAGGCACCAATATTTCCTATTTTGGTTAAGAGGAGACCTTTAAGGTACAATGGTTGTCAGGGTAATGGTTGAGGTCATCAAGGAAAAATGATTTAAAATTAGCTGGACTAACAAATTCCTATAATACCCAGACTATTGTGAAGGTTCAAAGGTGACCACCATGCCTTTTCCCTGCTTTTCTGATGCTACAAAATGCATGCTTACCATCTGACACATAGGCTACAAATACCTGCCTACCCTCTAAGACAGGGGTTCTTAAACTGAAGATAGAATTCAGGGAGTCTCAGTTTGGATGGGAAAAAATATTGCATCTTGATTTTCCCTAACTGTTGACTAAATTTTGCATTTCCTTAAATTATGAATGTAGGCAACAAACCACACTATGAATATTGCATGTGACTGTCACCAATAGAAATCACAGATATTTTCATATCACGCTATAATTGTACAGATAGATGTCTCAACAATCATTTACTCTCATCGCTGCTTCAAAATTATTGTAATTATTAGACCAGCCTCTGAATTACATATTATCAAACACTTCCTGTCTACACACTGTAATTCAACATAATTGGTTTCCTTTGTAAGCCTATGCATTTTGTTTTATGCATTTAAAAACATTCTGAAAAGGCTTTGGGCTTCCAAAGATGGACTAGGCCTATCCCCCCTTTCCCCCATACAGACACACACACACACACACACACACCCTGTAAGCACTAGGGAGGGTCCATGACACAAAAAAAGTTTTAAGGAAATTCCACCCAGTGTTAAATTCATATCCATATTCACTGAGGAAGCCACTACAAAGGGTAGAAGAACCCTGAGTTCTAGCCTTTTCTATGCCACTAACTTCATAAATGAATTTGAGCAAGCCACTTCATCACTCTGGGCCTCAGTTTCTTTATCTGTGAAAATGAGGGAGTTGGACCAGATGATATTTAAAGTTCCTTCCAATTCAATGATTATCTGGTTCTTTTAGTCAGGAGAATTTGGATCAGATGCTATTACTATTGAATAGGATATGCTCTCTGCACCCTCTATGAAGGCTCCTCAGAATGAGGAGAGAAACTATCTGGAAACCAGAGAGAGACTTTTGTAAGACTGGACAGACCTGAGTCCTGGGTTTATACAACCTAGGACCAATTCTGCCCATCCCTTCTTGTCATCAGCATTAGGCCCCTTTCAGGAGTTTTTGACCTCAACCCTTGCTTGTGACCTTTTCTTCTCCCTCCCTTTGGTGCTTACCAAATAAGAACAGGGATGACATCTTGGCTTCCTGTCCCACCTCCCTGCCAATAGGAGATAGTGGTAGGCTTCTTTGTTATCCACCACTGGGTTAAATTTCAAGCCAAGACTGAGAGCCCACCTCCTAGCCAATGGGAAAAGGGATGGGGGAGGAGGGTGCTTCACTGCCTTAGGGTATAAATTCTTGTTCTGTCTTTTGTAAAGTCCCTCCTCTCCTTGTCCCCACCTTGGAGAGGACCACCCTCTTCCTGTGGGCTAAGAGAATAAAACTTCCTGTTCCTTAAGATACCTCTGACTTTTGATTTTTCTTGGATAGGGGATTTTTGGGGTCCTCGTACTCCACGCGCCATCTATTTTACAGACTATAGTTAAGTAGGTATTTGTGTGACTGCTGTCCCAAAGCTATTGGTATAGGACTCTCTCCATATTGGGGGAGATGAAACCCTTGCCCTCCTTGAAAGGCAGGGTAGAGTTGGTGAGAGGTGAGAATTTCAGTTTTCTCAAGTCCCCTTTGAGCCCTTATTTTGGAGACCTCCAAGCTAGAGGCATCTTGGATTGACAGTGGTTTTCCAGCTTAGACAGAGAAGATAGAAGAGGCTAGCCTCCATTCAGGTTGCTGAAGGAAAAGACTCTGGGAGGAAATGAGAGGAGCTGGCAGTTTTCATCATGTCTCTACAGACAGTTTGCTACTATGAAGACTTCAAGTTTTCCCTTAGGGTGAAATTCAGGACTTTCTCTGTTGATTGAGCTGAGTTATCTGGCTCCCAAAGGGAGAGCTCCTTCCCTCTGTATTGTCTGGTAAATATTTGTATTAAAGTGTTAAAAACATCTTGAGTTTATGACATAAGCACACAACATGTTTTTATTGATATTTATAACCTTACTAACAATGCCTTGGGGAATCTTCCTCTTTCCTTTTCTTTGACTCTGCTTGGTGAATGCAAGGCCTAAATAATAATTAAAAGAACATCACCCATCACCAGATGTCTCAAACCTTGTCATCCTCAATGTTCCTCAGACTGAACATGGTGATTATCTTCCTGCAAAGGCCTCATGCAGAGAATAGTGAAGTGTGAGTCTCGCCTCAGGTTAGAGAGTGAATGGTACATACGGATTGAGTAGAATAATAGCCATCTAAATTCCTAGTAGTTTTGTAAAAGGCCTTGATGACAGCAGCTCCCCGGATTCTTACCAGCTACTTGCAGTCATCCCCATTTTTCAGATGAGGATATTGATGCCTAAAAATGTAGATGACTTGCCTTCAATTACATAATTTTGCCTTCTTTGAAAAAGTCAGAAGAGCTAGGATGGAGGGGTAGTGAGAAGCAGTAGGGTGACCTCTGCTCCAATCAAACCTAGAAAATGCACCAGACCAAATCCCGATGAGAAAATCCGGAAAACAATCACAGTGAGTCATTTGTCCAGATGAACTTAACAGAGAGAGACAGAGAGGGCTTTGGACGCTGGGGACAGGTAACAACAGTAGCTACCATTTATATAACACTGTTTGCTAGGCATTATACTAAGCACTTAACAAGCACTTAACAGTTACTATCTCATTTGGTCTTCTTAGCAATCCTCAGAGGTAGGTGCTATCATTATCTCCATTTTACATATGAGGAAACTGAGGCAAACAGAAGTGACTTGCCCAAGGTCACACAACTAGTAAGTATCTGAGGCAAGATTTGAACTCAGGTCTCTCTGACTGCAAACCCATAATTCTATCCACTGTTTCACCTACCTGCCAGGTCTAGGACAGAAGGACATAGCAGTGGGGCCCTGCAGTGCCAAAGGACAGCCTGTGTACCAGTGCAATTGAAAAGAGGGCCTCTGCACTGTGGACAGGGGCCAATTGGCAGCTCCAGCTACCTGGTTCTGGGTCACAAATCTGGGACCGACTGAAAAGAAGGACATGTACAGGGGGTTGATATTCCCCAAGAAGGAACCTTGAAAGGAGACAGCTGAGAAACCAGTAGCTCAGTATGACTCAGATCCCCACACCACAGCAAGATCTCACTTCCAGCATCTAGCCCAGCCTGCAGAGGAATGACCAAGGCAGGAATCCCAGACCAGTGGAGAGGCTACAATTCTGCCACCCTGAACCAACAGAATTGGCTGATAGAGGCAAAGTCCAACAGCAGTCTACTCCTCAAACCTAAATCAGGAACTTGCAGAGCTCAAACCATCAGAACAGCAATTAGACTTTGCCATGGATCAGACTGCTTTGGGAGCACTTAAAGCTTGAAGGTCCCCAAACTGTCCCTGAGATCCTGAAATAAAACTACATTCTATAATCCAAGAAAGCAGCAATAAGTACAGCCTAGAACTTTCGTCCAGAAGTGTGAGAGAGCCTAGCCCTAATATCAAGTCCAAAGTCAGGAAATAGACTGGAAGAATGAGTAAACAGGAAGAAAACTAAAACATAAAGAGTTAATATATGTGGCAGGAAGACTCAAAATATAAATGCAGAAGAAGAGAATAACTTCACAGCGTCCATAAACCAACAGCTTGAGCACAAACTCAATTAGAATTCCAGGAAGAGATGAAGCAAGGGTTTTAAAAAAAAATTGAAAAATGTTTTTATAAATGGAATGAGAGCAATTGAAAAAATATTGAAAAGGGAATTAACAAACAGTTTGGCACAAGAAAGTACAAAACCCTGTGTGAATAATAAACTCTCTGAAATTAGAGTGAACCAAATGGAAGCCAGTGACTACATGAGACAAGAAATACTAAAATCCAAAGGCCAGAAAAATAGAAGAAAATGTAAAGTATCTCATAGTAAAAACAACTGACATGGAAAACAGATACAGGAGGAAAAAAATTAAGAATCACTGGACTATCTGAACAACATGACCAAAAAAAAGGAGGGTAGATATCATATCTCAAGAAGTCTTAAAAAAAAATTGCCCAGATTTCTTAGAACCAGAGGACAATGTGGAAATAGAAAGAATCCACTGGTTGCCTCCTGAAAGAAATCCCAAAATGAAAACTTCCAGAAACATTATAGGCAAATTCTGACACTCCCAGTTCAAAGAAAGAATGCTGCAAATGACCAGAAAATACAAATTTAAGTACTAAGAAGTCACAGTCAATATCATACACATTTTAGAAACCACTACTAAAAAGAAATAGAGAATTTGGAATATGATATTCCAGAAGATAATACATATGAGTCTATAGCTAAGAATAATTTACCAACAAAACTTAGTATAGTGCTACAGGGGAAAATGAATCTTTAACGAAATAGAGGACTTTCAAGCATTTCTAATAAAAAGACCAGGTATGTGGAGAAACTTTGAAGTTCAAATACAGGAGTGAAAAGAAACTTAAAGAGATAAACACAAATGAACAGTGATAAAGGGCAGGATATCCCTCCCTTTTTCCCCAGGAATTCCCACATGTATGTTATATGAATGTAATGGAATGCTATTGTGCTATAAGAAATTATAAGGGACAGTTTAAGAGAAGACTTCTATGAACTAGGAAGAAGAAAGTGAACAGAATCAGGAGGACAATTTATACATCAAAAACATCATAAAGACAAATTACTCTGAACAACACAATGACCACAAAGATTCCAGAGGGCTGATAATAACACATGCTGCCTACTTCCTGATAGACAGATGATGCATTCAGGGTGTATCGTTTATTTTTTTAGACATGACCGATGTGGGAATTTGTTTTGTTCCACTATACATATTTGTTATAAGGTTTTGTATTCTGTTTTTTAATGGAAGGGGGAGAGGTTTGAGGGAGAATAATGTATTTTTGTTAATTGAAAACAAAAGTTTAAAAAAATAATGATTTGAGCCATCCAAAAACAGAATGGGCTGCCTCCGGAGGTGATGAATTCCTTCTTGCTGGAGTTCTTCAGGTAGCGACTGGATGAATATTTATTGGGTATATTACAGGGGAGATTCCTTTCATATAGGGGTTGAAACTTATGGCCACTCAGATCCCTTCCATCTCTCAAATTCTAAAAAGGAGAGAAAATGTTCTAGGAGCTATAAAAGGAATGAAAGATACAGGATAATAACTTGATGAAATACAATCTAGTTCACTCTCTTGCTATTCAATTCTATGTGTAGCTCATTGTCTAACCATAATAAGTGTCTAAAGTGTGTGTGGTTGTGTGTTTGGAGAAACTCAGTGGGTTAAACATCCAACTACATTTCATAATCTAAGCAACTTTATATTTTCTTGGTTTTTCTTTGTGTAGATTCTGGCTGTTTTCTTTCTAGTGGCCATGAATAACATTGAAGAGGTACCAAGAACTCTAGGGCTTGGTACAACAAGAAGGTCTTGGAAGAAGAATGTCTTTGCCTATTCCTTCTCCTTCATATCTCTATATCCATCCTGTTATAGTTAAACCCTTTAAGTTCTACCCTTACAACTTCTCTGGCATCCACCCTCTTTCTTTTCACTAATAGAACTTGTACGATAGTTGAGACCCCATCATCTCTAGCTAGCACTATCATAATAGCCTCCTAACTGTCTTCAGGAGTGTTGCTAGAGGCAGCTCAAACCAGCTCTAGAGCTTTGTTAAATTTTCAGTGTTAGTATTTACAACCTGGAAATCAGCAAAACTACAGATCAGTTCTTGATTTATTGTTTTGTTTATTCTCTAGGCTTAAGAAAATTATGGAGAAAATGTTAATCATACAGATTAACCTTAAAAGTGTATTGTACATGCTTTTTTCCCCCTAGAGAGCCAGTTGTTAAACATTTACCAGCATGCCCTTGTTTTCTCCTTTCCAATATATACCATCTCCAACTATGTTCTACACAGCTATCCAAACTGATAGGACTTAAACACAGATTTGACCATGTCATTCCTCTGCTTTAAAATGTTTGGTTATCCTCTTGTCTCAATAATAAAATGCAAAATCTTCAATATGACATTTAGAGCCTTCCACAGTAGAGCTCCCACCTGTTTCCAACCTTATTTCATATTATTGCCTCATACAAACTCTCTATTTTTATCAAACTATTGCTAGCTATTAGCCATACTTAACATTCCAATTTCCACATCCATCCCTTTTCACAAGTGTTCTCTACACATATCTAGACTGTATTCCCATTTCACTACACTCCCTGACTTTCTTCAAGGCACCATTCAGGTGTCACCTACTATATAAGGTCTTTCCTGATCTCATATCTCAAAGTATTTTGAATACGCTCTAGGTTTACCTATTTATGTAACCCCTGCCCTGGATCCCATTGGTATGGCACTCCTTCCTTGTTGGTGGAGATAAGTGCCCCGCTCTGCATGAGGGGCAGAGCAGAGTTGGGAAGAACCCTGGCCTCCTTTAGGCTTCCAAGGGACTCCTCAAGCTTCAGACCTTCTTCAGGTGTCAGGCTGTTTCAGGCATTTGTGGCTTCCAGCTTCAAGAGAGAAGATGGAAGAGGCCAGCCCCACTTCAGCTTGCTGAAAGAAAAGACTGAGAAGAACCAAAAGGAACTGCCAGTCTCCATCATAGCCCTATCCTCAGCTTACTTATCTAGAGACTTTGGACAGTTTTCTCTTTGGTGACATCCAGGATACTATCTCTTAGTTGAACTGAGTTACCTTACTTCCAGTGGAAGAACTCCTTTCCTCTGTGTTGTCTGGTATATATTCTCCTATACATATACCTTCCCTGGTTTCTGTTTTGCTGCGATTTGAATAAATGGGTTTTCTTTGATAGTCACAATGTTTATTCATTGTTGAAATGAAATTTGGTGGCAAAAGGGTCAATCTTTGGATATAAGCTTGTGGTCCTCCTTTCCCCCAATAATTATGAAAAAATTATCAGAAGTTAGATTTAACCCAGTCATATCCCCTAGACTAATAATATTTAAGGAAACAGATAAATGTACTTCTAGTCTGGTACCCCACTCTCTGAGGAGAGCAGAGTGGTATCTGCCCACCCCAACCACCTGCTTTCCCTCCTGGCAAAAAAGAAAATCTGTCTTGGAATAGAATGAAGGAGAAGAGGCAAGAGATATCTATTCTGCCACCCTTAGAGCCACACAATGGTAGCCCCTTGCTTGTCAAGGAAGAGACTTCCTCCTGCTCTGCTCCCCACACCACACACTGCTTTGCAGAGGTAGAATGGTCCTGTGGTATGGAACATTATATAAATTGTCAGATTTTTTTTCATGTTTTGATTGATTTTGCTGGGATTTTTCTCTTTTTTCATTAAAAACATTATTTGTTTATATAGCTGACATGAAAGCAGTAAGAAATTTCACCTATATAAAAACAAAAGAGCAATATTTTTTTAAAAAAAGAATAGATTGGTAACTGGCAGCTGCCCCCACTGGGCTGCTTCAGAACTACTGGCCTGTGGCCCCCGCAGAGGGGCTGAGATGATAGATTAGGGCCAAGGGCTCTTGCGTTGAGCACCCTGGATCCGGATTGTGGTCTTTGGTGGTGGTCTTGGGGGTGTGCTTTCAGCAAGCCAAAGCCAGTGGGGGCTGCAGCACCCCCCTAATAGCTCCGGCAGCTGGGAAAACCCCAGCAATTTGGAACAATGCTTTCCCCCCTGGAAGCAGAGTTCCACAAAGCTAAAAAAAAACCACACACACAACCAATTAATTGACTGGCCAACATGAGGAAAAGGAAGCAAAATAAGAACAGCAATAAAACTCTAGAATCATTTTTTTATGGACAAAAAGGATCAAAGCATGGAACAGAAGGAAGACAACACAGTCAGAACTCCCACACCAAATGCTTCCAAGACACTTGAAGAATGCCTACAAGCTATAGATCAACTG
>CM053596.1:224846847-224862836 GCA_028646575.1 Pseudocheirus occidentalis | reverse complement strand
CTTCTAAACACACACAGACTCCCCCATGATCCCGCCCCCCCCCCACACCCACCTTCCCAAAGACCAGCCTAGCCATTCAGGGACCAAGTTATTGATTGAGCTGCAAGTTGGCCCTGGGAACTCTGCAAACGGGGCTGGGCGAGGGCGGGGGCTTGGCGACAGGGGGCGGTGGGGAGGTCTCGGGTAGGGGGCTACGTGACCGCATCTCAGGCTTCTAGTGTCAAAGGAAATCAGAGGCATGACCAGCGGCAGCAAACGCCGAGCGATTATTTTTTGTTGGAATTGGAAAAAAAGAAAGAAAAGAAAAGGAAAGAAAAATAAAAGAATCGCCGATAGGATGTTTCCAATTACAGGGGATTCAGAGAGGCAGAAGGAGGGGGGTTGGGGGTAGGGCAAGGTTTGGAGAGGGTGGGGGGTGGGAAGAGGCATTGCAAAATGCAAGAAATCCAGCTTCTGCGAGGAGAAGAGGAAAATAGGAAAATGAAGCAGAACTAGAAAAATGACAAAGTGTTGAGTGCTGATTTATTGCAGAAGCCTCTGGTCATTTCCATATATTGAAATGCGCCCAAGCGGCCAGTCAGTCAATTTCTTTTGAGCGGCTGCTACTGCCCATGGGCTGCCCACGTGACTCCCCCTCACTCAGCCTCTTTACCACCCAGCCCCCAGATAAAGATGTGGGGGGGGGAGGGGGGAGAGGAGAGAACCATGGAGAAGATATCAATACACAGTAATGGGTGCTTTAGAAAATGAAATATTTTTGTATGATCCCTGGGTAAGGATGAATGGGGGTGGGAGACTGGAGGGAGGGTGGGAAAGGTGGGTTTCAAGAAGCTCAGTCAAGGGTGTTAACACCCAGTTACCTCTCCCTATTTGGCATCTAGGTCTCTTTCTACACCCCCTCCCCCGTTTTCCGCCTCTCCCGCCCTTAAGAGAGTGGGAAAAGGGGAACAGGGAAATGTATCTATCTACATATGCATAATGGAATGGGTTCAGAGATGTAACACATTCAAGTCAGATTTGATTTTTGTGTCTTTGATATTTTCAGTTGCTTTAGTAGTTTTCTCTTAAAGAAAGACACACACATACACACAAGTCCTAGATAAAAGCCAGTGAGTTGTTAAAAATGAATTTGCAGCATTAGAGCTGTTAGCATCATTCAGCAAGCAGCAAGCTTGATAATTTCCAGGTGTTGGGGAAAGCCGTGGTCCAGGAGCTCCTACATAGCTTATAAATCCCTGTTAGGAGAGAGAGAGAGAGAGAGAGGGAGAGAGAGAGAAAAAAAAATCTTTGGAGGTGAATGAAATATCAAATCACAAGACTCCTATGTAGATTTATGATTGCATAAGAGGCTTGATCATTTCCATATACTGAAATGTGCTGTCCTTCTGAGCCTGCCCAGCCCTTCCAGCAGAGGAGGTGCTCCATTCTGCCTTGATCAATGTTGACTATGAAGCAAGAAAGAGGGAGAGAGAGGGTGGGGGGTGTGTGTGGAGGGAGAAGCAGGCTGGCACCAGATGGAGCAGGGTCTCGGGAAAGGTCAAGGTTAGCCCAGGCTGCTATTGAATCGGTAGCAGCCTCACAGATAGATCTCTGCCTCCGAGGCACCCACTGGGGCTTCTCAAAATCAAATCTAATAGAAAAGGCAGTCACAGAATGAAATCGCTTCATCTGAATGCTAAAATTGTTATTAGGCTACATTAGAGAGATATCAGGCACGTGGTTACCCAAAAAGGGAGCATGCCTAGCAGTTTGTGTCTGAAAGAAAAGCTATGAATATGTTGATAACATCAGTAATGGTGCAAGTATAATAGATATCTTTCTTTTTGTATGAGAATCAGATTAACATATTCAATGAACATATTTTTCCCTCTTCACAGGAACTACCTCAAGATTTGGTGTGCACAGAACAATTTGAAGAATTATGTGCCTGTGAAAAAAAATCTGTTGAATCAGAGATGGTGACATTTATTGATCTAGAAGTTTGGGCTTTACTAGAGGCAACATTAGTGTTTATACTGGGTCTTTCCACCTTGGGTGATTATTTCATCATGAATTGTTACTCATGGCTAGGGCAGCTCTTTAAATCTCCTGTACTGAATTTGCTAAACAAGGAAAGAGTGTCAGGCCTTCCCTTTCCCCCTCTTCTTCCTTCCTTTTAAAAACATGGTTATTTCCAAAGGAAAATTTAACTTCACATGCCAACACCAATGCAGCAGGGGGTGTTCCCAGCTAAGGATGATGACCCTCAATTGATAAAGTGACATCAACCAGCCTTTCCCCCCAAGACCAAAGCCAGCCTCTCCCCATAATTATCCTAATGCAGTCCCATTAAGAGTTCTTTAACCTACAGCACAGTTATATCTTAAAGAAGGATTTAGTCTTGTAAAATAAATGCTGGCTACACTAGATTAAACATGATGACTGCACTCCAAGGGTTAATAAATTTAGAATTAACAGATCATCCCAGCTTGATACAGCTACTATGGATGATTTAATATGCAGTCCAAGCAGGTTGACAGTCAGCTCACAGATGCAGATAAGATCAAAGTCTCTTGATTCAATAGATTGAATGGTTGTACTGAGTGTCTAGAAGGTGAGTGACAGAACGTATATGGCAGGGGTTCTGGTATAGAACAGCTTCCACTCTCAGCTGTTCTGTAGTGCTCAGATTTTCTTTCTGTAGCACTTAACCTTCCATAGCAATAAAACTCAGGCTTGGGGGAAGGGGGGTGGTGGTTGAATTCCTCTAATACACTTACATAAGTTTTGAGTTGTAAAAAGATCGATCCCTTAATATTATTATCTATTTCTAATTAGTTCTGCCTAGTTAATGTCATCATCCACCAACTCTCTTGCCCCTCTGTAAGACAGTAGAATCCTGGGCTAGCATCTCAGGTCAGGCTTCTACAGCCAGTGTGGAGGATTCCTAGGTTATTTGAAGGAAGGCAGGTTTATTGCTGAAATTATATGGGTAATTTCCTCAGTTCTCTGCTTTGTTTTTAGCTGTGAAGAGCTGGATATAAAATACCCATGGAAACAAGATTTAGAGCTAAATCAAAAGTCAACCTTCAGTACCCTGCCACTCTGAAATATTTGCCAGATGAGAAACCTTGCATTTCTGAGATGAATGTAAAACTGGGGTAAAAAAGGAGAGGAGAAGGGGATAGAGAAAGTAGAAGGGTAGCACAGGGTTAATGGCTAGTTTTAAAAGGGTTTGCTTTGATGTCTCTCCTTTGCAGCTCCTGCTTTCCAATGGTTTAATTTTCTTTTGCTCTTTGTCAACTGCAGTATTTAAACACGAAGACAGGGGGGAAAACAATTTTAATAGAAGTATATGAGATTTGGAGTGATAGACAAGTTTATAACAGTTTTTATTATTTGATCAAGAGCAAGTGCTCCTCCTAAATCCATTAGAATCTGTCATGTGAATACATATTCAGGCAATTTAAAAAATGCATATTATGTATTCAATAGACCATCACAGGTCTGAATTGTATCATGTTCTTCTGTTCTGTAGGGCCCCCACAGTCTTAATATGAAAATCTGTAATAAAGTTACTATAGAGTTACAGCAACCAATTTTCCAATGTTCATAACTCAGTTGTTTCATTTACTTATTTTATTTTTTTTAATACCAAAGTGTCCAGTTCACATTATGAGCTAATGGTCCACAAAATTTCCTTTTAAAAAACAAAGCCACTGAAGACTGCCCTTGGAACTGTTAACATATTAACTTTTTACCACCTGATAGAAGCTCTGAGTACCTGGTAAGAGATATCTTATTGGCTATTGATTATCATTTGGTCATCTCGAAAAAGCTAAACATATATATATATATATATTTCAGCATTACCAAATAGTGAATGAAATTCTGAGTTGGCAAGGTTTTTTTTTTTTTTTTAACTCTTTTAAAAAGAGTTTGGGGCATTGAAATGTAACTTCCAAACTGTTGGCTGAAGACTGTATTTAAATGTTAACTTTCTGACCTTTTGCAAAGGAAGATCCGATGTCACCTTCTTTGGAATAGGGATAGTGGGCATTTGTTTAACATATTAGCCAGAGCTAAATGCTTCAAGATTTTACCATCCTTTTCCTGGACAACTTGTGATTGCAGCAGGGGGCACCACAAACATAGGAATTACGGGGAACTGAGAGGCTCCAGCTCTCATGTTTCCTTACTACTTGAAGGCATAACCACTGAAACCAGTTATCTCTTAGTAATTTGCATATTTATGGTGCCTCCTGCAGTTTCCTGTGATTGCTTTACAGTCAGGAAAGGTAACAGAAAAATATATATCCTCCTTTAAAAAATGAAAAAGGATCATATATGAACAGTTCTTCCAGTACAAGACTCTAATCCTTGAAAAGTCCATGGTATGAAATTTGTTTATTATTCCCCCCTCCCACTTTTTTTGTTTTAGGATTTGAAAGAAATATTTTGAAAGTTACAAGACTAAGGAAATGAAGCCCCCAATTCTCTGAAAACTGATCATTTGAAGAAAAACAAAATAATTAAGCACAGACTTATTCACTGAATGTATATACATTTGAAAAGGAGAAAATCTCTAGAAGAATGAGCAAAACACCCAGGCAACCAGATCTTTTAAAAGCATGGTTCCATGGTACATATATTTTTTTAGCCCCAGTCATAAGCAAGGTACAAATGTGCAGTGCAGCTTTCGATATAAAAGTTAATTGGGTCTCAGAAGAGAATAGTTTCATTTTTATTGGCTCCAAGTTCCACAGATACCTTTGATACACCTTTCCTTTCAGTCCTTTTGGACTGCCTTTGTGGAAATTTTACATTGTCCAGACATTCAAAAGTGTTTGGTTCTGGAAGATAGATGCATGAGCATTTAGCTCTTGTTTAAATGACCTCTCATTTAAATGACCAATATGTTGAAAAAAATCCTCTCCTTCCCTCCTTCCCAGCTTTCTATCCTTAACTTCCATGCTACTCTTTATGTGATATTTTATCGGATTTTTAGATTAGTGAGCAATTTTATATACTATGTAGTAGAAACACCTGAACACAGTGATACTGTGTAAATTTAGGCTTCAGTTCAGGATCCCTCACTTTCTAGGGATTCATCATTAGAACCTCATTCTGATTTGATCACACTTCCTTGCTACCTAATTGCCTCAGCTCTTAAAAGGACAGTATACAGAACAATACTTTCACATAATCATCAGCAAACATCCTTCCTTCACATTATACTTTTACAGAGCACTGTTTCCTCTGTATACTACTTTTCTTATTAGAATCAAAGATCCAAGAACAACTTTTTGTTGCAATTAAGACATTTGGTAATAAAGACACTATGTAGTAAAAATGTATGCTATCAATAATACGTAGGTACATAAATGCCCAAACTGTTCACAGAAGGATTCTCTTACCACACATTAGTCACCACAAGCCATCTTCTTCCTTATGCAGTACCTTTTAGTAGAACATGAGGCAGTATATCTGTTTATTATTCTGGCTATGGGAAGTCTCATTAAAATAATTATTGCCACCATCCTATTCATTTCAGTGCAAGTTTGCACAGAAAAATTGTAGGCATTAATATTGTATTGAAAAATATTACACCATAAGGTTAATATATTTTTCTGGTGTTGCTTTAAAACCTTTTTTCTTCCTCCTAAATTAAGAAAAGATAGCACCCTAAATCATGAAGAATTTTGCATTCATCAGTCTCCTTGGTCTGAAGCCTTTAACCTTTGTAATTCTTGAATATTGGAGGTGATGAACCAAGACTCTGAGCACCATGAAAAATGTATTCACCTTCTATTTGTTTTTCTATTATATTAAATGTACTTAATGGTGAAATATCGAAAAATGTAAGTCTAGGCACATAATTTTGAGACATTTCACAAAATATAATTTTGAAAGACATAAGTACACAAATGCGACAATCAGTGGGGGAAAATGCACTTTGCAATCCTTCAGGCAGAGTTAAAACTAATATAAAAAGTATCTCCTGTGTTAGGTGTGACTTGGGGCTGCTTTTCACTTTGATATATGCAGGCTTTTAAAAGAAACTATTGAAAATTCATGTCCCCACCAAGAATGGCTGACTTCTTGTAAAATATATATTTTTTAAATGAGTATATTTTTTCTCTTCTGGAGTTTGCAAACAGCAAATTCTAACCATGTACAGGTTTTTGCAAAGCTTTATTTTTTTTAATATGTGAGATTTCCAGTCTTTTAGGTAGATGCTTTTTTAATAATAGAATTTGATCTGGTTAATAAAATTGATGCTATAAATCAGTTTCTTCTGCATTTTCTCTTATTAGTTGAGCTCTGAGTTCAAGATACAGTATCTCCATTGCTAAGGGACTAAGGAGAAACAGCAAAAATTATTTCTCTACTCTCTGAGATTCTGGGATACATTTCACTTCTCTTGGAGCCAGTCCACCAAAGTTCTAAATCTAAAGTCCACTGAGCTCCTACTTGATTTAAATTCTCATTAGAAACAACTAAATTAGATCTTGATATTTTTAAGGAATGTAGTGTCTTATAGGATTAGGGCCTAGAATTAATCTCTCCCTATATCCTAGTTACTATATATGTAGTATATAATATAGTCTGGGACAGACTTCTATTGCATTTTAAAATTTGAGGCATTTTGGAAATGCTATCGATGGGGATTTAAAAAAAAAACCCAAAATATATAGGACTCAGAAGATAGGTAAGGAGGCATATTCAAGTAGGCCATTCAACATATTTATTGTTGGTATTACTTAACATTTATTTTTGAGGACTTAACTGAATGCAGAAACACTGTGCTAAGTGCTCTGGTATGTGTGTATGTGTGTGTGTGTGTGTGTGTGTGTGTGTGTGTGTGTGTGTGTGTAGGCAAACAAAAAATCTAGGAATTGTGACATGGTTTTAAGACATTGATTTTTATATGAAATAAACCTGGTCATAGAATGCCATTCTTCTACCTGAAGCGGATGGGTGGACAGTATGTAATGTGTACATTGGACAGGAGGGCAACTGTATGGACCACAGATCTGAACTAACCTGAGTGAAGAAAGGGATTTATTTTTTAAAAAATTAAATGAAATAGTCTACACATATGTCAGTGATAAAGACCTACAATAAACCATGGAAAGTGACTGTATTTGTGTCATAATGGGCATGTCATTTGTGTTTCATGGTATAGATGTTGCTGTGTTGTGATTTCATGCATTTATCCCAGGAGCTCAGAATATCAGCTCCCTGAAGGCAGGTACTACATCCTGGGTTTGCTCAGTATAGCATTGTTTGTCACCATGCAAAGTGCTTCCACAATAAGAACTAGTGACAATACTTTGCACATAGGAAGCACTTCATAAATGTTGAATTGGATTCTGGAATACTTAGACCCAGGTTCTTCATTTTACTGAAACCTGGAAGCTGAGGTGGCTTATGTTGTTTATGGGAATTTTTTTTAAAGGAAAAAGAAATGGAGGAAGGGAGGGAAGGAGGAAGAAAGGAAAAAAGGAAAAAAGAAAGGAAGGAAAGGAGAAAGGGAGGGAAGGGACATGTGCACAGTTAGCTTTGAAGAAAAACAAATATTTTTCTTCTTGAACATTATTTATTTCCTATCAGTTTACCAACTTCATCTGAGAGGAGGTGTCAGACTATTTGTATTTCTTAGTTTTGAATCTGGGAACTAACAACTGGCTCTTAACAAAAAAGACAAGGGCTGAAATTGAAACCTGTCTTACTTTTCTAGCTGAGGAGACCCAAGAAACCTGAAAATTGGGGAAGATACAACAAGTTGAGAAGGAGGATGATTTTAAAAGTTGCAGCCCTACGTAGCCTTCTCCAGAGATTAATGATATTTGCCTAGGGCTGTGGGTAGGTCTGGAAATTTCTTCCCCTTTTTGAGGTGAGATGAGTAGATATGAAAGCAAGGGCTGAATGACCCATAGTAGCTCATTCTGCTTTAATTCCTGATTTTCTTCTTTCACCCACCTGGTTCCAGAAGGACCTAATCTAAAATAGTTGCCTAGTGGGCATGTGACTGTCTCCTATTAGGTGATCACGTCCACTGTCTACCCCAGTCAAAAGAAAAGAGGAAACTATTCTTTTGTCTTCAAAGTAAAGGAGAATTTAGGATTGCAAAATGACCACAGCAGAGCCTTCAAACATGAGCTCAGAGGCTTATCAAGAGGGTTGCCAGCTCTGGGAGATAGCATAGAATAGATGAAACATATCTAGAATAATAGAAACCTTATTTTATTCACCTGCCTAAAGTGAGCTTTTCAGAAGCCACTTAAAACAACAACTGGGTTGACGAATCAGTGTTTCAGCTTTCTTTTTTTGCCCCATCATTCATTTTCTCTTAGTCTTCCCACTGTTCCTACTGTCTGTCCTCTGGTGGATATGCTAATCCACGAAAACAGCCAAATTATGAGAGGCTAACAGTAGAAAATGCCTGGTACATATCTCATTGAGCTGTCAGCGGAATCACTAACAAACATTGGGTATGTCTATGTGTGTTCGTGTGTCCCAGACCCCCAGAATAGGAACTCCCTGAATGTAATAAACATGGGATTTATGGGAGTATCCTTGCTAGGCATCATTTGGGGTCTCTGGAAGCATACCACCTCAATCTCTTAAATGTTCCAATGTAAACTCACCATTATGATATTGTTGTTGATTTTCCTGGACTATCCTGAACCAAGAAGAAGACATGTGATTAAAGATGCTAGCTTATAAATCTAACGAGAGGGGGCAAAATGCTAGGAGCTAAAATGAGAGGTGGTGTGATAAAATAGTTCGAAGCGCAAAACTTGGAGTCAGGATATCTGAGTTAGCATCCCAGCTCCAATCCAAGGACAAAAGCATTGCATGACCTTACTTCTACAACATCTCTGAGCCTCAGTGTCCTCAGCAATGGGGATGATACCTTTACATTAATTTTTTGTGAGGAAAGTACTTTAAATATAAATTATAAATTTACACATAAATTATTAAAATGGTTATTATTGCTCTCTTCATTATTAGGTTACCAGCATCACCATAAAATTGATGGATCAAGTCAGTTATGTGAGATTTCTGTAAGAGGTACAACTTGCTTTTTTTTTCTTTCTTATTAACCCTGTGTATATGTGCTTGCTGCACTCCCTTGCATATAGTCACGGTTTTAAAGTTTTTATATATACACTCAGAGATAATAAAAACTTGTAACATACCAAAGAGTACCAGTCTAAATAAAGGCCTAACTGCCTATAAAATTTCCTTTTAGACAGTTAAGTCATAGCTAGAAGTTGGCAGCAAGACCATCTGAAAACACTAAAAATCATTTCTGTGATGTTCTCTATGGCCAAAAAAAGAAAGAGTAAAAAAAAAACAAAACTGAAGCTTCCTCAGCTGAGTTAGTTTGCTTTTTGTAAAGCAACTTCACATCTGGACTGATAACTTGTATTCCAAGTTTCAGCCCAATGCCATTTAAACAGCCCAAGCTATAAACCTTTTAAACTTGGGGTTTTATAATAGAAACAGTGACAGACCCTTAACTATAGTGCCTCCATAGTAATGAAAGCACAACTATTTCATTATAGCAGTGTCTGGCAGTGCCGCTATAATTAAGAGTCTGTCAGCGTTTCCATTATAAACCCAAATTTTAAGAGCTTTTTAACTCACATTGTTTTAAATCACATTGGGCTGAAACTTGCTGTACAAAATGTCAGACCAGATGTGTGTGTGTGTGTGTGTGTTACTTTTTTTCTTTATTTACCCAAAATGACAAATAGGTGAAGCTTGTTTTTTCAAATGCTGGACTAATAAAAACATGCATTTAAAAATAATTCCCTAGCTGAAAACAAGTGATTTATTTGGGGGAGGGGAGGGGTATAATGAGACCTGAAAATTATTTAGTTTTTGGTGTTAGTATCTTCAAAGTTATACAGAAAAACAGATTTGCACAGAGATGCAAAGCAGCTTTTCAAAATGAACCCACATTCTTGACACTAGCTTATTGGGATAATACTGTATCATGTGGCATTCTGGAAGTTGATAGAAATAGCTTCTGTGATACTGTAATTGTTCAGCTTTAGCCATAGATGGGACAGGTGTGTCCAAGTTCATTATTAGATTTTATATTTAAATGTATATACAATCACATTTACAAACTCAAGTTTGCCTGAGTAAAGTACGATGGTTTCTGGGAAGAATGATGTAGCTTGCATAGGTTAGTTAGGGTGCCACTGAGGTTATGGTGTATTGTACAAAAGTTATGATAGTGTGTGTCCAATCATCTAATGGAGCAAGCAAGCAGATGGACTGGCATTTTTCTACTGACACTACTTCCAGTATAAAATTTAGGTAGCTTAGGTTCAGTATTTAGGAATAAGTGCTAATTTCTAAATAATAATAATCCTTTATACTTCTGTAGCACTTTACTATTTTCAGAGGGTTTTCCAATATGTCCTTTGATCCCTACAACATTTTATTGAGAAAGTAAGGTGACTTGGCCACAGTCACACATAAGTAGCAGATGTATATTAAAAACAAAACAAAACAAAACAAACCTTCCTAGAGTCCTGACAAGAGAATTAGGAACCCAATACAAACAAAAAACCCAACAAAAATGTATTAGAAACTGATCACATTTCTGGTTGTCATAGGAGTGGATTATATTCTCTTATATATCTCATATAGCTTACCCCCTTTACCCCCCTCCAACATGACTTAGGGGGTAATGTGAGGAATGATTCAGCCTAGTTCAGCTTTTTCCTTTGCCCCTTGTTTAACATTTCCACTCATTTTTGTGATCTGTGCAGTCCTTTAAAGACTTAGGAAAAGGTAAGGAGAGAGGATCTGGTGTTAAGTTGTAACAGGGAAGTCCTCTCCTGGTCTGGCTTACTCAGTTTAAGTTCACAGTCTATCTACCCTCTGCAAACCTTTCTCAGGGTCCTAAATAATGACAATCAGGACTGCAAGTTCCTAGGTACAATGTGGGGGAGAAGGTAACAAAATACATAGTTGGAGAAGGGTAGATCTTGAGAAGAGCAGCAAGGGAGGACTGCAGCCCTGTATGGTTTTTCTTTGTCATATTTCAATTCCTTTCAAGATGAGGGTGTTCTTCCCACCTTGCCCCAGCCCTATCCATCTCTTTTTATCCCTGCCTTAAATTTCATTTGCATTTACATTAATAACTCTACGCTCCTCTTTCCTACACCCCAGCAAAACCCTATACACAAACTCTTCCAGAAACCCCTAAAAGTGTTCCCAAGCTAGAATAAAGAGGCATCTTTTTAAAGATGATTCCAAGTCCTGTTATCTCCGGGATATTGGAAGTGAAGAATGGGGGAGGGGAGAAAGGCAAGGACTGATTGTTTCAATGTATTTATTTTGTAGTCAATAAAAGTCCCCCCCCCCAACTAAAGTCAGACAATGAATATTTTATTTTAGTTTTCTAATTTCCATCGAGACAGACCTTTTAACCCTTTCGCCTCCAGCTGAGCTCGAGTCCCCAGCGCCAGGCAATCCTCCCCAGTAGGACCAGGGAACTGTATTAAGCTCACTTTCAGGAGCTGTTTGTTGACCACATTCACGTTCTGAGCCCTGAAGCTAAAAGCACTTTACACCATAAAATAAAAGCACTGTCTTTTTTTCTAAAAGGTTACGTCTGGAGGCCACGATGCTCATACTTCATACAGAAAACTACTGAAAGGACTATGAAATCCTCTATGATTTACACTCTCCCACTGCATTAGGGTATAGATCTACTCAGCTCTAAAAATACGATGGAGTTTCTAACCGACGTGAATATATGTGCATTATTTCAGAAAGTCTGTTAGAAAACTTGTCAACACATTATAAAGCATAAACCAGAACTTGGCTATTAAATACGGAGATCAGAGGCAGAATATATACTGCAGGAAGTCCTGGGAAAAGTCTCCCCCATTGGAGGGGGAGAAAAAGGGGCTATTAGCAAAGAGTTTATACACAGTATACACCAAAGGTTTAGAAAGAGCTCACGGACCATAATTACAACATAAATGGAATCAGCAAAGGCTTTACAACCCTAAACGCAGTTAACTGGACTGCCAGAAAATAATTTTAATATTGTCATAATTTATTACTCTCCAAAAGCCACTTCAAGAACGGTAAATATACTTATTGTGTATCCAAGTCTGCTCGTTAAGCTACTTTCAATCCCCTCCCTCTACAAAACACCTGCATCATTCATCTATGCTTACGTTAAAAAAAAATCTCTTGAAAGACCTTTAAAAAAAGCCATCCCCCACAAAATGTCTCCCCCCATCCCCACCCTTGAAAGGTTAAGTGAACTTCAGGTGAAGTAGGGGAGAAGGCAGCCGGGATGGTAAAGAAGGCGAAGGCAGCACTCGTGGGGCATGGATCAGATGCCAATACAGTCATGATAATAATCCAGACGGCATGAAATATGGCTTTAAGAGGAGGGAGGGGAGAGTTTCCATTTAATTCCGGGCATTTTATGATGGTGAAATTAAATATATGTTAATGGTGGAAACGTTACTGGTTGCCTCTCCACTGACACACACGAAAAGCAGCTGCAAAAAATTGGCTTTTTAATGTATGTTTTAAGATGTGGTTTAGGAAGTAACCCCCTGGAATCTCAAACAAGTGCAGTAATAAAGCAGACCTACTTGTAACTAAGTGCTTAATTTCCTATGATTTTTTTTTAAAGAAAATCAATAAAATGTTGCCAGTTATTTATTGGAAATAACCACAGATAGATGCCCTGATATGTGCTGGCTTTAGAGAGCGCACAATTGTGTAATGAATTGTAATTCAGAAGACTGTTAAATGTGAACCACAGAACCTTTCAGAGGTAATAAAGTCATTACTTTTTACACTACATCCAGCCCTGAAAAGCTTTATATACGCCATTATAGATAAATCATATATATATTTCCATGATACACAGACACCTACTTATATACCTTCTGTATATATGGACTTTTATGGATAGATGGTACAATATTCAAATATGAAAAATCCTGGCTTCTAAAAGAATGAGACAGTTTGCTTTTGTTACCTAAAATGGCTTTTATTGTTTTTGTTGCATTTATTTAAAAGGAACACTCAGTTGCACTCCATTCCCCCCCCCTTCTTTTCCCCCAATGCATTCCCTTTTTTCCACCACCCCTCACTCAAGCAATGACATTCATTTGGAAGCTCAAAGGCTGTTTTATCAAGAACAAGACAAAAAATAGATAGTAGTGTAAGATAGATGCTGACCTGCTCTGAAGAGCCCATGAAAAAGAGGGAAATCGTGTCAGGTACATGCTACAGAGCTTTACTGCAAATGATTCCTTCCTGCTTCTTAACAGTATTCGAGGAATTTTTTTTTTCCTTTCGGAGTAGAGGGAAATACACACACACACAAGCACACACACGTACACGCACAACAAACCGCACACAGAAAATCCTCACTCCTTTCAGTCCACAACTCTCCTATTACTGAACATCAAAACCCTTTTCTTCCCCTCAGAGGTTGCACGAAGCCTCCTTGGAATGAGAAGCCAGTCATTTTGAATAGGTTTAAAACTTTAGGAAGATGACAACCCACATAAACAGCAGTATGCAAGCCGACACGACTGAAAGGTACAGATGCGCGCGCGTGCGTGCATATTGTGTGTGTGTGTATGCGCGCGCGCGCGCCCGCCCCCTTGAGCGCGGACGCGCAGCTCTGCCAGGGGGTGGTTGAAGCTGAAAGAAACACTAGATTTAGATAAGGTTTAAAAAAAAAAGTCCATAAAGCATTTCACTTTACATAGCCCATCCCCCATTGGTTTTTAGGAATGTGATGGTTAGAAGAAAATAGGGGCCGTGCTGTGAGCCTTGAGCGAAGGGGAGCAAAAAGCTCCTCATTCATTCAGGGTGCACACCTCCCTCCCCCTGCAGCTTTCCCTTCAGTTGGCTCCCACCTTCCCCTAACTCCTCACCCAGTACTGGTCCTCGGTCTCACCGTTGCTTCCCTCCATTGCTTCCCCTTCTGTCCCCCTCCCACTTCCTTTTTTTTGGGGGGGGGGGCGGACAGAGGAACGTCTGCCGGCTGGATGCCATTGCAAGGGAGAGGAGAGGTGAGACGACTTTGCAGGCACGTTTCAGAATAAACTTTCCAGTCGTAGGGGGTGCTGTTGCTGTACATTTTACGTAAAACTGAAAGTATCCCACGCCAGAGAGAAGCACGCTTTTTGACAGCGGTGGCGGCAGCAGCAGCCGCCGCCAGCAGCAGCCTATGAGTGTGTGTGTGTGTGTGTGTGTGTGTGTGTGTGTGTGTGTGTTTGTGTGTGTGTGCGCGCGCGCACCCTCGCGCGCATTAAAGGGACAGGGATTAATTTCCAACAAGTATCTCTTAATTTCTAAGTTTCAGCAAGAGAAAAAAAATTAAAAAGAGAAAAGGAAGATATTTGAGCTGTATGCTTCGGGGGTGCGCTGGAGGCGGGGAGGGGGGGAAATGCATGCTTATGGGAAGGGGGCTGAGTTCCAGCAAGGTTGGCAACCACTTTTCTTTTCTTCCCTGCTGCTTTTGTGAGCAAACTGTGAGATTCCTATTACCCATTTTCTGTCCCTTTCTCTTTCCTCTCCCAGGGTAACGTCATTAATATAGCTTTGCGTGTTAAAATATTTCTTAGAGTCACGGCTTAGCTTCTCTTTTCTCCAGCTACATTCATTCATTCGTTGATTCATTCATTTTCTGAGTGTTTCTCTCTAGCTCCTTCCTCTCCCCCACTCCCAGTTTTTAAGTAAGGAAGACGTCCTTTCCTTCTCTCCCAGTCCATCCCAACAACAGACTCTCTTCCCCCTCTCCTTCCAGTTTGTCTAGATGGGTCATCCTAAATTTAAAAAAAAAATGAAAGCAATCGTTTTGGGGGAGTAGCTGGCACCCACACGCGCACACATACAAAGCCCCCCTCCTTCCCCGCTCCTTTCCTCCTCCCCCCCCATACCCCCAGCTGGTACCTTACAACCTTGCAACTCGCTGGCTGCTCTCCTGGCCATGGGTGCTCAGTATTAAAGGGTAAGTTTCGGCGCGGCCGAAGCTACTGCAGTTACCGCTGCATCTCCCGCCTCCAAGCTGCTTATCTCTCCTTCCTGCACGATTTTGCTCTCCTGGTCTCTTCCCCACTCTTATCAGTAACGGCGCTGAGTCTCACAGTTGTGTTTCTGTCTTTATTTATTTATTTACCCTTCTCTCCTTCTTCCTTTCCGGGCCGCGGCACCTCGCTTTCCTCAGATCGGTGCTTTGTAGTTTCATTAAGACATTGTCCCTTCTCCTTGTACTCAGACTTCCTTAGCTACCTATTCTGTCTGCCTTTGGGGTGCAGGGGGGATGGGGATAAGTAGGAAGATGCTGAATTGGAGCTTGGGCTCCCCCTTTCTCCTCATCTCCCTCTCTAGCTGTTCCCCCAAATCCCTAGAATCGCCCAGTCTCTCCGTACACAGAACTTTCGTCTCTCCCCAACCTGGGAGCCCGAGGCTCCTGAAAGCCTCTGCCTTTCTGGCTGCTACGGTACACAAACTTCTTTTACAATTAATTCTTTACCACTCTCCGAAACACCCCCTCCCCAACCTCGGTGCTTCTCTCTTTGGGTTGTAACTTCAGAGTTCAGTTATAAACTTCTGGTTTTTCTTTTCGTGTAGGGTTTTTTTTTGGGGGGGGGCGGAAAAAAGTTTCAAAAGTGCAGATTGATGTCGGCTTTCACTTCTGCTCCAGGATGCATGCACGCGGGACTGTGTGTGAGGCTAGCTGGGGAGGAGGGAAGTGGGTGTGTGTAAGCAGGGGGTGTCCTACGGCAACTCTACCTGGTCGTCACCCCCCCCCTCCTTTTTTTGCCTCTCTGTCGGTTCCCTTCATCCCTTTCTGCGTACATCTTTAGCGTATTATTTAAGCACTTCTATCTCTTGTTTTAACCTTTCTTTTTTAGAGGGTGGAGGAGAGATAGGGAGGACGTTCCCCTCCCCTCAAACACACCTCTCCCTTCCCCCTCCCCCTTTCT
>CM053596.1:224810628-224846347 GCA_028646575.1 Pseudocheirus occidentalis | reverse complement strand
TTCTTTCCTTCCTTCCTTCTTTCCTTTCTGCCTTCCTCCTTCCTTCCTTCTTTCTTTCCTTCCTTCCTTCTTTCCTTCCTTCCTTCTTTCTTTCCTTCCTTCTTTCTTTTCTTCCTTCTTTCCTTCCTTCCTTCATTCATTCCTTCCTTCTTTCCTTTCTTTCCTTCCTTTCTTCCTTCTTTCCTTCCTCCTTTCCTTCCTTCCTTCCTTTCTTCCTTCCTTCCTTCCTTCCTAGTCTCCTTCCTTCCAACTGTTATAACAACTCATAATAGCTCTTTGCAAAAGCATCAGTAGAGAGGAGCACCCACACATGCTCAATCATGGGTCTTTGAAACATGTCCTACCTTTTATTGATTTTCATAAAGCATAGTTATTAATACATTTTGTTTTTATATCACCTACACTCCCAAATATATCTTTCCCTGCTCTTTCTCTCAAAGAGACATCCCTAATGACAAAAATAAAAAAGAAGAGAGGGAAAAAAGCAATAACACCAAAACTAACTAAATCTGACGTTTCTATTGTTTCAAAACTGTGGTCTTTCTACCACCTCTGCAAAAAAGGAGGGAAGAATTTTCTCATAACACATCTTATTGCCACCTAGATTATAAGCATCTTGAGGACAGGGACTGTCTTCTAACACCCTAATTACCAATTACAGAGTTGTGGTGCAGTGGATACAGCTCTAGATCTAGAGACCTGCATTCAAACCTTGCCTCAGAAACTTACTAGCAGTGGCACTCTGAGCAAGTCACTTAAGTGCTGCCTGCCTTAGTTTCCAGGTATGTAAAATTTGTAAAATAGGTATGATAATAGCACCTACATCCCTGGGTTGTTGTGAGGATAAATGAGATAATATTTGTAACAGCATTTCACAAACCTTAAAACATTATATCAATGCTAAACAGTAGTAGTAGTAAAAATAATAGTAAAAATTAATGTAAGCATTAAATAACACATGATCTATAGAATAATTTGCTCTTAGGGCAGTGTGGTATAATGGACAGAGAGCTGGCCTCAGTGTCAGGAAGACCTTATTTCAAGTCCCAACTTGAGACATACAGGCTGTGTGACCTTAGTTAAGTCACTTAACTTTTCATTGTCCCAAATAATGCTCTAAGACTAATAAATTAAAGAGTAAGTACAGAGTGGAGGGAGTTTCCTAGGCAGTTCTATGCCAATTTAAAAAAAACAATAACCAAGTAATTATAGAGACAAGGAACATTAGAAAACTCTTCTGTTGGAGTTCAAAGCAGAACAATTAATAACGAATTAATTCACTCAGAAGCTGGCACTAAGATGGGGAATGGTGATCCTGAATTACATTGTTACTTTAAGGCACCGTCTCAAGTCAGGAGCAAGGCCTCTAGGTAATTTCCTGTTCCGTCCCCTTCGTTTTTGTCATTTCCCTTTCAGATGGCACCGTCACATACCTAGCTGTCTTCAGAACATGTGTTTTCCTGAGCTCCCTAGTTCTGACTTTAAGGGAGATTTCTTTCCTATTATAAACAATGTCTTCTGGCATCCGCCAATTCATTGTGTGACCTGAGGCAAAACAACAAATTCCTGTAGACCTGAATCCCCTCACCTGCCCCCCAAAAAAGGATGATAGGTCTTTGAACTGAAAGAAAGGGACCTTGAAGAACAGTCAGACTGAGGGACCTTGGAGAGCACCTCGTCTACCAGTAGTGAGCAGGAAGATCTAACTTTGAACTAGAGTTCTGATTGCCATCCAGAGCTCTTCTCCTCTCTCCAGATAATGTCTAAAGTCCTTTTGAATGGCAATATTCTATAACTCCATGTCTGAGTCTAAGCAACATGCAGAGAAAAGGCAAGTTTTCTGTAATAAGACAGAAGATTATTTCCTCAAAGCTATTGATATTCTATGTAGAACATTGTCCTACATAGTACAAGTTAAGGGACGTCCTTGGACAAAATTGAAGCAAGACTGGTAGTTTTTTCCTAGTACCTTTTCACATCCCTCTTTTGAAGCTGCCCCCCCTTTACCCTCCCTGAACATGCAATGTAGAAAGGGGGCAGGAGGGTAGCAATTTCAACTCCTAAAATTTTCAACCTCCTAAAGGTAACCTGTTCCAAAATGATTCCTCCCTACTTCTCTTCCCATCAAAATTCCCATAGATTTATTGGCCTAATCTCGCCCATCTTCAAGAAGGTCACATGATTAAATTAAATCACACTAAGTCCTAAATGGTTTAATGAATAAATTAATGGTGGTGGGGTGCAGGGAAGAAATTAAAAAGTGGCCAGAAACTGAATTTTATGCCTATGTTAATACAAAGAAATAAATCAGTAAGGATGAATTTTAAGTACCCTGGCAAGCTAATAAGAAGATGGGGAAGACAGATATTTGGGGCGTAAGGACCTTCTTGGCACCTGTAAAATCACACCAGGTAGGCACCTTCCTATTCCCCATACATGTAAGTTTACATTTGTTCTACTGATCAGCTACATAAGTACCTTGAGCTATTTCCCCTCTATCACACAGCATTTTTCTTCTCCTCCTCCTTCTCTTCCTCCTCCTCCTCCTCCTCCTTATACTCTTCCCCCTCCTCCCCCTCCCCTTGCTCCTCCTCCTCCTCTCTCTCACCCTCTCTCTTTTTTGGAGCTGCCCCCCCTTTACCCACCCTGAACACCCATGGTGGAAAGGGGGCAGGAGGGTAGGAATTTCACCTCCTTCTGCCCAAGGAACAGCCTATGTGAAGGTATTACTAAGAAGGCTTATTTGCTGGTAAAACACTTTCCTCTCAGCTCAGGCTCTTGGATTATCCATGCCTCCACTCACCTCCATTATGACCAATGGTATTTTACTGCAAACATAAATGTTATAAATAGACCCAGAGGTATGCAAGGCCACAATCAGAAATGCAGAAGTCCTATTCATTTAATCATTCATACCCACAGCCTTTTTCTTGATAGTGAAGTAGATATGAAATGATTAGAGCAGGAGGCTCATATCTAGAATGTGAGGTCCCCCAAAGGGGAATCAGAAAGATGGACAATATCTCCGAGTACAACCAGAGAGTAGTAATTAATAATCACAAGCATTTAAAAGGGGAAAAAAATCCACTCTCTCATTAGAGAGCTAATAGGGGTCAGCAACCAGACCACTTCTGGTCAGTACAGCAGTTTAAAAGCAAAGATTCAGGCTGTTCCCAGTCCTCTTTTTCTGTTTTTCCCAGCTTACTAAAAAGCTAGATTTTTGAGTGACTAGGAGGAAGGAAGTAGTGGGAGTGTACTAAGTAGTGTGGGGGTGAGTTTGGAATCTAATCCTCCTTCCCTGCTCTGTTTATTTTGCTTCTTTAAAGTACTGAAGTCAAAATTTAGGAGTGAGTCATTCGGTGAAGGAAGTGTGAGGTTAGTCTTTCCAATGGCATCTTTCTGAGTCACTTTTGTCTAGAGCTCAGTCCAAAGAGAAGCGATCTGTAAGGGAGTCTTATCTCAGCCATAGCTCCTTTTTCAGGAGGGTAAGGGGCTGCTGTTTTAGTAGGTTTGGTTTTAGATGTAGATTCCTGGAATAGGAAGTAACCTAGCAAGCTTGTGGCGAGTATTCAATGGGTAACCACCTACTGAGGATGCTGGGGTGGGGTGGGTGTTGGCTCTTGATTAGGCAGAAGTTGGCCAAGATGACCTCTGTGATTTTTCCCAACTTCAAGGCCCTCTGTAAACCATGGGGATTGTTTAGTCCCATCTCCAGAAGGAGCAATTAGGACTCAGGGAGGGTAAGTCGGTTTCCTACAGCACGTCTGAAGCATGGCCAAGAGTAGAACTGAGGTCCCCTGAGTCCCAAAGGATACACCATGTTGACATGACGTGGAATTCTGAAGCTGTTTACCCAAGCTCCCCGCCCATCCACTAGAACACAGGCTGGATATGACTTGTGGAATGGATTTCTCTTTCATAAGTAAAACGCAGGTGATACTTTCTAATTGGTTCTTAGTATCTCACAGATACATAGACTTTTGATGTTCCAAAAGACACTGTCAATCCCTTTTTGATATGGACTGTTTTTCAGTCCCTAGACAGGTCAGCTCTTCAGCTCTTAATGGTTAGAAAAGCAGTTGTCTATCTAATTCTTTTTAAAAAAAAATCTATAGTCCAGTCTACTTTGTTGCCTCAGACATATTGCTAAAAAGCTATGGCATATCCTCTGTCAGTCAATCAGCATCTATTAAGTGCCTACTGTGTGCCTGGCATTGTGCTAAGAGCTATGTACAGCATTGTCTCCATGTCAGCTGTTGTTTTTGTTATTTCTGTCATTACAGCTGTGCTGCAAGAGCCAATATATGCTCGGGGATGTCCCTAGCCTGAGATCACTGGTCACCACCCCACGTCACTGTTGGGTAGAGAACGAGGGGAAGGCTAGGTCTTGCTGTCAACACACAAATATAAAAAGGTGATCTCATATGTCCTCTGTCCAAATGATTCCGTGAGCCCCCTACTTCCTCCATGTCCCCAATGCTTGTGTGTGGCACTGCTGCTCCCCTGGAGCCCCATATTCCGTCTTCTCTTGAGAGCTTCTTCTCCTTTGTCTTGATTCATTCCCTGCTGCCTTTGCAACTTTCTTAGGATTCAGGAAAATTACCACTGAGCTAGAAGAAGGAATTGGGCAGCAAAGAAGCTTAATAAAAATCAAAAGGAGAACCTCTAGAGCATCTGGTACTTTGCTCAAAGTCATCAGATACACTTTGAGTATTGTAAAAATAAGAGTTATATATAAAAATGTTCCAGGTTCTCCACTCTCTCCTCAAATCTCCCAAGTCACAGTGGTTTATCCATGCCTCTCCTGTGCACTGATCATTTTCTAACTAGTATCAGTGATCATTTTTGTCCTTATCTCATCTCCCTACTAGCATATAAGCTCACCAAAGACGGAGACATCTCCGCCCTACCAGCACCTAGCATGGGGCCTTGCACACAGTAGGTGCTCAATGAAAGGATGTTAAACTGAACATTCTTTTATGCTAAATCTCCTTCTGTGTCTTCATAATCACAGTTCTACTCAGTTATATTTCCAAACATTACTAGAAACTACAGTAATGTGTTTTTAATGGAAAGCCAGCTGTCTACATGAACATGAATGATTATTGATGGGATCAAGGACTGTTCCTTTAGGAATATTCATACTGAATTAATGAAGCATATGGCAGACCTTCAAAGTGAACCTTTGCTTTCTTTGATTAATGGAAACTAAGAATTGTCAGACTATAAATTTTAAGTGTAATCTTTCTTTTTGGCTATAAGGACTAGTGTTCAGAATACTGGGCTGTGCTCCATGCCGCAAAGAATATGAAATGCAAGTAGTACTGAAATGCTTTCTGAAAGCAGGAGTGGTAATGGGATAATGGAGAGAGCTCAGATGGATAAGGTAAATTCTAGGCTGGTGAGATGACCAGATCCAAAGAGCTATCATTAATGAATGAATCCACATTATAAATGGGTCCACAGCTTGTAGGGAGGTCTCCAGGAAAGTTTCTCGGCGAATCTGTCTTTGGCACTGTTCTATTTGACAATTTTTTATCAATGACTTAGATGAATGCATAAATGCAGCCTTATGAGATGCATAGATAACACCAAGTTGGGAAGTGGGTAGCTAACACATCGGATGACAGATTCAAAAAGGTCTCTATGGGTTAGAATAATGAACTGAATCTGATATGATGAAATTGGATCAGGATAAATGTAAAGATCATAACTTGGTTTCAAAAATCAACTTCATCAGAATAGGTTATGAAATGTGATTACACAACAGTGCATATGAAAAATATCTGAGTGGGGCAGCTAGGTGGCACAGTGAATAGAGCACTGGCCCTGGAGTCAGAAAGACCTGAGTTCAAATGTGACCTCAGACACTTGACACTTAACTGGCTGTGTGACCTTGGACAAGTAACTTAACCCCAATTGCCCTGCCTTCCCCCCTCTTATACATATATTTATTTATATATGTGGGTTTTAGTTAAAGTTCAGTATGTGTTAACAGTGTTACTTGGAAGAAGGGTGAGACAGGCTTATACTGTAATAGAAAAGATGTATCATGTTCATAATTAAGAAGATGGTGGTCCTTCTATCTCTACCCTAAAGTACTGTGTCATATCAGAAATCTTGTGTTGGCTTTTAGTTACCACATTTTAGGAAGGAAGATGACAAGCTAGAAAGTATCAGAAAGGTGACTAGAATGATAAGGAAATCAGAGAAGTATATCCTATATGAGAGCTGTGCCGGGTAGGATGGGGCTTTGAGGGGAGAGACCGTAATTGCTATATGCAAGTATTTGGAGAGTGGTCTGGTGGAAGACACTAGTTAGTTTTGCTTAGTTCCAGAGGGCAGAACAGAGAGCAGTACATGGAAGACTGAAGATGCCAAGAGATTTCATCCATATATAAGAAGAGCTTTCCTAACAATCAGAGCTATCTCAAAATGAAATGTGCTGCTCTGAAAGATAGGTGTTCCCCTTTATGAGAGGCATTCAGGCTTAAGCTGAATGACTCTTTATCAAAGATGTTATAGATAGAATTTCTTTTCAGGTATGATTAGATGACCCCTGAGGTCCCTTCTTACTTGGGTTCTGTGATTCTCTACAAAGCATTCATCTAAGACAGGGGTAGGGAACCTGCAGCCACACTTGAGGACCTAGAGGACCACACAAGGCCTTGAGGCCACAGGTTCCTCACCCCTGACTAAGATAAGGGTTCTTAATCTAACATCTATAAACTTTTTAAATATAGTTTGATAACTATTCCAATGACTGGCTTCCTTTCTAATCCTATGTATTTTATACATATAAAAATGGGCTTCACCAGATAGTCAAGGGAGCCCATGACACCAAAAAGGCTAAGGACCCACCCTCCAGGATCTCTCCCATAATCTCCTTTTATCCTTACAACAACTCTGTGATGTTGGCATGGTAGGTATTATTGCCCCCATTTTAACCTGAGCCTCTAGTGACTTGTTCTAGGTACCAGAACTAGTGAGTGACCCAGCTGAGACTCAAGTCATTTCTGATTTGTCACCCTGGACTTCTTCCCACACACCATTAGGGCTCTCAGAATGACCTCTGAGACAATGTGTTATAAGGAAAGAACATAACTTGGTCATATTCTCTGTATCCTTCCATGTCACAACTTCCCTCTTGGTGATTTGGTAGTCTCTCTCTCTCTCCTTCTCCTTCTCCCTCCCTCTCTCCCTTCCTCCCTCTCTCTCTCTCTCTCTCTGTCTCCCTCCCTCTCCTTCCCTCTCTCTCTCTCTCTCTCTCTCTCTCTCTCTCTCTCTCTCTGTCTTTTTTTTTTGGAGGGGGGAAAATCAGGGCAATTGGGGTTAGTAAGTGTTAAGTGTCCAAGTCCACATTTGAACTCAGGTCCTCCTGACTCCAGGGCCAGTGCTCCATTCAACGTGGCAACTAGCCGCCCCCCTTTTTTTCTTTTTCTTGGTTGTTTGGTTTTTTTTTTATTTGGAATTCTCTTGGTGGAAGTTCACTGGGATTAACTGGAATTTTCCTGGAGATAATGGATTGATATTTAATTTATAGCAGCACTATGCAGATAGTGACAAATGTCTCTTCAGGGAAGAAAGCATGATGGACAGCTTTCATTCTTGCTCCCCCCAAAAAAAACTGGAGGAGGGGCTTATATTCTAATCATAGCATACGGCATCACATACTAATTATTTTTCATATAAACATGTGATATAGAAATAGGCACACAGCATTCATTATTGGAGTTATTATGTGAGAACTGCCCTGTACTGTTATCTGTGAGATTCATGTCATCTGTAGCTCTAACCACCTAATCTAGTTTGGGTGAGGCTCAAGATGGTTCTTCTTTTACACTGAGTTTTGTTACATCAAAGTGATAGTGAGGTTACACATACTTTATAAATGTATACAGTAGATAACCAGGTGGAACAGCGGACGAAGCACTGAATCTAGAGTCAGAAAGACCTGAATTCAAATCCAGCCTCAGACGCTAAGTAGCTGTGACTTTGACCAAATCTTCTCATTTCTGTTAGCCCCAGTTTCTTTATTTGTAAAATTAGGATAATAGCACCTGTCTTCCAGGATCGTTGTGAGCATCAAAGAAGAGATATTTGTAATGTACTTAGCACACTATAAATTTATAAATATAAAGTAGGCACTTTATAATTGCTATTTGTTATGATGAAGTTCCTTAAATTTTAAGGTCTCACCTTCACCTCCCAACACCATCACACTGGGCCTTTTTACTCCTATACTAAAAACCTATTTTGAGAGGATTTCCCCAGGATATCAAATTGAAAGGGATCTTTTACAGATATTGAATGTGAGGCTGGGAGACCTGCCTGAGCTAAGCTGAGCCAGAATTCAAGGTGTTCTTTGCTGCCTCCTCTCAAAATCAGATTGAGGCTCTCCCTGGGAAGTGCCTCACCCCCTTCCCCACAAATGAATACAGGTGCTCAGAGGAATGATTTATATCATACAGCCTGTCACCTGCTGCTTTGACAGCAGCCATCAGAGTAGGGACATGTGGGAGAAGCAGAGGGAAATTGCACAGCAGAAATTGGATTTTTGACAGATTTCATTGTACTTAACATTCTGGCACTAAGTGAGAGTGATAATACCGTCGCTGGCTCTCTTCTCCTTCTGGAAGTGGATCTGGGAAGGAGAGGAGGGTGATACTTGGGGGGAGACCAGAAGAGATTAAGAATTTTAACTTAGGAGTTTAGAAATACAGAGTATTATACCTGGCAACAACTTTGAAATGTTACAGGCCTTCCTGAAAGACTAGCACAGTTCTTTAAGCCCACTCCATTCCTGCCCGCCCCAAACCCTCCTCCCCCATACAATTTCCACTTAGGACAAGTCATACAGCTAATATCACAGGAGTCTGCAGGCTCTAGAGCTTCAGTCTTAGTGAAAGAGCACTATACATAAACTGAGTTAGGAAGGCTTGGGTTCTATTTTGGCCTCTGATGCTTACAGTGAGACCTTGGGAAAGTCACTTAAGCTCTCCAGGACTCCTCAGTTCCCTCATCTTTAAAAGGGATATCATTAAAAACCTCTACCTTTCTGGGTTGTTGTGAGGGTCAGGTGAGATAATATTTGTAAAGCACTTAGTAGGCACTGTATAAAAGCTATGTTATTGTTATTGTTGTTGTTATCTGTAGAATGAGGGGCCTGGACTCGGTGAACTAAGGGTGTTTACAGCTCCAGATTTATAATTCTAAAATGGATTTGAACAAACATTCTGATGCGTGTGTGCTACAGGGTAGTTGATGGCACCCTCCGCCTTCTCTTCTTCTCTCTTCTGCCCTCTGTCATGGTCATCTCATTAGCTTCCATGGATTCAATTATCATCTCTGTGTAAATGACTCCAAAATGTGCATATCCAGCCCTCTCCGATCTCCGCTCCACTTCTCCAAATGTCAGCTGGACATCTCTACCTGGATATTCCACAGCCATTCTCCAGACTCAACATGCGCAAAACAAAGGTCATTACAGACACCACCATTCTCTGTCACTCAGGTTTGTGACCACAGAAGTCATCCTTAACATTTTTTGTTGTTCAGCCCTGTCCACCTCTTCATGATCCCTTTTAGGGTTTTCTTGGCAAAGATACTAGAGTGGTTTGCCTTTTTCTTCTCCAGTTCATTTTATAGATGAGAATGTTGAGACAAACAGGGTTAAGTGACTCGCCCAAGATCACACAGCTAGTAAGTGTCTGAAGCTGGACTTGAACTCAGGAAAATGAGTCTTCCTAATTCCCAGCCCAAAGAGTCACTTAGCTGTTTAATATTTTATTTTAATTTAACTTCCATATCCAATCTGTTGTTAACTGTATCTCAATACTACCTTTTACACCCAACCCCTTCACACCATTCATACAACCAGGACCTAATTCAGGCCCTCATCTCCTCTCGTAAACACTTATAACAGCCTCCTAATTGATCTTTCTGCTAATAATCATCTGCCTCTTCAATTCATCTTTCACACAGCTGCTAAATTGACATTTCCAAGGCATAAGTCTGACCACATCACTCCTCTACACAAGAGGCTCAATTGTACCTCTAGGTCATAATACAGAACTTTGTAAGCTCCCTGAGGGCAAGGATAAGTTCGCTTGTGTGTATATATACATACATATATAATCGTGTATATAATATGTATTTCCTACTAGAAGCAGGTGTAGATGCTAGTGATGATGATGATGATATTGACAAGGTTCCTTAAATATTAAGGTCCATCAACCTCCCAATTCTATCACACCAGATATTTTTGTTCTTATAATAAAAAACTATTTTAGGAGGAATTTTTCAGAATGTCAGAATTAAAGGAGATCTCATGAGCCCAACCCTTTAAAAGAATGCACACACACAGGTACATACACACACACACACACACACACACATATATATCTCACAGTACCTGGCACATATTAAGGACTTAATAAAAGCTCCTGGGGTGGCTAAGTGGAGCAGTGAATAGAACACTGGCCCTGGACTCAGGAGGACCTGAGCTCAAATCTGACCTCAGACACTTGACACACTTACTAGCTGTGTGACCTTGGGCAAGTCACTTAACCCCAATTGTCTTGCCTTCCCCTCTCCAAAAACAAATAAATGCTCACTAATTGATTTGGTAGCCTGGCTTTAAATGAAGGATGTCTTCAGCAAGCTTCTGGAGACTTATATAATGCTATTTTGAATCTGCACATACATTATACAGCTCTAGAGGAGCTGGCCATGTAATGTCAAGGGACTTCAGAAATATATATATAGCACTGGGGGGGGGGGAAACACCTAGTTAAGACTTTTTTGTTTTGGGGATTGTTTTTTTTTTTTTTGCTTTTTGGAGGGGGGAAGGCAGGGTTATTGAGGTTAAGTGACTTGCCCAAGGTCACATGGCTAGTAAGTGTTAAGTGTCTGAGGCCCCATTTGAACTCAGGTCCTCCTGACACCAGGGCTGGTGCTCTATTCACTGTGCCACTTAGCTGCCCCAAGACACTTTTTTTTCTTTTTGCTGTGATTGTCCCACTTCTGACAAGTCAAATCTCAACAGGACTTTTGAATCCAAGATGACTTGGAAAGTTATGTTGCCAGAAAGGAGCTAGTTTCTTTCTCTAGTTTCTTTTTTTTTCTCATTCTAATCTTGGGAGAGACAGCTGAAGTATACCAAGCAAGTGAGACAATGAGGGAAGCTGCGGGCGTAGTTTTGTAAACGGATGAACTAATGGTACAGAGAGCGGCCATACTTGGTTGCAAGAACAGATAAGAGTTCTTCTGCATCCATGCCAATGACCGACAGGGAGACTCTGGAAGGGCTGCCTGTCACCTACTTGTCTCTCTAGCAGGGAAGAAGTACTGAGAATGGACAAGGCAGGACTTTATTATCATTAAACTGCTTGCTGGAGATCGTAAAGATGCTATCAGATGAAAGAGTGTTTTTTTTCCTGACTGGCAGCTGTCAGTACAGAGTTATCTCCACTTTTCTAATAAACTGAGAAAACATTAACAAAAACAATAATTATTATTTCTGCTCTTTATGTATCACTTTAAGACTTTTCTAAGGTGCTTTAATATGTTATCTCATTCTGTCCACACAATGAAAGCATGAGGTAAGCACTATAGAGCTTTATAATGCCCATTTTACAGATGAGGTAACTGAAGTTGAGGGAAATTATAAAACTTACCCAGAGTCATATGGCTGGGAAGTGTAGGAGGTAGAATTACTGCCCAAGTCTTTCTGATTTCAAGTCTAATATTCTAGCCTCAATGCCAGAGAAGATCCTAAAGAATAAATGTGCTAACAGTAATGTCAGGTTTAACTAACTTTAATATCGTAAATATGTTAATTAGCTGTTTGTTGCTGTTCAGTCATGTCCAGTTCTTTGTGATTTCATGGACCATAGCATGCCAAAGAGGTTTTATTGGCAAATGTACTGGAATGGTTTGCCACCTCCTTCTTCTATGGATTAAGGCATACAGAGGTTAAGTGACTCACCCAATGTCACACAACTAGTAAGTGTCTGAGGCCACATTTGAACTTGAGTCTTTCTTTCTTTCTTTCTTTCTTTCTATCCTTCCTTCCTTCCCTCCTTCCTTTCTTCCTTCCTTCCTTCCTTCCTTCCTTCCTTTCTTTCTTTCTTTCTTTCTTTCTTTCTTTCTTTCTTTCTTTCTTTCTTTCTTTCATCTGCCCTTTCATCTGCCCAGGGGGTATATACGCAGGATAGTAAGTATATGATCTCAGCATTCTTAACTCCTGAGCCCATGCTCACCATGACTGAGTGCTTGACTATTTGTAAGATTGTGAGCCAAACATTGCCTTTCTTTCCACGCATGCTACACCCCACCCCCTCCCAATTCAGTCTAAGGCAGAGGTCCTAAATGAAGCATTGTGTATGAGAATTTCAGTAACAAAAGACTCTTGTGACACCCAAACAAATTTGTCTGGGCATCAATAAGCCTCATTAAAGAGGTAATTGCTGCATTGGAATTGTTTATCTAATTAATGTTCCAGAACTAACAGAGGCAGCCCTAAGGATACTCAGAAATCATACTAAGCCCATGGAAGGGGATTTGCCCTGTCTAGGAACCACTTCATAAATCTTGAGAGCTGAACTTGAATTTTAAATTCATTTGATTTCTGTTTTGGATCTTTAGACTGCTGGGGATTTCCTAAATCTGCTCATGGTTGTCAAAAAGGCTAAACTCTGGGACCCACAAACCTTTGAGGTCATGCTAAATTTAGATCCTCACTTGTGCCAGACAAAGAGGGCATTTGACATTGTCAGCTCCTTGGTCACCTGATCCTCTGATTCTTTTCAGGATCTTTCTTTGACCTCCCAACTTGAGCTGAAGAATGAAAAACCCCGTGGTGGACCCTTCAAATAAATTCAACAATTCCCTGGATGCTTTTGAGCAATGTGGCAAAGAAACACCCTTGGAAAATGTTCTTTTTGCCTCGTTCTATCTTCTGGATTTCATCCTGGCCTTTGTTGGCAATACCCTTGCCCTCTGGCTCTTTATCCGGGACCAAAAATCGGGCACCCCAGCCAACGTTTTTCTGATGCATCTGGCTGTGGCCGATTTGTCATTTGTACTGGTGCTTCCCACCCGACTTGTCTATCATTTTTCTGGAAGCCACTGGCCATTTGGAGAAATCCCATGCCGCCTTACCGGATTCCTCTTCTACCTCAACATGTACGCCAGCATCTACTTCCTCACGTGCATCAGCGTTGACCGCTTCCTCGCCATCGTGCACCCTATCAAGTCCATCAAACTTCGCAGGCCTCTCTATGCCCACCTGACCTGTGCCTTGCTCTGGGTGGTGGTGGCCGTGGCCATGGCCCCGCTGCTGGTCAGCACACAGACAGCGGAGGTGAACAGCACGACAGTCTGCCTGCAGCTCTACCGGGAGAAAGCCTCGCGGAACGCCCTAGTGTCCTTGGCTGTGGCCTTCACCTTCCCCTTCGTCACCACCGTCACCTGCTACCTGCTGATCATTCGGAACTTGCGCAGTGGCCACCGGGTGGAGAAACACCTCAAGGACAAAGCCATCAAGATGATCATCATGGTGCTGGTGATCTTCCTGGTATGCTTTGTGCCCTATCACGTCAACCGCTACATCTACGTCCTGCGCTACGACGGCACCCGGGCTTCCTGTGAGGCCCAGCGCATCCTGGCCCTCAGTAACCGCATCACATCCTGCCTCACCAGCCTCAATGGGGCCCTGGATCCTGTCATGTATTTTTTTGTGGCTGAGAAGTTCCGGGATGCTTTGTGTAACTTGCTTTGCGGCAAAAGGGCCATGACTCTGCCACCAAGTTTTGACGGAAAGACAAATGAGAGCTCCCTAAGTGCTAAGTCTGAATTGTGAAAGAGACATCCAGACATAAAATGCTGCCTCAATGTGTTTGTTAGGTGTGCCTCAGTAGCAGACTCTTCCTGTGCAGAGACCTTCCATTGGAGGGCACTTCTTAGTATATCAAAGTAGAAGAATCCAGCTTCTTCCATACAAACACAGCCAACCATCCTCCTACTGAGAAAACAGACTCAAATTTTGGTGGTCCACTAATATCCCACTTGGACACCTGAAGGGCAGCTTCACCTGTCACTCAGTTTCTAACAAGCTCTTACATTTCTGCAAAGCAAGGACTAACATGTAATCAAACCAAGACACCTTCCCTCTCAGAAGGAAAATTCTCAGCTATGCTTACTTACTGTTTGTTACGAGATACCCTAATGATCTCAGCCTAGATAAAGGGGGGAGGGACATGAAAATTGGAGAACAATGAAAGTCTTTCTCTAAGCTCAATGCTGACTGCTAAGCTACTGACCTCCTATTATGTTAAGGCAAGAGTGGGGGAGGCTGCTCCCCAGAGAATCCAAGAAAATGATCCGAAAATTGCTGGAGTGAGAGAGAGAGAGAGTGCCTTTAAGTGTCTGCTTTGGTGTCTGGGGGGATGAGGGTGCAGGAGGGAGGGAAGAAATGCTGGAGTGTTCACATTAGTCTTTTGATTATAGATGTCACCAACTTTGTTTAGTTAACACAGTGATTTGATGGGTGATTACAACTGGATCCATGGAGACCAAGTTGGGCTGGTCCCCAAATGACATCTTACATGTGTTGCCTAAAACAATGGGAGACAACTTTTATCTCTGCTCCAGAGATTTCCTGATCTAATTTTTTTTAAGTTCCTAAAAAAATTCTTCTTTTAAAAACTTGTTCTGACAATCTCTTCCCAATTTCCCAATACATGTCCTGTACCTTATGTAAGGGCCTGCAACTGGTCCAACCATCTTGCTTGAGACCAAGGGAGCAAAACCATGGCATGGATCACGGATGCCTCACACAGGCTGCACACTCCCTCCCATTTGACTTCAAGGGCATGAAAATCCATGGGCTCTATCAGCGAAAGTATGCAATCCTACCCAGCATGCCTCTTTCCAGCCCCTGCTGATCCCCGAATGAACCCAAGGAAGTCTGGGCACCCTTCACACCGTGTCCTCCTGCCTGTCAAGTTTACCCCATCCCCCCTTTGCTCTCCATTTGTACAGTGATCTTCCTTTGTTGTACCTGTCTATGCTGATTATAAATGTGCATAGTTTTTACAGTGTGGGAAGCTATATCATGTTGTTTTAATAAAATTTCTCTCTTCCCTTTACTAGCTACCAGGAAATCTCCTTTGCCCTTCTTCTACCCCTTCTACTAATGAACTTCATGGGGATCCTTGACTTCTCATCTCAGTTTTCTTCTGAATAGTTCTAGTCACCATGGTTTCCCAGTCCAAAGTGTGACATTTTCCTAGAGTTATCTTCTTGCACCTAACCCTTAAGCCAGTACTCCTATCCCCTTTTCCTTCCCATCACACTAATACTTCACTCTCCTCCACATACTCCTAGAACCAGTGACACTGGCCTCCTGGCTATTCCACAAACAAGACACTCCAACTCATCTCCAGGCATTTTCTGTGGCTGCTCCCAAGCCTGGAATGCTTTCCCTCCTCTGTACCTGACCTTTGACTTCTCTGAATTTCTTTAAATCTTAATTAAAATCCCATCTTTTTTCAAAATGCCTTTCTCAACCCCTCTTAAACCTATGCCTTCCCTCTGTTAATGATTCCCTATTTATCCTGTACGTGGCTTGCTTTGTATATATTGGTTTGCACATTGTCTCCAGCATTAGACTGTAAGCCCCTTGAGGGCAGGGGCTGTCTTTTGCCTTTGTTTAATATCCCCAGTATTTAGCACAGTACCTGGCACCTGTAAGCCATGTAGTAAATGTTTATCGATTGACTAGAATTTGTACAGCTCTTCCTACTTTTCAGGCAGCTGGGTGGCACAATGGAGTGAGTGCCTCAGATACCTACTGGTTGTGTCACCCTGGGCAAGTAAATTAACCTTCTCAGCCTTGGTTTCCTCTTCTGTAAAATGAAGATAATAGCACCTGCCTCACAGGGTTGTTGTGAGACTCAAATGTCATAATATATGTAAAGCACTTTGGAAATGTAGAAAACTTCGTAAATGCGAGCTATTCAAAGAACTTAGGCACCAGTTCTCTTGTGCCACCAGAACAACATCCCTAGGTGACGGCTGCATTAGGCAGGTGTCATTCCCATTTGGAGATGGAGAAACAGAGGCCCAGAGAGGTAAAGAGGCTTTACTTGAGGTTTCCCAGCTCAAGATGGGAAGAGCTGGGATTAGTATCCAAGTCTCCCTAGCCCCTAGGCCAGGCTTCTTTTGGTGCCTTGCGTGTCAGTGACATCTCAGGCTAGCTCACATGCCCTCCCCAAACCATGCTTCCTAACCCCAGGCTTCCTCCCCAGTCCGCACTCTTCTCCCATTGCCCCATTAGGCCTCAGCCCCTCCTCACCTCCCAGCATTCTTCACAAAGCCCAGGTCAGCAAGAACCACATCACACAATTCACAACGGAAGCATTCTGGGTGCCAATTGTTGTTCATTGCTTTGATGACTCGGCCAATAATGAATTCACCTAGAAAATTAAAAGTCAGATCTGAGTGGGGAAGGAGATGCATTCGCTCCTACCTGTCAGGGAAGAAACAGTTTCACTCTTCCTGGTTTTTCTTATTGCTTGGCCAAGTTTGTTCTAATGGATTATAACAGGAGATGAAAAATAAGCTCCAACGGGGAAAAAAGTCTACTGTCTAAAGCAAGCTCCAAAAAAATAACTACGCTCTGTGTAGGGGGGTGCCATCTCTAGGTTACATTCTCTTATTGTCTCAAAGCTGACCCTCCGTGGTATTGTAAAGTTTGACCCTGGGGCTCTGCCACCTTCCCAGTCAGGATCAATATGGCCCCACTCCTCCCCACTTGGCTTCTTCCTGAACTGTGGCTAACTATCCTGGGTCACATTTCCTCAGAGATTTGTTCTCAGCTGATAAGGGTTTAAAATGCTCGTAGAGACAGCTGAGTGGTTCAGTGGATAGAGCGCTGGGTCTGGAGTCAGGAAGACCTGAGTTCAAATGCAACCTCAGACATTTAGTGGCTGTGTGGGCAAGTCACCTAAGCTCTGCCTTCATCCACTGGAGAAGGAAATGTCAAACCAGTCCGGTATCTTTGCCAAGAAAACCCCATGGACGTTATTGGCATAAAATGGTCCGTAGGGTCCTGAACAGCCAGACACAACTGAACAACAAACTGTTGCTAACAGACTCAGAAAAGGGGGGGGGGCGGGAAGAGAGCATCTATTTCTTATGGAGTAAATGAGTAATCTTCCCATAGCTGAATGTCAGGTACCATAACAAACAATGGGGGTGATTCTTCAGGTTCCCTGCCCTACATCCCTCAACTGACACCTGCTCAAAGGCTAGCCTTCCCTTTCCTCTAAAAGCAAACCCCTTCCCCCTTCTATCCCAACCTCCCCCATTTCATAAAATAAAGCCTTCAGAATGAGGAAATGGCAGGTTTGGCTTTAGTCTAGCCTTACCACATGTCCCACAGCAGGGAGCAAACAGCATTTGGAAGTCGTGTTCACAATATTTTCGACCTTCGTACTGTAATCAAAGCACAGAGAGAAGGGGTAAGAGGAATGCCAGGCTGCTGGGGTTACTTTCTTTTCTGATTCATCTATTACAGGTTATATTTCCACTGCATTTTGCCTAAAGACCCCAGGTTCTGTACACAAGCCTTAAACAGGCAGCACTGGAGAGTGCTCAATTAAAAGGAAGAAACACAAAGAAAGAAACAGAAATGGGAGGAACAGAAGGACTAAAGAAAGGAAGAGGGATACTTAGTGATGGCAACTTCAGCCCTTTAACAAACAGAAGGCAATCTGTGGCAGATATCAGAGTCTATGTTCTATGTAACCAATGAACAAATAGTAATTATTAAGCACCTACTCTGAAAGCACTTACCACTGGGCTAGGCCCTGGGAGAGATGGAGAGTTAGAAGAAGACCTAGTCATGTCGTCAGGCATGTTATAGTCTAGCAGGAGAATAAAATATGAAGACAGAAAACTAATATGTGGTATTACATAAATGTATGAGAGAGGTATGAATCAAAATGCTAAGTGAGGTCTGAGAGGGAAGGTAGGAAGGGAGAGAAAGGAAAGCCTCTTGGAGCAGGTAGCATTTGAATGATGATTAGGGATGGGTAGGGATTCAAGGGGCAGGGGATGGCACAGTGGTAGAGACCTGGGCCTGAAGTCAGGAAGACTCATCTTCAGTACTGTGAACCTCAGATACTTACGAGTGGTGTGACTCTGAGCAATTCACTTAACCCTGTCTGCCTCAGTTTCCTCATCTGTAAAATGAGCTGGAAAAGGAAATAGCAAACCTCTCCAGTATCTATGCCAAGAAAACATCAAATGGGGTCACAGAGTTGGCCCAACTGAATCTTTCACTTGAATTCAAAAAATTGAATTTTTCAATTCCTGAAAAAGGAATGAAAGCAGTAAATACAGCAGCAGGGTGAGAGGCCAGACATTACAGCCATGATGATAAGTGAAAGGAAGCACATGATTTGGGGCTACAGAGAATGGTCCTGTTTGTCTGGGGTGTGAGGTGCATGGAGCATGATAGATGAGTCTGGAAAGGAAGAATGGAAGCAGATGGTTGAAGGTCCTGAATGCTATGGTCTGTGGCACTGGGTCAAAGGCATAATTCAAATTGAGCTTTAGACTTGGAACGGCCCTTGGCATCCCCTTTGGTTACACCTCCCTACATTTAAAAATATTTCTTTTTTTCTGTTTCAGTTTCTTACAATTAAAAAAAATTATCTGCAAAATAAATATAAAGAACGCAATTGGCTCGGCTAAGGGCACAGAGGTTTTAGGTGCTCACTGTCCCCTCCACACAATACTCTTCTGTCTCAGAACCCTCAGCTGCTTGACTCTTCTATGACGGCAAAAACAAAAGGCCACTGATGGCCAAAGGAAGAAGTCTCAGATGCTCTCAGAGGACTTCAAGGCAGAGCCGTTCAGAGAAGAAGAGCAGAGCAGACCCAGCAGCCAGTGAGGAAAAGGGGTGAGAGACTAAGAATAAACCAGCATGGGGCCGCTGAAGGGTTAGGCCAGCAGCAGTCCATGTCCCCCAGGAAGCGTGCAGGGGAAGGCCCCAGCAAGAGGCCAGGGCCGCAGCAAACATCCTTACCTCATAGAAGAGTCCATCTGGGAACTGCCGGAAGCACTGGGCACAGACGAAACAATTCTCATGATACAGCTCCCCGTTGCTGTTCACAATCCTTTCCGATGGATCAAAACGGGCCTGACAGCGCTGGCATGTGGCATTTGCCAGGGCATCAGACATGTTACTGAATAAAAGGGGAAAAAAATCATTCAGGTTCTGAATGGCATCCAAAAATGATAATGTACCAGGGGGTGGGGGGAGCAAAGTTTAGAGCAACAACTCTCTCATTCTTTCTGGCAAGAACTTTTTTCTGTGATCCAGGATTGGCCCCAGGGCCAGGGAATTAAAATGTCCCTGGTCCCAGAGTTTCTCTGTGCTTTATCACTTGTTTGGGACCACACACAAATAGCATTTGTGGCCCTATAATTTTACAGTTCAGATATTCCAGTCCCAGTCAGGTACAAAGCCAGAAACTGAGGCTGTCTGTTTCCAAAAAACCTCTTAGCAAAGTGGACACAACACAGGACTTGGCGTCAGGAACACCTGAGTTCAAAGCCTACCTCTGACACTTCTTAGCTGGGTGACCCTGGCCCCTTCAGCGCTCAGCCTCAGTTTCCCCATCTGTAAAAGGGGGGATATCAAAAGCCCCTACCTCACTGGGTTGTCATGCGGATCAAACGAGATGACACAGATAAATAACTTTGCAAACCTTAAAGTGTCGCAGAATTACTCTCTATTATTGTTCATAATTAAAAACAAATATAGTAATTTCACACCAGATCAGTCCCTAAATCCTTCCAGCCTAGAATGGTGTCTCTGACAATGTCATCATTCATTCAACAAGCATTTATTAAGCACCCAGGTACTCTTGTAGGTGTTTGGAGATACAAAGAAAAACAAAACAGTCCCCGTCCTTCTGTTGAGAAGGAACACGTACAGCCGTAAGTAAATAAAAAATGTAGACAAAGGAAATAGTCATTTCAGTGGAAGGGTAAAGAGAGGCCTGGTGAAGGAGGTGGCACTTTAGCTGAGTTCTAGAAAAAGTGAAGGACTCTAAAGGGTGGAGATGAAGAGGAAGTACATTCCAGACGTGGGACTGGCCTGCGCAGAGTCCTGCACAAAGGACTTGGAATGTCCCCAAGGGGGCAGCTTGGGGAGGCCGTGGTTTGTCCACACATAGAAGTTAGAGAAATGGCCCTAAATATGCCCTTTCCCCTTAACAACCCATCCTCCTGGCTATCACAGCCCTTCTTGTATTTTCAGCTTTATCCCCTGTTGGATTGGATGTTCTTTCATCAATATTTTCACCTCATCCTGTTCCTTCTCTCCCCACCCCCCCATAAAAGAAGGTATGAATGTGATTGCATTTTTTAAAAAAACATCCCTTTCTTTTCTCATTAGCTGTCAAATGGAAGAACAAGCGATGGACAGAGAAGGAAAGCTGTGTTGAGGGTAACCACCAGTTTAGCAATGGGCAAGATATACTTGAGGTTTGTTTTTTGTTTCTTTTCATACAACTTGGAGAAATCAGAAATAAACAGGAAATCCCGTCACTCTGAAATCTGAATTGCCTGATTCAGTGACTACTGGAGCCAATGACATAACATAATTCCCAGAGCCCAGATACAGGTGTTCAGACGGCTGGTTAAAGCACACCATCCTCTGGCCGAGGACCCAGGCCTTATTGCTATTGCTTTTCCCACTTCCCCATATTTACATCTTTCTCCACTTTTCAAGGCCTAGCTCAAATCCTTCTGCATTCATGAAGCGGTCTCCAGCCACATTAGCCTACAGGGATCTCTCTTTTCTATGAACTCTTGTGACATTTAGAGTCTTTAACATACAACTTAGAGGCAGCCATGACTGCCAGAAATGGAGAACTGCTCTCAGAGTTAGAAAGAGCTGGATTCAAATTCTTCCTCTGACAAAGACTAGGCAAGTCAAGTGACCTTGGGTGAGTCACTTGATCTCTCATTGCTCTAAGGTAGAGGGATCATATTCCTAGCTTGCAAGTGAGCAGTGGCTCCCCAGTGTGAGGGAACCAGATTGAAAATGTATTTGGGAAATGTTAAGCAAAAATAAATAAAAACACAACACAACATAGATAATACTAATCTGTGGTTTTTCTAAGGCAACATGCATCCTGCATTCATTTCCATTGACACTATTGCTCTAGGCAGTAGTGCTCTAGTGCTCTGAGACTTGAGAAAGCAAAACAAAGATCTTAGTGCAATTTTAAGCCAATAAACTGCATTCTGACACCTTATATATCCAGAAAAATCACAGGTTCAGAACCTTTCCTTAAGGCACAGTTTAGTACTGAAACACTGTGTTAATTGGGTATCCTTCAGTAGGATCATAGGCATCTTAAGGCCCAAATAGTATGCCTTTTACTTTGTTACATAACACAAAGCCACTTGAATGAGCCATGTCCATAATGGGTACATGACGAATACTTGTTAATTGTCTGACTCACCCTAACTAACCCTCATGCTAGGGGTTAGTTATGGCCTAGGTTACATTAACAACGAGTTTTCTGGCTGTTGCTTCACCTTCTTCCACGCTGCTTCCAAAAAGTCTTCCTAAGGTAGGGTTCCACTATCACGCAACTTCTCAAATGCCTTCCATGGCTCTGTATTACCTACAGGCAAAATGTAAACTCCCCAGTCTAGCATTTAAGATCCTGCATAATATCTTTCTAGTTTATCTCTCCAGCCTTACTTGACATTAATTTTCTGTGCACATTCTTCATTTTAGTGGAACTCAATTTCTTAACTCTTTTCTAAGCTGGAAGAATAGGCAGCTAGATTGTGCAGCAGATAGAGCTTGGATTGAGACTCATCATCATGAGTCCAAATCTGGTCTCAGATACCAGTTGTGTGACCCTGGACAAGACACTTAAAATGGGCTGGAAAATGAACTTGGTACAGTATCTCTACCAAGAAAACACCAAAGGGGTCACAGACAGTCTGACAAACGAATTAACAATGACATTAGCTATGTTACAGTGACCCCACATTGGTAGGAGGTGCATTATTTGGGGTACTCTTGTATTTCAAATGGTACAGGAGGTAAAGCAGAATTGTGTCACACAAGGGAGGGTAAAAGACCAGGACTTTCCTCTAAAAGGACCTTCCCTTCCAGTTTCACATAATTCTAATACGAAATTTAATGATACAACTGAAATTTTAAAATAAACAACTACCCGGGAATTAGAGGCCCCTCAGACTCAAACTTGCTTCCATTGAACGCAACATGAATGGAGCTGTTCATTCAGCATGGTTCCCCCTCCCATGATACTGGACCTTCTATGTGTTATCACCAAAATATGTGGAAGGGGCCTGGGAGGACTCTGAATCAGGGGAAACATGTCAGAAAGATAAATCAAAGGAGTTCATCAAAGTATGAGACACTCACAGAGAGAACTGTAGCCTGGGGATCCCAAAGTGCTGCTTCCCAGCTTGGCTTTACAGTAGCCAACAGCAGTTATAGGAAGGGGATGAGGGTGGAAGAAATGAAAATGCCAAGCCCTCCCCCTCCCTTCACACATTCCAGTGGGGAACAGAGAATACAATGTCTGTCTGATTATCCCCCAAGGAGAAAAAATGCCCCTCCCCTCTCTCTGCCCCCATTCCAAAGTGGACAACAGGCAAGATACAGCCAAGGGCATGTCTGAGAGGCAGGCAAGTCAAACCACCAAGCTGTGGGAAGAACATAACATTGTAACACTCTCTCCCCGCCCTCGACTCTCTAAAATGCCACTGGTCTCTACAGCCAGCATTGTCAAGTAAGCTTCACAGTGCTACTGACTTTTACAATAAATGTATGTGTGAGTGTGTGTGTGAGTGTGTGTGTGTGTGTGTGTGAGGGCTCCTTAGCCCCTGCTTGCATCAAACAAGTAGGGACATAAAATGAGCTTGCAACCCAAGTTCTTCTGCCATACCCACTCATGCCAGAACAATAAAGCTATGGGGAGTGAGGAAAAGGAGGTGTTAGGGATTAAGTATGTCTATGGCTTAATCAATCAAACAAGAATTTATTAAGCGCCTACTATATACAAGGCACTGTGCTAATAGCCAGGATTTCAAAGACAGAAGTCAAACAGATCCTCTCCAGTTGATAAATGATCAAAGGATATGAACGGGCAGAGGAAGAAATTAAAGATATCTATAAGCATATGAAAAATCCTCTAAATCACTATTGATTAGAGAAACACAAATCAAAACAATTCTGAGGTACCACATCTCACCCGTCAGATTGACTAAGATGACAAAAATGATAAATGCTGGAAAGGATGTGGAAAAATTGGAACACTAATGCATTGTTGGTGGAGTTGTGAACTGATTGAACCATTCTGGAGAGCAATCTGGAACTGCGCCCAAAAGGCTATAAATAAGTGCATACCCTTTGACCCAGCAATACCACTTCTAGGGCTGTATCTCAAAGAGATCATGCAAGTGGGAGGAGGACCCGTATGTACAAAATTGTTTATAGCAGCTCTTTTTGTGGTGGCAAAGAATTGGAAATCAAGGGGAAGCCTACCAATTGGGGAATGGCTAAAAAAGTTCTGGGATATGAATGTAATGGAATACTATTGTGCTATAAGAAATGAGGAGCAGACAGACTTCATAATAACTTGGAGAGATTTATATAAGCTGATACTGAGTGAGGGGAGCAGAACCAGGAGAGCCTTGTACACAGTTACAGACACATCATATGTGTGATGACTAACTTTGATAGACTGGGCTCTTCTCAGCAATACAAGTCTATAAGACAACTCCAAAGGACTCATGATGGAAAGGGATGTCCTCATCCAGAGAAAGAACTGCAGAACCTGAATGCAGATTGAAGTAAACTCCTTGTTCTTTTTTTCTGTTTTATTTTGTTTTGTTTCTTCTTTCTCATTGTTCACTCCACTGGTTATAATCCTTCTTTACAACTTGACTAATGTTTAATGTGTAGGTATTTGTAGATCCTATATTTGATTGCATGCCGCCATGGGGGAAGGGGGGAGGAGAGAGAGAGGGAAAATTATTAGTGGGGAAAAAATTCAAAACTCAAGGGATTGTGGAACTGAATGTTGTAAACCAAAAGTAAAAATTAAAAAAAAAAGTCTAACAGATCCTGCACTTAAAGAGCTTGCACATTAATGGACTGTAATAGTTTACTACCTTACTGAAGGGCATGAGGTCATGTGTTTCTGAGAGACTATCAAACATCTCTGACAGAATTGTTCTAACTACAAATTAGGTAATATATGGGAACACAGCTGCAAATGTCCTTCTGTTTGTTTCCAGCAGCAGCAGAAAGTCCCTGGGTCAAATGGAAGAAGTTATGGTCAGACTTGTTCTCTAATCTTTCTGCAGCTTTTTATGTAAAAACAGCTTCCCTATGTGACTCAATCACCATCCTAAAGTCAAATATTATTTTTGGAAGAATATGGGAGGGAGGAAAGGAGGATCCACCGCCACACCACTTAACACAATCACAGAAAGCCCAAATCCTTCAAATGAGTCAATCAGCTTAGTTGTAGTCTTACAGAATTTGCCTAAAAATATATCAATAAATCCTTAATCAGGACAGACTGTAGTCTCTCTGTCTCCTCCCCTTCCCATCACTCCTCTCTCCCACAAGTGACTATGCCATATGAGAGACTGGACCAGCAGCAGACTGGGCATCCTGCTGGCATTAGACAACAGGACCAGGAGGAGACAATGCAGCTAGCCAGGCATAAGAGTAACTCAAGCAAAGGTAGCTTCAAGGAGTGACCCATCTTGGTAGAGAGGACAATGGCTATGGACTGACAAAATCTGTACCGAGGCACTGACCTGAGGAGCCTTGCAGAGAGCTACAAAGAAGGGAAACTTCATGAGGCCTCTAGGAAGGGAGAAAAGGGCTTACAAGTGCCCGTAGGGGTGCTATCCATTTGCCACATGAGCTCTCTGCACAGGCACCTCATCCCCTTGTGCCCACTCTCTGTATGAGATGGTGCCCCAGGCTTTATACTACAGTTCTTTCTATACGACCTTAGTGAATATCCTTGCTAGTAAGTCATGTTAGATTGATTATTAGTGGGAAGCACACCAGTAACTGAAAGTACTAGAAACCCAGCCTCTCAGGGCCATAGACACCAGAGACAAACAGGAGTCAGGTGCCTTCTGGGTACCCAGCCCATGAGTGCCGGTGCAAGTTGGGGAGCTAGTCTGGGATTAACTAAATTCAGTATCTGTATCTTCTCGTCCTCTTTGCATGGTCAATCAAGAGTTGACTGTAACCATGACGGGGGTGGGGGGTAACAGAGGCACAGTGGAGTCTGGAGCTGGTACATCTGTACTCTGTGTTACCTGGTAATGCCCTTAACCTCTCGGTAGCTCTGTTTTTTCATCTATAAAGCAGAAATAACAATACTTGCACTACCTTCCTCACAAGGTTGTTTGGAAAAAGGTTTTTAAACCTTAGAGTATAATATAAATGTAAGTTATTACTGATTAGTTGCCTAGCTTACTTCCCATTTGCTAACTATTAATTAGCTTTTAAAAAGGTGGCACAGAGGATAGAGTTATTATTATTATTATTATATGACCTAGAGTCAGGAAGACCTGAGTTCAAATCCAGCCCTAGACACTAGCTGTGTGACCCTAAGTAAGTCACATGCCTCAGTTTCCTCATCTATAAAATGGGCTAGAGAAGGAAATGGCAAACCACTCCAGTGTCTTAGCCTAGAAAACCCCAAATGGGGTCAGACCTGACTGAAAAATGACTAAGCAACCATAACAAACTTTTAAAATGCAATTTTACTAATAGTATAATACTGTAAACTGTTTTTTCATTAGACAGACGTGAAATAGCTATGGTTGCCTCTTCTGGCTTTATGAATTCATGAATATGAATTAGAGATGTTACCTAGGATTGTTAATGTTACCATAGAGACTTATGGGAGAAAACAATACAATACCTCTCTCACTGGGTTGTTTTGAGGAAAGTACTTTGTAAACCTGAAAGTATTATATAGATAGATGTAAGTTATTATTATTATAGGGAAATGATCACTTTCTTTAAATAGCTGACAAGCTACATGTTGTGCTTGAATCCAGAGGGCAGAACCAGGAATAGTGGGAGGAGGTCAGAGACAGGCAAATTCAATATAAAGAGGAATTTCCTAACTATAAAGTCAGAGACTCAACAAGCATTTATTAGGCATTTACAATGTTCCAGGCACTGTGCTAAGCCCTGGGGATACAAAGGAAGAAACAAAAAAGGCCCTGCTCTCAAAGGAGCTCACAGTTGAACAGGCAGATGATACACAATCATGTATAAACACGCTATTGAAAGGATGAATTGGAGAGGGAGTCATTAGCACCGAGGAGGATCAGGAGAGGCTTCTTATAGAAGGTGGGATTTCATTCTGGACTTAACAGAAGCCAGGGAATTCAAGACATGAAGGAGGGAGAGCATTCCAAGCATGGAGGACAACCCAAGAAAATGGCTTATCAGAAGATGGAGCGTCATGGAAACCAGTGTCACCGGATTGAAAAGATAGGCATGGGGCAGGGAATAAATCATAAGGAGACTGGAAACTAGGAAGGGATCAGATAACAAAAGGCCAGAGAGAGGGTTTTATATTTGATTTTGGAGGTAATAGGGAGCCACAGTAGTTTATCAAAGGTTTGGGGAAGTGGTGACATTGTCTTGAACTTTTCAATTTGATAGCTGAATGGAGGACTGACTGGGGTGTTATGCTATGTTGTTTGTCCTTCATTCGCAAAGAGAACCAATGACATCAGAAGGGCGATGTCTTGACTCGCCTGTGAATTGGATTTAAGAGAAACAGAGCTAAAGTCATCAGCCTCACTGTCTCCTTCACTGTTATGGAAGTCCAGCGGCAAGACAAAAGTCAAGACAACTGGTCCTGGTCCAAGACACAGAGGATGACCTTGGTCTTTCAAAATTCAGGTCTTTCCCAGACCTCAAGTTTGTCTGAGACAATGTCCATTCAATGAAGAAGGACTTGAGACAGGAGACAACCATAAGGCCTATAGGAAAGTGTTGACAAAAGTAACAATGACTGTATTAGAGAGTTGTTACTGATATAGAATCTAAAAGACCTGACAACAGATTGGATATGAGAGTGAGGACTTGGGGATAATATCTCAAGAATAATGGAGAAACTAGGAAGAGGAGAGGGTGAGGAAGATACTAATCTCATATTCAGTTTTGGACATATGGATATATATATATATATATATATATACATATATATATATATATATAAATTATATCTGTTATATAATCTGTGGGGGGTAATGTTTTATGAGGTAGTAAGAAGCTCATCATTCGAGGTTTTCAAGTAGAGAGTGAATCAGAGCTGAAACTAGAGTAGAGCAGCCAGGGCTTTGTCCTGGGGGACGGAGGGGTAATCTAGATGGTTCTGACAGCATTTGTATTCCACTAAGGAAGAATGCAGAGACAGAGTCTAGCAGTATGCAGGTCAACAAGATGGTGAGAAAAGAAGAGTAGGTTTCCTCCCACTTGGGGAATAAGTCAGCTAGGTCCCCAGCTCCAGCTCCCTCCGGTGTGGTTCTCTAGACAACCAGAGGGAAAAGGACACAAGCTTTCTGAGGCTGCTGAATTTGGAGCTAGTATACTCACAGGAAAGGTCAAGAGGTCCCCTGCCCATTCAGCTACTCATCCTGAGTCATGTTATTCAGGGCTGATACTCAGGAAGGAATGTTTCCTCTATATGAACCAAAGGTCAAATTTTTAAAAAGCAAGCTGAATAAGCACTATTTTGAGAGTCAAAAGACCTGGTATCTTTTACCAAGGCCTACCCCAAACCCTCTTAATTCTACAGTCTTCCCTCTGTTAATTATTGCCTATTTATCCTATATATAGTGTGGTTTTTTATATTTGCTTGCATGTTGTCTCCCCCACTAAACTGTAAGCTCCTTGAAGGCAGAGACAGCCTTTTGTCTCTTTCTGTACTCCCAGAGCTTGATTGGTCAGCTCTCTCCAGGCCACTATATTCTTTTCTCTACAACGAGACAATCGCACAAGGTGATGCCTAGCATCCTTTCTAGCTCTTTCTGGCTGTGGATATTTGAGCACTGGATACTACCTGAGCCCAGATTCAATGTCAGTAACAGGTTAAATAAACAAGGGACCTGGGCAAGGTCATTCTCTTGAGGGGCTAAGTTTTCTCTTCTGGAGAATGAAGGAATTGTATAAATGATCCAACCCTGACATTCTGCGGTGATACTTTGAACGTTGTGTCATTTTGGGTTTTTTTGGAGGGGATAGAAGTGTGTTTAAGGCTCTTTGATATAAGGACCCCCACCCCCTGAGTAATCACGCTTCTCAGATGCCAAAGAATAAAGAAACAGCTGACTTTAGCACCTAGTTATCAAAAATAATTAATTAAAGTAGGAAGCTACCAGAATGTCCCATTCCCCTCCTAAGGTGTGCCCTCCCCAGCAGGGCCTCTACCCACTGGATCTGGAGTCTGACAGAAAGATGTCCATTCCCCACCATTACATGAGGGTGTCTTGGCTATTTGCCTCAGGCACGGTTTGTGATGTTTAGCCCAGGTACAAACATTCCTGGTTATACTGTAACTTTTTATAAGGAACATTTTTAAGGAATGTCATAAGCATAAAATTCATATTTTTGGTAGAAGTTCTAAAGTTCTTTCCAATTATGCAGTTCTGTAATTCTATCATCCTAATGCAAAGTGTGCAGCCAGGTGGCTCAGTAGATAGAGCACTGTGTATGAAGTCAGGAAGACCCAAGTTCAAATCTGGCCTCAGACACTTACCAGCTGAGTGACCCTGGGCAAAGGCACTTAACCCTATTTGCCTCAGTTTTCTCATCTGTAAAATGAGCTGGAGAAGGAAATGGCAAACCACCCCAATATCTTTGCCAAGAAAACCCCAAACGGGGTCCTGACAAATCAGGCATGAATGAACAACTACAATGAAATGTATAGGTCAGATGGTTCCTTTGATAAACTTATCTCTAAAAATGCTCATTCATCTCCATGGTCACAGCTCCTTCCATCTGAAATCATATAACTCTTTCTGAAGAACAGTATCTGTTCTTTGCTCTGAAAGATTTGCTGTGGTCTTCTGACAAAAGCAGTATAAAGTTCTGGCCTAGGGTGGTGGAGATTTTTTTAAATATTGTAAATATTTGTTTTTAATTATACTTTTTTTTTGAAAATCAGGGTGGTAGAGAGCAAGAAGTCTCTGGAGCCAGAGGAGCTGTGTTCAGATCCTGCCCTTCATGTACACTGTTTGTATGACACTGGGTAAGTCTCTTAACCTGCTCCAGTAAATACCTCAAGTTGAATAGCAGTTGGTAGAGACAGTCTCCTCACTGGGAATTCCCAACATTAATAAAATAATAGGTCTGAACTAAGAATCAAAAATCTTCTTTTAGAATCTATACTTCTAACCATACACTGGAAAGGAGAAGAAATCTAAAGTATATCTTTTCTGATGCACTAATCGTAGCTCCAGCAGCATTTTTGTGTAATACACTTCAGCAGTCTGGAGAAACCTAAGTATTCTCCAAATAATGTTTTTAAATATACATAAGGCTACAAAGCAAAGAGACCATATTGAAATACATCTAAACACAATTTCTTTGCACCCAATTAAGAACCCCTGAGTTAGATAACTCTATGACCATTAGAGAAAACCAGAGAAGATGACTCCACAGATTTCAATCAACCTTTTAAGTACCTAATAACTCTTATAGTCAGGAAGTCTGATCCAAATCTCCCTTAATTGCTATAACATTCCAATAAATCTAATATGCTTTGTAAGTAGTTACGCTCTGAGCATGGACTTAAAGTTGTTTACCATCAATGACTTTGGCAGTATGAAATCACTCAATTTACACAACCTTTAAGCAGATAAATCCCAAATCTATGTCTCCAGGCCCATCCCTTTTCTTTAACTCTGGTCTCCTGTTTCCAATGGCCTACTAAGACATTTGCACTGCAACGTCAAACTCAGTTTATCTAAAACAGAGCTCACCATCTACTCTTCATATGAGCTCACCCTTTGGAACTCCCTATTTCTGCCATGGGGGAAAATCTTAGCTACCCATGATTTCTTAAACTTGTCTTCCAACATTTAGTCTATCAGCAAGTCTAGACAGATAAGTGGTCCAGTGGATAGATAGAGTTGCAGAGTCAGGAAGACCTGAGCTCAAATATGGTCTCAGACACTAATACTAGCTGTGTGACCCTGGGCAAGTCACTTAACCCTGTTGCCTCTGTAAAATGCAAGCCATTTAGAAAACTAAATGGAGTTATTAAGAGTCAGGCACAACCAAAATGACTGAACAATGACAAAAACTTCTAGCTCAGGATCCTCCATCAATCCTGTGTTCCAATGACTCCTGATGACTTTACTCTAGATTCAATGTAACCCAAACTGATCCTCTGTTGCCTCTAGGATTAAAAAAAAATTTTTAATGTTTTTACTCTTCCTCCTCTGGGTATTTAAAGCCTTTCCAATCTGGTTCTGTTCTACATTTATTTCACATTACTCCCCTACACTCTCTACTTTCCAGCCCAACTGACCTACAAGCTATTCCCCAACACTGGAGTGACATCTCCCACCCTGACACCTAGAATACACTTTATCTCCACCTCCCACTCTTAGAAATCTTGGCACTTGTACTTCTCTCCACCCGGCACTAGTTACCAGTGCTGGCTCCTTAAATCATCTTGCATTTACTTATCCATGTAAAGGCTCTATCTCACCTCCTTGGGTGGGTGGAATGGGAATGGGGAGGCTATTTTCCAATCAACATGTAATAAAGGGTTTTGCACATCTTGGGTACTTCATAAATACCTTCTAGATAGAATCAAAATGAACTGAATTGAATAATCCTGTCTTTCTAATCCTGATTACCATTATCCCTTTACATAAGCACTCTTTCTAGCCAGATTGTTTTACTCTCATTTCCAAACATTTCACCGTCCCCCCAAATACAAAATGAACATTTCAAGTTGCATGGTTTTGCTTCCTCCAACCCACCACTCAGGAAAGCCCTGCACCATCCACTGCTCCTTTCCTTTCTTCTTAGCTAAATCCTGCCCTTCCTCCAAAGCCCAGATCCAGCCCCAGCTCCAGCCCCAGCTCCTCGGTGAAGTCACCAAACGCCCCCAGGGATCCTTTCCTTCCTGGAAATTCTTGCTGACACAAAATATACTTTTTTGTAAGGTAAAATCCGGAAACTCGGGTTCTACTCCAGGCTCTGCCATTAACTATGAGATCTTGGACTAGTTCCCCTGTCTGGGTCTCAGTTTCTTCCCCTATAAAGTGAGAAGGTTGGATTAGATAAATTCTAAGCTTCCTTCCGGTTCTAACACACTCTGCATCTATTTTTAGGTATTTTATGTCTGTCTTGTCTCCCTGACTAGGTTGTGAGAACATGGATTGCTTCTTTTAGCTTTCTGTATCTCCCAAGTTACTCAGCAGAGTGCCTTGCATATAGACGGTGCTCAATAAAATGTTTGTTCATTGACTATCACTAAGTGATTTTTTTTTCTTATGGCCAACAATACACACAGCCTTGGGTCTAAAAAGTCAAAGTGCAGGTTTCCTGCCAGTTCATCTACAGCAGTAACATCCTACAAATCGGACTTCCTGGACTTCTTAGTCAATGCTGCCTGACAGGACCAAGAACTTTAGACTGTCTTACCTCCAAAGGGTTAATAGTTGTTTTCTATCAGAGAAATGAATGGTAGTGACTTCAGGGTATTGGATATGCTGGCTAGGATCGTGTTGATTTTATAGATTATGGTTTGATTCCTTTTAGCATTTTAATGGCAGAGAGTGAATTGAGAGATAGGAGCTAATAGAATATTAATGCTTTTTAAGAAATGACAACTGAAGAATTCAGAAAAATTTGGGAAGACTTGTAAAAAGTGATGCAATGCAAAGTAAGCAAAGTAAGCAATGCAAAGTAACCAGGAGAACAATTTATAGTATGACCATAATAATATAAAGGGAAATAACACCGAAAACCTCAGAATTCTGATCAATGCAATAAGCAAGCATAGCTGCAAAAGACTAAGAGTGAAGCCTTCCTCCCGTTCCTTGCAATAAAAGAGGGAACCAGAGGCACGGAGGAGATATCTATCTTCAGGCTTGGTTGATAGGCTAATTTTTGTTACTTAATTGTACTTCTTGTTACAAGAGAAGGTTGTATGGGGGGAGTGGGGAGTCAAGGGGAATCAACATCGTTATTTTTTAAAGACCAATATAATATTAACTTATTTTATTTACTATAAGACACATAAACAAAACCCAAACTATTCAGCAATAGGCAGGCCAAATCTGAGACCTAATGACTTGATCATTCCTTCAGATTTCCCTCCTTCCTTTTTTGGGGTGCATCTCAAGTTCAATAGAGTATTTTCCTGCACTGGACAAAGCTAGTAAAGGGTGAGGAGGATCATCAAACAACTTATCTAGAATGATCAAATCCCCACAGGCCCTGATGGAGAGGGCTGATCATAGGTAACATCAGGGCCCTAATGGATTAAAAATTTTATTTAAAAAATTGAAAACCAGCTGCATCTGCTCTTAGTTCATAGTCCTTTTTTCTCTTTTTGAAACACTGTGCCCTGTGTTTGACATGGAAACAAGGACGCTGGGTCTGGAGAATTCAGGAAGATGTTTCCAAGTGGAAAGGTTTCCCTACTGTTGTTTTCCTGTTATTGTGATAAGCTAAGAGCCTCCATCCCAGTCTCTTTTACACACTTACCAGAAATGAACATATCACCTTGAGCCTAGTCAGACTGTCTACAGACAAAAGCCCGCCTCAACAGAAGTCAAGTATGCCTTAAGAAACATTCCAGTAATGCCAGCCCCTTCATCTCAAGAGACCTACCCAAGGATCCCGGCTGTTTCTGCCCCACCATTCAGGGACAAGCCAGTGCTGCTCTGCCGATCCTGCCGGCGTCGGTACAGCTCAGAGGATGCCAGATCCCGGAGTCTCATGCCAGCCATGGTGCCCCCACACCACTGCACAAGTAGAATAGGGAAGGTCAATTGGAAATTGGCTCTGTGAGGGCCAAAGCCCAAGTGACTCACTTTTCCGGTTAGGAGTTTCGATGGACTTTTTGGTTGTTGTTTTTTTTTTGTTGGGTTTTTTTTTGTTGGTTTTTTTTTTGTTGTTGTTGTTGCAAATTCTGACAGACAGGTCAGAAGGCTGCCCCAAAGCTGTGTAGTCCTGTTCTACTCTTCTAAAAGCATGAAACTTCCTCCAGAATAAAAGTCAGCCTCTCCTACTGACCTCCAAAACAATTTCCATGAGCATCCATCCAAAGAGAGTCACTCCGTCTGGGTCAATACATTTCAAAGATCAATCTGCAAAAGGTCCATCTTCAATTAAATGAATTTCATTCTATGCCTTCTAGCATTGAGTGGTAATTCAATGCACTAAGCCCTGAAGTCAAACTAGTCCAGAGCATTAGAAACAAAATGAATTAGGATAAATTAACCATACCCCAAAAAGAAACTCTAGAGGTATGCCACACAGAGCTCCATCTGCTCAATGCTATTCTCCTGCTGGCAGCTGCATCGGACAGTATCTTCACATTCCTTCGTGGGATAAACCAAGTTCCTCAAACCATTTGTGTCAAGCACAACCCTCAACAAACCCAAAAGAGGCGGGCTTGTAGACGTCTGCCCTCCAATCTGGAAGAGCTAGGGATGGAATCGGGAACTCAAGAAAAGGCACATGCTTCACATTCCAGCCTTCAGAGCACTGGCTCTGTTTGTAGCAAACTGAACAGGGGTTTTAACCAGTAACCCACCCTTTCCACCACCTCTTCCCCACCCCTCCTCCACTTTTGAACTGAGGCTCACATTACACAAAGGGTCTCCAAAGGGCAGTGGCACCAATCTGTGAAGGAAGGCGAACTTAGTTTCAAAGACGAAAGAAGTGGGGAGGGGAAGACTGGTGGAACTCCCTAGCCAGGATGTTATTCAATTTGGAGCAAGAGAATGAAAAACAAGTCTGTTTCAGGGTTTGGTTTAATCTAGGGATGGGTCATTGAACAGCGAACTTTCGAGGATACCAAAAGAGGCATTTGGAGGTATATTCACAGAGCCACAAGGCTTGAGAGTTTGTCTGGATGGATGTAAGAAGATGCCATACTCCAGACAAGCAGAACTCTGTGGCTCCTAACCTGTCCAATGCAGCAGCCAACAGGAGAGTACCAAAGGACCCTAGGAAGAAGGATTTTGCCATTTTAAAAAAGCAATTGGGATTGGGAGCATGATAAGCTGCTAGGTCCAGATCCAAAAAGGGCAAAGTGAGGGGACCAAGGAACAACCACAACTTCACTTCTCCCTAGTTAAAAGTAGGAAGCTGGCCAATTTCCCCTGTGCCTAAGCAACTAACACCCTGAGAGAAGCAATTCAAAACATAACTAAGCCTCAAAATATTTGCATGAAAGATAATATTTCTTAACCTGTCCAAGAGGGTAGGTAGGAGCAAGAGTGTGTGGGAGAATACCAGGAAGGTTCAATTTAAATGCATTTTTTAATTGGAAGAGATTAGTAGGGTCACTTGTGATTCTAGAAAAAAAAAGAATCTCTCTTGCAGTGTTTGAACAATTCCTATTGGCAGCTGCAACACTAAAAGTAATTACTAATACAGTAGGATGCCAACTGCTCATGAAAATTCTTAACACTGATTCAATTTCCTTACAATTATTGCACAGTGTTGTCAGAAAGCCATAGTGATATCTCCCTCTTTTGTTTCAAAATAAGGTACCTGGAAGGCATTAGCTATTTAAAATACTCTCAATGTACAGCAACCATGACTTTTTCCCCCCTTTAACTTAAACAGGAAGAAATAATCAAGAAGAACTTCAAATAAAAGACTTTCTCTTCACCTAATAGAGGCAGTAACACACACATTCAAGATTTTAGACTTAGTGACTGAAAAGATTGGTTTCTTTAGAAAGAGAAGTTATCTAGCAAGCACCCTAAGTCAGTCTTTCTCTAAGATTCTCCTGGGACCCACATCTTGACGAATGAATGGGAAGCCTACAAATGCCTTGCTATACAATACTGGAATGTAAGCACAATCTACAACTGCTTTCTTCATATCTCTAGTGCTTCTCAAAGAAGTGCTTAACAAATGCGTGCTGACTGACTATGTAAACCTATGCTCACTGGGTATTCTCAGGTAATCCCGGATTCATCTCTCTAATATTACTATCTGAGGTCATTCATTCCTTATTTTTCCTCTTCTCTGAGACTTTTTACCTACCCATTATAACTGATCCAAATCCTCTTTGCCAAGTAAAAGGTATACAACCAAAACACAGAAGAAGCCAGGGGATGGGTGAGGAGGATGGGGAAGGCAAATGGAAAATCTTCCCAGAAGACACAAATTAGAGGCTTCTACCTTAAATGGACTTAAGTTGGGGTGTGTGTGTGTGTGTGAATTTTAGTATTCCTGATGTCATAGTTAGTTGTCAAATAGAAGCACTGCCAAGATGCTAAGCACTTTATTTATTTACTTTTTGCTTTTTGGAGGGCAGTTGGGGTTAAGTGACTTGCCCAAGGTCACACAGCTAGTTTTTGTGTCAAGTGTCTGAGGCCGGATTTG
>CM053596.1:224794575-224804839 GCA_028646575.1 Pseudocheirus occidentalis | reverse complement strand
CCCGCCCCCCGCCAGGCAGAGCAGCCTGACAGTGTCCTCAGCACCCCGAGGTCTCTGCTGAGGGTGCTAATGTCTGGACACTTTTCTTGCCGCTTGTCTTAGTATGTTTTATTTTTAAAACATTAGTTATCACTCTGTACAAAGAGGCCTGTTTTTGGAGACAACTATCTGTCTATGGTGGTGGGAAACTGGCATTTGGCATTTCAAAAAGCTTCCTAAGGCTGAATACAGTTTCCTAAGGGGTCTTCCTCGTCTCTAAGGCTAGAGTCTTTCCTCCACCCATGACAGCAAGCAAAGGACAGGAACAGATCTTACAGATGTGTGTGGAAAATTAGTCTTTGCATTTTTTTCCTTTGCTTCCCAGTGATATGGGGACTTTTGACAAAAGTCAAAGCTACACATAGGCACACAGGGATGTCAAATGTTTTCAGCTCTTATTGTTGCCACCTATCAGTTAAAAGCCCCTAATTCATTGTAAATACACTCCATAGACTTCCGGACCTTTATTTGCTTCAGTTCCTTTAAAAATCAGTGACTATAAATAAAGATTCTCAACACAACCTTTATTGTCTAGCTGATAAAACGATCTGTCTCACAGGTGGCATGATGGCATGACTCTATCTCTGTCTCTGTCTCTGTCTGTCTGTCTGTCTGTCTCTCTGTCTCTCTCTCCTTTGTCTCACTCTGCTTCTGAGTAAGACTTTTACAAAGGCTACAATTTTCTCACACTCCTTCCTATATTCTCCGGACAACTCATTTTTCCATGTAAACTTCTGCCCATGAAATAAAAATCAATTGTTTTATGTGACAGTCGGTCATCGACCTGACCTATGTACAAATGGCTTATCTTCCAGTCAAATGCTCTGTCCATTCAGATAAATGATACACCTAAGTACCTTGATTTGAAATCCCCTTGATGATCTTTCCTAAGATTATATGACTAAATGGGAGAACATCCCTCTCTATTGTTGTTTTAGTTCCCCAAAGTTAGAAACCAAAGTGACAGCACTCCAAGGACAGCACGAAAAACTCAAGAGCAAAAGTGAGATAAGTGCCCGAAGACATAGATGTGAAGAAACCCCACAGAGTTAGCATAAATTTCACACAAATAGAACTCAATGTCTCACATAGATTCCACGCTGCTTCTCTCCTACAGCTTGAATCCAGGCTGCTCCTAGTGAAGGGACTCCACCCGCTACTTCCTTCCACAAACACTGCCAGCAGCTCCTGCAAGAGAAATCCCAGCTGCTTTCAGGCTCTGCACTTTGGCATGGTGGATGAAGATCAGAATTAAGAAGCAGCTGGAGAAACTCCCAGCTACTGAAATTTTCAGGGCTAACCAGGAAGTCTTCCCCCTTTTCAGGAGTTTCTTGCGGGGCTGAGTCCAGTGAGTCAAGTAACAGAACCAAGATACACCCACTTAGGCAAAAGGAGATGTAGGAAGCAGAGGAAGGAACTTGACAGCCTCCCCTGGGAACAGCAACGTAGGTGACAGGGGAAATTGTGCTGCTGGGAGAGGAGCTGCCTTGCTAGCTGTGTTCTGTGTGTGACACCATTCTCCTCAACTCACGAGAGATCATAGAATCTAGGAAGAGAAAAAACAGAGGGATGGGCAGCTGCTACTAGAATGGGTTGTGCTGCCAAATCATTCAAGATGTTGGATTATATGAAGAATTTTACATGAGTTTTGGTGAATCCTTAGCAATTACATGATGAATAAGAATGGCATTTATGTCTGCACCCCACATGTTGGCTGGATTCACTTGTCTTGCATGAATGCTGTTTTCTAAATTGTTCTAGATGATCTTTTCAAACTCAAATGAATCATAAGTTCTTTAAAGGCCCCCCAAGGGGCGGCTAGGTGGCGCAGTGAATAGAGCACCGGCCCTGGAGTCAGGAGTACCTGAGTTCAAATCCGGCCTCAGACACTTAACACAAAAAACTAGCCGTGTGACCTTGGGCAAGTCACTTAACCCCAACTGCCCTCCAAAAAAAAAAGCAAAAACAAAAGGCCCCCCAAGACAAAGTATGTGCTCAATAAATATCTGTTGAATTGAATTAATAACAGCAAAATAAATTATATTTCAGAACATGACTAATTATTTCTAATAATATGACTCTGTAGAGTCATCTATCCTGCTGTAGTGGATAAAGAGCTAGTCTCAAAGTCAGGAAGACCTATGTTCAAGTGCCCACACAGACTTCAGTGACCCTGGGCATGTTATTTAACCTCTAAGTGTCCCAAGGCAATCTTCTAAGATAATAAATTGCAGAGTTTGTGTCAGTCTGCATTAATAGACAAAGTTCCTCATCCAATGTTGCCTATACTGATGAAATAACAGGCCAAGTCCAAGAAAAGTCCATGGAAACTCTGAGTGGGAAAGGTCCTTTGGATCATGAATTGACCATTACTAAGTCATAGAATTATAGGATTAAATGTCATCGATCCACCTCCTCATCTAAAAGATGAAGAAACTGAGACATGGAAAGTCTATGAGTCTTGCCTAAGGTTCATATAGCTAGGAAGCATCTAAAGCAAAATTCACACCCAGATCCTCTGACTCCAAGGTGGGCTCTGTATCCACAACACGGAGGCCCCCCCGTCTCCTCTAGTTCAACAGAAGTAAGCTGCCGGGGAATTATTTCTGCCATTCAACCCCAAAGGGTATGATGGAGATAAGGCAAAGTGTATACTAGGGCATATGCCTGGGAGGTCATTGCCAGACTCTCCCTGACTCTCAGGCTAACCATTCCTATCCTTTCAGTTCTGTGCCTTTCTGGAGAGTAGCACTTGTCTCCTCAGAGGCAGGCAGGGTTTGCTATGGATTTACCTAGTGTGGCTGTGTCACTCTATACCCCTATTAAATGAGGTAACATAAGTAAAGCGCTTTGGAAACACTAAAGCATAATATAACTGCTACCAGGAGCAGCAGTAGCAGCAAGCATCCTTTTGACTTTTTCTATTCATTACATCACAAGTTGCTTTCTCCACAACATTAAAAAGTAATATTAGAAATGAATAAGCACTTGCTGTTAATGCACCCAACATTGGCATCTCCCCTAAGACTATGATTGTCCTCAGCCCATGGAGCAAATCTTCTTCTAGCAGGTAAAGGAAAAACTCGGAGGCTGTTTCTCCTCTAAGCTACTCCCGTGGGAGAGTTAAGTAGCAGTTTGCTCTAGAGTTTTCCCATTTGTGGCATTGTGGAGTCTTTAGTGCTCCTCTGGTCTCTCTGGAGGTCATGCAGACTCATCAGGTCAGCCATATTTAACACTGAACTCTCATCAGGGTAACTGCAAACTCCAATTACTGCTACTTGCTAAATTTCCACTCAGTCAATTTTCCCTAGGTGTAGGTAAAAAGGATCCATGCTGTTCCCACATAGCTAAACTGGACAGTCAAGAATCTAGGGTCCAACACAGCAGAAAAAAACTGGTGTGGTTCAATGACTATGCTGTCCCTGTCTCTTTCACCTTCACTCCTCCCTGATTCTTCTTCAAATCTCCCCTTGGAAAAGTCTGTTTGACAGGGACATGCACTCTTCTTTTTTAAATTGCCCCCTCTCCTTGGCTGCCTGAGTCAATCTGTGCTCTTGCCTAAGGTTCTGTGGGTGGGTGTTATACAAGTTTTAGCCCTAGTTGAGAAAGAAGGTAAAGCTAAGGATGGTTCCAAGGTTGCAGACTGGAGTAAATGGAAGGTTGGTGTGCTCTCAACACAAACATGAAAATTTTGAGGTGGCACGAATATAGGGAGGGCTCCATTTCAAACATCTTAGGCTTAGAATGTTGATGAGACAAACAGGTGGAGATGACTAACAGGTAGTTTGCTATACAGGACTGGTGATGCAGAACAAAAATTAGGGCTAGATTTTTAAGTAGCTACATAAAGATCATCATTGAAGTTAAGGGAGCTGATGAGATTATTAAGAGACAGCAAAGAGAACAGAAGAAGGTCTGGAACATGGTCTTTAGGAACCTCTATACTAAAGAGAAAGGGGGATTATCCAACAAAGGCGACAGAGAAAGAGAATCAGGAGAGACCGTTGTCACAAAAGCCAAGGGAAGACAGAGGAGGAAGGAATGGACATTAAAAAGAACTTCATAAAAGTCAAAGAGGCTGAGGATTCAGATAAGAACAACAGATTTAGCAGTAAGGAGAGCACCAGTAACCTTGAAGAGAACAGTTTCAATTAAGGGATGGAATGAGACGCTAGAATGTAAGGCATTAAGAAGTAAGTGGGAGGAGAAAAGGTAGAGACAAGAAGTGTAGAAGACATTTTCCATGAGTTGGCTGTGAAAGAAAAGAAATATAAAATGATAGCTTAAGGAATGGGAAGGGGCTAACAAAGAGTTTAATATTTTTAAAGGATAGAGAAAAATTGGGTGTGTTTGTAGGCAACAAATAAAGAACCAGTAGATAAGGAGAGCTTGAAGATGAAAGAAAGGAATGATCAAGAGGGAAAGCTCCTGGGGAAGCTAGGACATGGGATCAGCAGCAATGCAGAGAAGCTGACTTTGTCAAGAAGGACCGCCTCTTCAGAGACTGAAGCAGAAAAGGAAAGAAAGGAGCAGGATGGAGGGGAGGCTTCAGATACACAACAGAGAGAAAAAAAGCGTCAATTTTTTTTTTCAGTAATGGAGAAGACTAGGTCTCATGCTGTGGGGGAGGGAAGAGGGAGTCTGATGAGAGAAGAGAAGGTTTGGGGCTGCTGTTACGGGGAGTACCCATTCATGGTAGAATGAAAGAACTGGAACTATCGCATGGTTTTGAGGGTTTGGTTGAGAGGAGGTAATATAAATTTGTAATGGATCTAGTCTGAACAGGTGTGTGACATTCTCTAGCAATGTTTAGGAATTTGAGCAAAGGGGCAGAGAAAGCAAATGATGAGGATAACCCACGGTTCAGTTTTGGCAACAGCAAAAGGAAAAGGGAGCAAAATAACTTCACATGGATAATGGGAATCATATTGCTTTCCTCTTCAATGGGTGGGGAAGGGACTGGAGGGAGAGATAGAGGGAAATTTAAACTCAAAATTTTTTAAAGTATTTTTAAAATAAAGAAAAGGGAACAGTGAATTAAGATAGTAGATGGCTGAACTGGTTAAATTATAGGGCCAAGGTTGTTAAGAGAAGAAAGTAACACCAAGCCGGTAATGATAGTCTGGAAGAACAGAGGGAGGTGGTGAATCTGGAAATCCTGGTGAGGACAAAGATTAAGTCTAGGATGATAGCTGAGTCAGAAGAAGAGATCAGAAAGAAAATTCAGATCATGGAGATAGTACTTTGTAAAGGTTTGATCAAAAATACGACCATCCTTGTGGGTAAAGTAGAGAAAGGTGCAGATCATGAAAGTTAAGGAAACTGAAGAACTAAGAAGACAGGGTATTTCAAGGGACACCAGCATGTAAGCTAGACATTGGGAGAAAGTGAGAGACTGAGAACCAGATACTGAACTCTCAGAAAATGGTGTTAGTGACCTGGACACTAGTGGATAGTTTCAACAAGAATCCGAACAGTGAGATACAGATGAATGGGAAAGAGATGTCATTGAGAGTTGACGAAAAGGGTTTCACCTGTATATAGCAGTAAGGACCAATGAGTATACCTAATGGTCCGGGAAGAATAGGGTTAAGGGTGAGGGAGTGGGTAAGAGATGGATCTAGTCATGAAGAAGTTGGCCGGGAAGTCACCGTCTTCCAGAGGAAGCCAGATTTCTGTGAGTTCAAGAAGATGGAAAATACGAGCAGAACAGGTCTAGGATGAAGGGAAGTTTGTTAAAGATAGAACAGAGGTTTCAAAAGGTACAATTTAAAAGGTAGGCAGATTGAAAGGGCTGAGGAGACTCAGGATGAGAGCAAAGAATGGCAGCAGAGTGAGGTTTGGCACTTGCAAATGTTGTCTCTAAATCATAGGGATTAGAGTAGAGGATATAGGAGAGTTTCATAATAAAAATAGGTCAGAATTACCAGTTGTTTGACGTTCCCACCCTCAGGGGTACTGGGATGATGAGGGGGCAGTGACTATGAATGAAGAGCTCTACCACCGCAGGACAGCAGGTTCTCCTGTAAAGGGACTAGTTATTGAAGGGAATCCGAGGCAGGTCACATAAGAATATGTTCAGGGAGAATATAAGTCAGGAAGAATGGAATTCAGATTCTGCCTCAGAAACTTACTAGTTATATGACCCTGGCTAAACTAACCTCAGGCTCAGTGTTCTCATGTGTAAAGTGGGGATAGTAACCTACCTTCCTAGGGTTGTTGTAAGGATCAAATGGCATATGTGAAAAGTGCTTTTGCAAACCATAAAGTACTGCATAAACGCTATTGTTGTTGTTACTGTATCTCCAGCACAGTTCCTAGCACAAAGAGCTTAATAAATGCTTTATCTACCTACTTATCAATCTATCAATCTATCTACCTATCTATCTATCATCTCTATCATCTATCTATCTAGCATCTATCTGTCTGTCTATCATTTATGTGTCTGTCTATTATCTATCTATGTATCTGTCTATCTAGTATCTGTCTATCATCTGTCTGTCTATCCATCTGTCTATCATGTCTGTCTGTCTATCCATCTATCTATCTAATCTATCTATCTAAACTATCTGTCCTCAGTTTTGTTGTCTCTTCTCTGATAACACGCTACATTTTCCAGCACTAAGCTGTTAATTAGTACAATCCATTCTGGAAAACAATTTGGAACTATGCCCAAAACATCACTACACTGCCTATATCTTTTGATCCAGCAATACTTTTCCCTATTTAGCCTTAAGACCCAGAGATCAAAGAAAGAGGAAAAAGACCCATAAGTACAAAAATACTCCTCGTGGTTCTTTGGCAGTAACAAAGAACTGGAAACTACAGGGGTGCCCATCAATTGGGGAATAGATAAACATTTTATGACGTATCAATAAAATGCTGTTGTAACATATTTTACTATTTACTACCTAGCTCACCCAGGAGCTCATAGACTGGCCAACAGGTCCCTGTCCTCCTAGCACAGAGTGAATGTAAATAGTATAGTAACTGTTTCTCTTTTGACCAGCAACTCTGAGGGTCTTCCCCTCCCAGTTTGAGATTTTTTTTTTATTAAAGGGCCCATCCCTTGACTCACTTCTTAAAGAGGCCTACTCACTGAATGGGCATTACCGCGCTCAAAGTAGAATCTGAAATGGCCTTAGCCTAAAACAGCCAGAGTCTCCCATGGCATCCTGGGCCATCTCCAATCATCCTGATGAATATCAGGCCACTGGACCCAGAGGACTCTGGAGGACAAAGTGAGGCTGGTGACCTTGCACAGCCCTCCCTCCCTCCAATCCAAGACAACTGCAAGTCATATCATCGGTTCCCTGATGTCATGGTCCTCTTTGAGAAAGAAGTACAAACACAACAACATAAGAAGTGACAAAAGAGGAAGAGGTGGTTGTGAAAAACCTTGAAAAATCTGTATACAGAGCAAAATGAACAAAACCAGGATGATAATTTACTAAAGAAAAACATCTAAAGACAAATGGTTTAAATTTTTATTTTTAAATTTTTTTTTTAGCCATCGAAAATCTACATTTTCTCCCTACCCTCCCCCCCCAATGGAGAACAAAAGAAAAACAAAACTTTTGTTAAAAACATGTATATTCAAGAGAAACAGATTTCCTCATTGGCCATACCCAACAGAACACTGCCAAGGTAAGTGAACTTACCCACAGCATTCAAAACTTCTCCCTTTGCTGTAACCAATGGTTCCATATATGGATAGGGTGGCTGATGGAGCGCGGGTGTTTTCTTAGTATTAATTGTTAGACCAAAATTAGCACAAGCAGCAGAGAATCGATGCATACTTTGTTGCATCTCAGCTTCAGAGACTGCATTGAATGCACAATCATCTGCAAACAGAAAATCATGCACCAACATTCTCTCCACTTTGGTCTTGGTTTGTAGCCTTTTAAAATCGAAAAATTTGCCTTCAGTGCAGTAGTTGACCTTGATGCTGAGTTCATCCTCATTGAAGGCATCTGACAAAATGGCTGAGAGCATCATGCTAAAAAAAAGCATGGGAACAAGCACGCAGCCTTGTTTCACTTCATTGGTGACTGGGAAATCAATAGAGCTTCGTCCATTATCCATCACCCATTATCCAGAACCCGGACAAGCAGGCCATTATGGAATTGACAAAAACTCCAGTCAATTGACTCTAACCTTATTTTATGGAGAACTCCTACAGTGGTCAAAAAGTGACACAAGGACACTCTCAAGGTCTCTCTTAGGAACTTTGGAAGTGATTGTGACATGGGAGACATTGACACAGGACTGCTCAGCATGGCATGGGCACCCTCACCAGAGAAGGTGCTGTGCTCTACAAACAAAGCAGAATTTGATATAGTTCAAAAGAAACTGGAAAGACACTAATTTAGAGAATCCACCTCAAATGTTCACATGGACTATTTGTGGCCAGCCTGTGGTAAAGCATTCTGAGCTTGCACTGGTTTGATCAGTCACAGTCAGACGCACTGTAATTTGACTCTAGCATAGTGATGTCATTTCAGCCCTCTTTGAGAACCGAAGGATGACAACCATCCAACAGAACATATGTGAGATGTGTGTGTATACACGTATCTATGCATGTATATATAATATATATATGTATGTATAGATCTATGTATATATAAACATATGTCTATATATCTATATATATATAGATACACACAGACATACTTATGTGACGGAAAGGGTTGGGAAGTAGAGAAGGTAGACACAGATATGTGGATAGAAATACTTATGCCTCTGTCTGTGTGTGTCTGTCTAGACTGAGTTTTTTACCTCTATCAGGATGTGGGTAGCATGTTTCCCCACTGGGCCTCCACAATTGTGGTTGGTCATAAACACTGCTCAGAGTTCTGAAGTCTTTCGGAGTTAAGACAGACAACTTTGACAAATGTTAAGACCTACAAACAATGCAATTATCAGCCATGATTCCGGGGAACTCGTGCACTATACCGGCCACCTCTTTACAGGTAGGTGAAAGATTCAAGATGTGGAATGAGACATCAGACATTTTTGGACAAAGACATTGTGGGAATTAGTATTGCATTTTTGTTTAAAAAAGATTTTCTTTTAGAATGAGGGGGTTTGGGAAAGAAAATAAATGTTTATTATCTGAAAAGCAAAAGAAAATGAAAAAAAAAGAAGAAAACGCCAGTCTCTCTCCTCTTTGCAGAGATGAGGGACTAGGGGTATGGAACACTATATATATCATCAAATTCAGTTGATGTGTTGGTTAGTTTTGTCAAACTGCTTTTTTTTTCTTCTCCTTTCTTATTTTTTGTTATAAGGAATGACTTTTCAGATAAGGGCAAGCACAACTCTTTATGCGCAGCTAGGTGGCACAATGAATTGAGTACTGGGCCTGGAGTCAGGAAGATTCCTCTTTCTGAGTTCAAATCTGGCCTCAAATTACTAGCTGTGTGACCCTGAGAAAGTCACTTAATCCTTTTTGCCTTAGTTCCTCATCTGTAAAATGACCTAGAAAAGTAAATGGCAAACCACTCCAGTTTCTTTAACAAGAAAACCCCAAAAGAGTCTCAAAGAGTTGGACACAAATGAAAAATAAACTGAAAAATTGTTTAAAATTTTTGTTTTAATTAAAATGTTTTGTCAACCATCAGAAATTTACCTCTTCTCCCTCCTACATCTCTGCCCCACCCCCATGGAGAAAAAAAATAAAAACAAAACCTTTGTTAAAAATGTATATATTCAAGAGAAACAGATTTCCACATTGGGCACACCCAACAGAACACTGCCAAGGTAAGTGAACTTATCCACAGCATTTAAAACTTCTCCATTCGCACAACTGAAGAACAAACAAAAACAAAGACAGCAACAATTTTTTTTAAAAGAATGGATCGCAATAGTAACTTATGAAACTTTTCTTAGCATGAGGATAGGTGAAGGGAATACAAATGTATATATATGTATACTTACACATAGGTCCATATAGGAGTCTATATATGCATATGAATACATATCAGAGCATGTGTGTATATGTGTATATAGAGGGTATAGGATTAATTAAACGTGAAGGGAGACTTTAAAAGGCAAAATTCTGAGATGGGAGAGGACTAGAAGGAGAGGAGACAGGGAGAGACAAAATGGGATTAATCATTCCATAAAGATGAAGCAAGAGACAACTATTACAGTTTTACTCTCAATTATTCTCAGTGAATTTGGCTTAGGGAAGAAATGGCCTAAACTCTAAACTGAGCATCAT
>CM053596.1:224776466-224794075 GCA_028646575.1 Pseudocheirus occidentalis | reverse complement strand
ACTGGATAATAAAGCTTTTTATATAATGAGTTGCTTTAGGTTTTTCAAAGACTTTCTTATTTATTATCTTATGTAGTCCATGACATAAATAGGACAGTTTGATAAAAGGAACGGATTCAGAAAAACCTGAGAGGATTTTATGAACTGATATAGAGAAAGTACAAAAAGCAAAACCAGGAGAATAATTCATACAATTGTAAGGTATTGCTCCCTTATTATGAGGTTATTTGATTTGACAAAAGGTACAGAAAAAGAACGTTTGTGTAAGAAATCACATTAAAAACTCAGATTGAAAAAACACAAACAGTTCTGAAGATCCAAGCAAAACCAGACTCTCAAATAAATATGTCCACTCTTCCCTCCTTAGGCACTGTTTCTATTGGTAAGAAAATGTTTGTGGGTGGACCGTTACTTTTAACATACTTGATTTTGCCTTACACAATGAAAACAACACTGTTACTGGTGTGACAAATGGTAAGCATAGTAGCAGGAGCTCAGGAACTACAGCTTCCAAGTTTGAACACATCCATCTTTTTTTTTAAATTTTATTTTTTGCTTTTTGGAGGGGAGAAGGCAGGGCAATTGGGGTTAAATGACTTGCCCAAGGTCACATGTCTGAGGCCAGATTTGAACTCAGGTCCTCCTGACTCCAGGGCCAGTGCTCTATTCACTATACATACATTTTCAGACGTGGCCAATAAATGGATTTTTTTCACATGACTCTCATTATTTTTTGAAAGAGAGAGCTTTTACTAATGGGGAGAGGGATGGAGTGATAGCAAAGAATGATAACAACTGATATATTAAAAAATTTGAAGAAAATGAAGGAAAAGTGTCAATGAATTGTTTTAAAAATACAGAGGGAAAAAGCAGAAGGAACGAAGACAAGCAGGGAAGTATTGGAATTACCACGTTAAATTTAAAACATCCTTTTAAAACACACAATATACACAAGTCAAGATTCAAGGTTTCATTCTCAGTCCTCTTTTCTCTTCTTTGTATAAGGAGATGTGTATATTTTTGACATTTGGCAAGTTTAGTATTTATATAGCACTTCTTTACATATATTATATCATTTGATTCTCACAACAATCTTATGAGGTAGATGCTGTTAGCCCCATTTTTCAGGTGATGAAACTAAATTAAAGAGAGGTTAAGTGACCTGACCAGCATCCAAAGTAGGATTTGAACTCAGTCCTCCTAACTCCAAGTCCAGCAGTCTATCTAGTGTACCACCCAACTGTGCGATAAATAAAAAGGGAAATTTTAAAACAAAACAAAGAAGTCAATACAGCAAGTGTTATTATCCCCATTTTACAGATGACAAAATAAAGTTAGATGACTTGCCTGAAATCACACAAGTAATTTGTGTCAAAGCTGGGACTGGAGCCCAGAAGGCAATTCAACAAAAAGGCTAGATTTAGAGTCAGGTGAACTGTACCCATATTCTGAAAACACGACACAAATCACTCCCAGTGTATCTGAAATCCTAAGAGCTTTGTTTTCTTGGTATAAAATCCAACCGTTTCTAAGCCTATGAAGTTACACACTCATATAAATATATAAATAATCACAATGATATTCGCTAGAATTTCTCTATGGCTATAAGGCTTGCAGAGTATTTTCCACGTGCTCTCTCATTTGGCCCTGACAACAACCCTGGGAGGCAAGTACTTTTACCCTCACTTTATAGATGAGGAAGTTAAGGCTGACAAAGGTAAGGGACTTGCCCAAGATCACATAGCTAAGTAGGTATCTGAGGTGGGATATGAACTCAGGTCTTCCTGACTCCAAGTCCAGCATTCTGTCCGTTGTGGCGCACACACGCACACACACACATACGGGCCTATGTATAATTAAATATGACGTAGCCTTCATACAGTATTTGCATTCATACAGTACTTGAGAGGTTTCCAGATATTTTTACATACTTTATCTTATTGATGTCTCTACAATCTTATGAGACAAAGGCAACCATTGGTGTTTGCATTATACAAATGAAGAAGGAGAAGTACACGGAGGTTAAATATCTTGTCCAACATCACAAAACTGGTTAGTGGCAGAGTCAGACTAGGAGCCCCAACTAGAACTAGACTGTTTCCATGACTCCTATCACTGAACTAAACTAATAATCGCATGTGTGCCTACGGCTAGAAAAACAAATAGATTATCAGTTGGCCTTGACCCAGCAGAAGACCTCTGAAACCTTGGTGAAAAGTCATTTATTTGTCTAGAGAGCTTTCTGGCTGAGTGGTCGCTATCAGAGCACAATAGTATTATTGCTTTGATGAGAAAAGATGAAGGATTCAGATACCTCTCAGACCACTCTGACCACAGGCACCCAAAAACAGAGAAGACCTCGCGCTTGTCTATCTAGAGGTAAAAAGATATCTGCCCCAACTCTCTCATTTTACCGTTGAAGAAACTGAGGCCCAGAGATCATGAAGCGACTTGCCCAAAGTCACACAAGCAGCGTGGGTCAAAGGCAGATCTGAGCTCCAACCCCAGAGCCAGCGCTCATTTTGCTATATCACACTGAGATGCAGCCCAGGATAGAACATTATTCTGACAACCAAGACTATGCCCAAATAAAAGATAAGAAAATGTAACTCCCTTTTTTTTTTAAACAAAGATGGGAAACTATGGGTGTGAATCATTATGTATCATGACAGGCTAGGTTGACATATTGGGTAGTTTTGCTGCACTGACTTTGCTTTCTCTCTTTTAATTTTCTGTTACAAGAGATGACTTGCTGAGTAGGGAAGGAAGGAGGAATATATTCATAAATTAAGGTTTACAAAATCAAAAGACATGAATAAAAAATTTTTAATGCTTCAAGCCAGCATAAGCAATAGCAAAGTAAATGCATAAAAGAAATTATAAAGGAAAGAGCTAAAAGACCGGAGGTGGAATTTTTCAAATGTAAAATTAAATTCCCTTTTACTTTTTCTATATTCATACTTCTTTATAAGTAAGACCACAGGATTTTTCCATTGTATATCAACCTACCATCACATTCTCCCTCAGTTCTACCCTTGGCCACTGTATTCAAGTAAATCCTTATCATCAACTACCATCTGCTCATGAGAATCTCTAGGAGCCAAGAGCTCCAACAACACCCTCAATTCTAGGCCTGTGACTCCTAAGGCAGCAATGCCAAAGGCAAAGAATTATCTACCTGGCCTTATATATTACCACTCAAACCTATAAATCTCTTCTCCTAGGCCAAGCCATAAACAAAAATATTAGCAGCTCTTTCCAGGTTGTTACTCACTTACCAAGAAGTCTCATAGCCTCTCAGGTGAATTATTCCACACCCAACTGAGAACTCTTAAATGAGACTTTGGGTGAAAGATATTTAAATCTAGAATTTAACACTGTCTGCCAGAATCCCAGGAACTCCAGAACAAAGCCTATGAGGACAAGAGTCTTCTCCTCTACCCATAACTCTGACTTTCCCACTCCTATCCTATAGCTGCCCCACCGTCTGTGTCCCCCCAAACCCCCCCCCATGTAATCATAGTTAGAAAGGTAGTAAGAGAGGAAGTGGTGAAGTACCAGCTGTGTGGGTTCTTCTTCCGGGTAGGAGTTATGAAAATTCATCTCAAGGATCCAGTACTCTGAAGACAATCAAGGCACATCCAGCAAGATAGAGGCACAATCAATTACTACTGTGGCATCTTTGCCTCTTAAAAAAAAATCACCAAGAAAACAAAACACAACATTTAACACTAAAGCAACACAAAGACTGGGGTTTTAAAAACTACCCAAATTGGGAGGGAAAGTTCTGCTATCACTCTAACTTACCCAGGTCCTGATTATCCTATGAATGGGGACTGATAGGATATACCTGGAAGTTCTCTTCCCCTGTTCTTCTTGGTCCTGGGGGGAAGGAGAGCTTCATACACTGATGGAATAGGTAGTGGTGGGTTCTGAGTGATGCTAGAAAAGGCTCCAAACTCAAAAGTATTTCCCCTAAAGATCTGCTACAGAAATCTAGGATTCATGCCCCAGTTCTCATTCTCCTCTTTTAAAATGTAAATAGCCCTGGGAAGAGATGGATAGTAAATCCTCATCAGTTATTAGCACGCCTGTGTGAATTCATTTATCAACTCACATTTTTTTCCCCAGAAAGCAAAAATGGAGATCCATGCCCTACAGAAATGAGACTTTTTTTAATTTAATGGGGGAAGTGAATCAGGAGCACAGGTCCCTGCAGAAGGGTATAAAACTAGGCTTCACCAATTGCATAATTTTGCCAGCAGAAATATTTGCATCTCACAGTTAGGTCACTCTTAAGGGGGTTCCCTACCACTGACTGCTTGTGACCCTGCTTTCACAACTACCACTTCTGGAAATGAGAGTATACAACCCTTAAGCAAATGGGAAATTTCCCATCAATAATGGAAAAAGCAAGCATCCGTCAGCCAGTCTACAAGTACTCACAAGCTCTCTCTGCCAGGTATTAAGGCTCCAAATGACCTTGTAGGAGCTCACATTTTAAGAGGAGAAACAATATGTAATTAATGTACATATAATACATACGCAGATTAGGTGGAAAGTAAGCTAAGAGAGAAAGGCACTAGTAGCTGGGGAAATTGAGAACGGCTTCCAGCAGAAGGGAGGATCTGAGCTGTCTTGAGGAAGTCTGGGAAATGAAGAAGCAAAGGGGAGGAGGGAGAGAATTCCAGGCGCTGAAAACCCATGTAAAAGTACAGAGACGGAAGATTTACCACTGTGTGTGAAGATAGCTGTAGGCCAACGTAGACAGCCTACACTGGGATGGGAGTCAAGTGTAAGAAGATTGGAAAGGTGGGAAGGAGACAGGTTATGAAGAGCTTTAAAAGACAAATGGAGACGTTTATAAAGTTGATCTTGGAGGTAACAGGGAGCCACTGACATTTACTGAATAGGTAGGGTAACATGGCCAGAACTGTACTTTAAATTAATGTTTTATTTTTCCTCCAATTACATTTTAAAAACAATTTTAACATTCTTTTTTAAAATCTTGAATTCCAAATTCTCTCCTTCCCTCCTTCCTCCCCCCCCACTCATTGAGAAGGTAATCAACTTGACATAGATTATACAAGTGTAGTCATGCAAAACACGTTTCTATATATGTCGTGCTTTGAAAGAAGATATAGGCCAAAAACAAGAAAAATAAAGAAAAAAGTATGCTTCAATCTGCATTCAGACTTCACCAGTTCTTTTTCTGGAGACGGACAGTACTTTTCATCATAAGTCTTTCAGAACTAATTGTCTTGAATCATTGTATTGCTGAGAAGAGCTAAGTTATCCACAGTTGATTTTCATAAAATATTGTTATTACTATTTACAATGTTCTCCCGGTTCTGCTCATTTCACTTTGCATCATTTCACGTAAGTCCAGGTCTTACTGAGAGCACCCTACTCAACACTTCTTATAGCACAATAGTTTTCTATCACAATAATATAGAATAATTTGTTCCATCAATCCCCAATTAATGGACATCTCCTAAATTTCTACTTTTTGCCATCAAAAAAGCTGCTATAATTATTTATGTACTTATAGGTCCTTTTCCTTTTTGTTTTTTCTCTTTAGGATATAGAACTAGTAGCGGTATTGCTTGACCAAAGGGTATGAATGATTTTATAGCTCTTTGGGCATATAGACCTATATGTTAGAAAAATCACTTTGGTAACTGAGCAGAAGATGGACTCGAGTAAGAAGATACTTGAGACCAGAAGTCCAGTTAAAAAGCTAATAGGGAAATATTAGCATGACCACATGAATAATCATATCATATTACTTGCCTTCTTAAGGGAGAAGAGAGAATTCAGAACTCAAATTTTTTTTTTGCATGTAATTAGGAAATATTTAGTGAAACAATTTTTTTAAATTTCTTTTTCATCTCTTTGGAGGGGGGAAGGCAGGGGGTTAAGTGACTTGCCCAAGGTCACACAGCTAGTAAATGTTAAGTGTCTGAGTTCAGTTTTTTTAAAGAAAGCTGATACTGTAATAGCAGCCCAGGTGAAAGGCAACAAAGGTCTAAGTGAGGGTAGTGATTGTGTAAGTGGTGAGAAGGGAATATATATGACAGATATTGTTAAGTCAACAACTATTTATTAAGCCTTACTATGGGCAAAAGATCCTATTAAAATGCTGGAAACACAAAAGAAAGGCAAAAAACAGTCTCTGCTCTCAAGGAGCTTAAAATCTAATGATTGTGAATTGATTGTAATTTTGTGAAGGCAAAAATAACAGTATTTGGCAATAGATCAAATATGTGAGGTGAATGAAATTGAGGAGTCAAGGCTGACACCTGTGTTGTTAGTCTGAGTGACTAGGAAGATGGTGATCCACTGAAGAGGAATGGGGAAATGTGTAAGAGGCAAGGCTTTGGGGAAAAGACATTTGAGATTCCTACAGGAAATCAATCTAGTTTGAGATGCACAAAAGGCATTTGGTGATGTGGGACTAAAGTCCAGGAGGTGGACTAGGGCACAATAGATGGATAGATAGATAGATAGATAGATAGATAGATAGATAAATAGATAGATAGATGGATAGATGGATGGATGGATGGATAGATGGATTAATCATCTGCCCAAAAATGATAATTAAATAATTATTAGAATTCAATAATAATTAAAGGAGAGCTGATGAAAAGAAACAAGGGCCTAGGGCAGAGCTTTGAGAACACATATGGTCACATATGAACCACTAAATGAAATTAAAAAGCAAAAGTGGACAACAGAAGAAGGGTAGGAACGGACAGTGATATGTGGAGAGTTAAATTGTCAGTGTACATGTTTACACCTCAGAAATCAGATGCTATAACTCAAGAATTTGATTTGTTGTTTTGTTGATTATCTAGATTTAATAAAGTAATAGAGAAAATGTTAATAAAGCAGGTTAAACTTAAAAGTGTGTCATGCATTTTCAGAGAGTCTGTTGTTAAATAATTACAAGCACATATCTGGTTGGAAGGGACAGAGAGGAAGAGAGAGAGACAGCAAAAGAGGATCTTGGTTAGCTGCTGACTTCAGGTAGTCTTTTCTTATGAGTCCCAACTGTAGCACAGCCATCTACATATAATCAGGCCCATTTCAGATGAAAGGGCACTGAAGAAGAGGAATGGGGATAGAGGGGACAGAGAACTCTCCACAGAGTTAGGAAGAACTAGATTCCAGTCTCATGTGCATGTATCCTGGCTGCAGGTCCCTGGGCAAGCCACGCACCATCTCCTCACAGAACTAGGGGACAGGCATCTCTGTGAGACTACAAATCTGTCCTAGGTGCCAGGAGAGAGACAAAGTTTAAATGAAATTTGTCCCTGGCCTTACAGTCTGGTAATATAATATCTAACAGTCCTATTACCCATTTAAATTCAGTAACTATCACACTGCAGTGATTACAAAAACTGAGCCAGGCCAAAGAGAGAACAAAGAACTCAAAAAAAAAAAATCTTTCTAGTTAGATACCAGTTATCTGGAATGAAAGGCTCACACCAGCCAGTAAATATTTACTCCACCTACATGTGAGCCACCCAGTTCAAAGGTCCATTTGCTTTAGGCAAGAAAAACAACAAACCCAGAAAAATTCATGTCCACAAGGAGAAGATAGGAATTGGACTTAAGGGAATCAGGTTTCCCGGAGAGTCTGAAAGCCTTGGTGACCACATGGTCTGTGGCAGAATTTCCTCCTGAGAACAATGGAGCTCCCGGAAATGGTGGCTTTCTGATTATGCCCAAAGGATTAGCACAGGAGCTTAATATGGGATATTTTCTCCTGTCTCTCACTTGAACGAGCCCTGAAAGAAAAAGGACTGTGACACATTTTGTGTGTATCATTACAGTTAGACGTTACTTTCTTTGCTTAGTTGTTTCAATCATGTCAGACTCTTGATGACCCCATTTGGGGTTTTCTTGGCAAAGATACTGGAGTGGTTTGTCATTTCCCTCTCCAGCTCATTTTAAAGATGAGACACTGAAGCCAACAAGGGTAAGTGACTTTCCCAGGGTCACACAGCTAGTAAGTGTCTGAAGCCAAATTTGAACTCAGAAAGATGAGTCTTTTCTGACTCTGGATCCAGCAGACAGTTATGCTCTTTTTAATGATTATTAGTAAAGTACTAAACTTGCAAATAAATTCAGTTTAACAAACATTGATTAACCATCACCAGCTATGTGTAAAAAAACTGTCCTAAGTGCTGATACTCTGATACACTGACAGAAATGAGACATTGGGGGAAGGACGCAATATGAATGATATTTTGATGAAGCCAACTCCTGGAAGAGATGGGATTCAGGATCATCAGTAAGTCAGTCGCTTTAATAAGCCTGGGAGGGAAAGGGAAGGAAATAAGCATTTATTAAGCACCTATTATATGCCAGGAAGATGCTCAGTATTTTAAAAATCTCATTTGATCTTCACAACAACTCTTCAAGGTAGGGGCTGTTAATATCTCCATTTCATAGTTAAGGAAAATGAGGAAAGCAGAGGTTAAGTGAATAAGCTAATTATGTAGTTAATAAGTGTCTGAGGTTGGATTTGAACTCAGGCCTTCCTGACTCCAGGCCCAGCACTCCATACCCTTCACTACCTGCTATATGCCAGGTGCTTGGCTGAGCACCAAGAAAGACAAAAACAGGGCCTCTGCTCTCAAAGAGCTCATTCTAATGGAGGAAACAACACTCAAACAATGACATACATCCCACACCCAAGGCATATCCAGTGTGAATGAAAGGTAATCTCTGGAGGAAGGTGGATAGTGTAGAATGATGCACATACCACACCCAAGGTATATCCAGTGTGGATGAGAGGTAATCTCAGGAGGAAGGTGGATAGTGTAGAATAATGCACATACCACACCCAAGGTATATCCAGTGTGGATGAAAGGTAATCTCAGGAGGAAGGTGGACAGTGTAGAATGTACATACCATACCCAAGGTATATCCAGTGTGGATGGAAGGTAATCTCAGGAGGAAGGTGGATAGTGTAGAATAATGTACATACCACACCCAAGGTATATCCAGTGTGGATGGAAGGTTATCTCAGGAGGAAGGCACCAGTGCAGGGAATTGTGGAAAGGCCTCTGGCAGAAGGCGGGGTTTGGCCATCTTTTCTTCAGAGACAGGAGTAATATGTGGTGAGGTGTAAAAGTGAAAAGTGAAAAGGTGAAAAGTGTTTTGAGGTGGGAACTAGGAGAAATGACCAAGCTTACAATAGATGGTCTTATTTTCTCTGTAGTGTAAGAAGTAAAGACATGTGCTAAGAGTGGTTGGGGTTGGAGGAGCTATCAGGGACTTGAAGAGAGAAGGTTTGGAAGAGGCACTGGGGTGGAGGGTTGAACAGAAAATCAGTCAAGGAAGAAATAAAAAGTATTTCATGGTACATTGAGGGCTAGTTGTGATGACATGACTTTTTAGTAGACCTTGGCAATACAGTGATGTGGTTTCCTCCAGCTGCTCAGAAATAAAGAGAAGAAACAGCTGCAGGCACTCCCTCTCCCTTTTAAATGGCTAAGTTGCAGTCATAGACACTGATTCACTTCAGAATACTTCCATATTCTCTAGAATCTAGAAATTCATCAGTCTCTAAGCTATTTTAATAGTGGACTCCTATAAGTCTTTTTTTCTGGTCAGAATACTGGGGTAGGAATGAAAATGGAATTTATCCTGTAGCACCCACATAGCTGATATTGTGGATACCCTGCTTGGGGTTAGGTTATGACTGAGCTCAGACATGGGCACCTGACTCAGAAAGGAGAATGCTCGGAGATTACACCACGAAAGGGAAGAAGTAGAATAGGGGAGTGTTTAGCTGAAATGGGTAAAGGGTAGGTTCAATGCTGTTGGAAATGGAATTCGAGTTATGCTTGGTTATCCCAAAGAGTGGGCCGCCTCTTCTTTCCATCCTATTCCCATAATAAAGACCAATATTCCAGAACATATTCAAGGGACATCTCTAGGTTGTTCCCAACTTACTCCCTGATCATATCCACAATGAAACTATCGATTTCAAGGAAAACTCAATAATGCAAATAGTGCGTGGCCCAATACAAAAATGCGCTAGAAGCATACACAAGCTCCATTTCTCTGAAGTAACCTTATCTGAAGATTAGTAGATGTCCCATATCTTCTGTTAGAATTCTCTCTAGCCTCCATATTGGCTGGAATATCATCATACAGCTGGATCACAGAATCTCAGTCATAAGGGAGCTTAGATGTCATCTAATCTCACGACCATCTGAACAGGAGCCCTTTCTTCACCATTCCCCCCAAAAGTGTTCATAGCTGGCCTCTGCTTGTAGACCTCCACTGACAGGAGCACAGTAAGTGGTGATTCTACTTTGAAAGCATTTGCACCCACCACTCCTACCTTCTGGGACAGAGCAAAAATCATTCTTTTACATTAACTAGTAGACAACTGTCGTGTTGTTCTTCCTTCTCTGCTTTTACCCCTAGCTCCCACCCCCAACTTCTCATCTCTAGCTATGGAAGTTACTGGGAAATTACCTTCTCCAGCATTGGTTTTCTTTTTTTTTTAATTTCTAAATTATTTGTTCCCTCAGACACAAATTTTTGAGGATTCGAATTTAAAGTAGAAAAGAAACAAACCAACCACCATAGAAATAGCTAGGTGTTTTAGAACCCAGCATGACCCAACAGTGTGGAATGTCTGCACAAAAGAAAATGCACCATACATCACGGAATGCAGTCAGAGGGTCAACCCTCAAGGCCTATCAAACCCTAGCTGAACATCTAGAGTCTTGATTAGGATTTGTTCAGCCTGGCACTCTCCTTGGCATGAACTATAACTGGTAGTGGGCTCCAAATTTACAAAGTTCACCAACTATTCTCTTCAACCCTAAGGAGTTACTTCTGGCCCTCCTTCTTGTACAATTTGAGTTATAGGAACATAGCATGCATATATAAATATATGTATATACATACACACATATACACATATATACATATATTAGGGATATATAAATAGAACTTAGAACAGCCCTTAGAAATCATCTAGTCTTATACTCTCATTTTACAAATAAGAAAACTGAGGGGCGGCTAGGTGTCGCAGTGAATAGAGCACCGGCCCTGGAGTCAGGAGTATCTGAGTTCAAATCCGGCCTCAGACACTTAACACAAAAAACTAGCCGTGTGACCTTGGGCAAGTCACTTAACCCCAACTGCCCTCCAAAAAAAAGAAAAGAAAAGAAAAGAAAACTGAGCCCCAGATGTACTAAGTGTTTTGTTCGGGGTCAAAAAAACTGGACAGTGGCAAAGATGAACTCAAGTCCTCTGACCCCAAATCCAGTGCTTCCTGCTACAGCAGAAGGTACCTTTATGTAACAGGTGTGGATCAGTATTAGGCAGCGAAACCCTGAGGTACCATGTGATATGAACAGGGGTCCCATAAGGAAAATGCAATACTTTCAATAGTTTCCCCTCTATGCAGAATGAGACATATTTTTCAGACCTGGCCTCAAAGAACAACAGTTTAGCTAGGGAATAGGACTAAAACACAGGAAACAATTATAAAATATTTAAGGATTAAACGTGTGATGCAAACTATAAGTGTTTTAGGAGTTCAGAGAACTATTATGTTCAGGAAGGCTTTGTGGAGTTGTTGGGCTTCAAGATGGGGTTTCAGGGATGGGTGGGATCTGAATAGGAAATAAGATATAAAGATGGCATTTTAGGCAAGGGGGAAAACCTAAAAGAATGGTTGAGAAAAGAAGAATTAATGGCATACTTGTGAGCCCCAGGGAGACCTGCTTGATGAGACTGGAAAGTTTGTACCATAGTGTACTGATAAAGTTTGATCAGTATAATTGAAGAAAATCATGGAAGACCTCTATAGTCAAGCAAAGGAGTGTTGATTTTAAGTGAGATGGAGAGTCATTAGATGTTTATGAATGATGAAAATGATATTTCTGGAAGATTAGTCCGGTGAAGATATTCTGTCTGAATGGCTTGAAGTGAGGGAACCAGATATTAGGAGACCAGGGAACATACTAAGGTCCCCCCAGTTCCCTCTTTTAGAAATAATATTTTCTTAAAGCCTTTGTTTAAGGTCCTTGGTCCAATCTGAATGAGAAATCATAAGGTCTTTCTTCATTTTTTCTTTTTCTTCACCTTTCTTTATTCATTCTAAATTCAATCTATCAACCTAAATTCAGGGATCGATTCTAAAATAACGCTCGGTAGTCAAAACATTTTATATCTTTTTTATATCATTTTTATCCAAAACTCAATTTCTAAGGAAGGGATCTGATGAGGCCAAGAAAGAATCCCACCTGAAATTGATTAAGGTCATGCTCAGATTAAGAAGGCCTTTGATTAATTCAATTAATAGAAGTATCTTCTGCTTCACCTTTGATTAGGATGAATGGAAGGAAAAAGGGGATTGAACTGTGTTGAGAAAATGATTCCTCAGGGTCTACCAAAAGTTGTGACTATTGTTCTGTTAGATGAACCAAAACTGTTATCTAAACTTTTCAACTGTTAAAGTAGGACTAGCCAACTAAGACCCAGTCCTTGATGACTATAAAATGTGTCCTGACCCATTCCAATCTCCATGGAAGCTTGGTGAACCCTCTTCTGGGCATGTGGAATGGAGAGGCCCTTCCTCATACTTCGTAGCATGCACAGATTATCACGTGGTGGCTTCCCGTTGCCTCTAGGTGAAAAAAAAAAAGCTTTTTAATTGGCTGCTGAGCTAAAACAGGCTATATATACAAAAAGTCTGACTGTATAATCTTTCACTCTCACCCTTATCAACTTTTAAAGAGCAAGAACTACTGTAGTCTTCCAGGTAGGGGAGAGGCATATTAGACTCTACTAACATGCAGATATAAATGCAAAGTGCCTCTGTTTCTTTCATCTCTTGGATTTCTTCTACCTTGATCTTAGGTAATTGCACAGGAGGAGATGGAATAGTCTGAGTTAAAACCTTGTGTACTTAGAAAAGTTGGAAGAATCATCTGAGATTCAGCAGGTGGAATCAATAACTGAATCTTCCAGTAGCCACAGTAACTATGTCTGGTGAGGAACCAACCCTGAGGAGAAACCTGCTTGCTCAGTCTGGAAATTAATCAACGCAATATCTAAGTAACCATGTCCTATAAGCAGAGGGGAAACTCATCCATCAGCTATACAATATCCAGAAGTAGACCTGATGATGCCTTGAAAAGGAGAAAAGGATTTGTAAGATCAGAACAGATCCCACTCTCCCCAGGGACCTTGTGTACTTTCTAAAGAGTTCTGTGTATTATATTAGGATTGGGACTGGGGGGAGGAGAGAATGGTTTCTACCTACCACACTGGTTAAGTTTGTGCCCAGCCTCCCCAGTAACCAAGTGTGAGTACTGGGAAGAGTGCCTCAGTAAATATCCTGCTGTAAAAGTTAATATCAACTAGTTAATTGATACTGAAAGACACTAGATAAAGGCTTGTAAGCATCAATAATGGAACCCATGACCAGACCCCTAGGATTCTGGAAGTGGTTAGCCAGCTCAATCAATCAATAAACATTTTTAAGCACCTACTATGTGCTAAGCACTGTGATAAGCAGTAATGACCCAATCCTCTGGGGAGCCAATTTCCCTACATGAATGGGAGTTGGGAGAATGAACCCAGAAAAGATGCCACACTATATTTTATCTTATTGTTGAATTCTTTTCCTTTTGTTTTGGGAATACTATAAATTGATAGTGAAAATGTCTTGAATGGGATATTTTCAAAATAGGATGTATCTCCGTCCTTTTGGATTTTCATTCTCTGTTAATTGATAAATTTGTCCCCGACAATCTCTTTGGCCTAAATCACAAAGTACCAGGAACCCCTTCCAAAGCAGGTTAGAGATCATTATAGTAATCAAGACGTGACTTTTTTTGCTAGAAAAGATCAAGAAACAAAGTTGGTGACCATTATCTGGGGAATGGCTAATCAAACCGTGGTACCTGAATATGATAGAATATTACTGTGCCATGAGAAGTGATGACTATAAGGAATTCAGAGAGGGCCATTTAGGTGTCCCAATGAATAGAGGCCCTGAAATCAGGAGGACCTGAGTGCAAATTTGTCCTCAGACACTTGACATTTATCTGTGTAACCTTGGGCAAGTCACTTAACCCCAATTGCTTTGCCTTACCCCCTCCAAAAAAAAAAAAAAGAATTCAGAGCTACATAAGAAGACAAATGAAATTACATAGGGTAAAATAAGAACCAGGAAAACAATATAAGCCGTGATTGCTACAATGTAAACAGAAAGAACAATAAAATAAAACATTTTATAATGACCAGGCTTGAACTTAGGAGACAAGAGAGAAAACATACCTCCCACTATTCATTGCAGAGGTGAGGGACTATGAGTGTGGGATATTCTATCCCCCGTTATTTATTCAACTGATGTGTTGGTTAATTTTGATGAACTGCTTTTCCCCTCTTTTCATTTTAAACTTTGTGACAAGGAAAGGCTTGCCGGGTAGGGGATAAGGGGAGGAATATTTCTGGAAGTGAGCGGTAATGTTAAAACAAAAGGCATCGATTAAAAAAGCACTCTAGGCAAAGCAGCTAGGTAATGCGGTTAATATATCATTTGTCCTGGAGTCAAGAAGACCTGCTTTCACATCCAGCCTCTGATACTTCCTAGTTCTGTGACCCTAGAAAAGTCACTTAATCTGACTCAAGGTCCCCAGAGGGTTGGTTCACCACTGCTCTTAGCACCAAGCCCGGGCACACAGTAGGTGCTTAATAAATATTGACTGATTGATTGATTGATTGATTGAGGGTGGCTAACCCTCTTACACTTCTAGAGTCCTAGAGGTCTGGCTATGGTTTCTGTTGCTTACAAGCCTTCATCTATCATATTTCAGTGTCAAGCACTTAAACCTACCTCCAAGAGTTATTGTGAGGCTCAGAGGAGACAACCATTGTAAAATGCAGTGCCCAGCAATAGTAAGTGTTATGTAAACATTAGCTATTATTGTTTGTGCGGAAATACAGGGGGGTGGGGCAATAAGCTTTGGATGTGAATTAAATTGATTAAACTATTTCTTTTTCTATACGACTGGTGAAACTACAATATCTTTTAGGCTGTCTTTTGGGTAGGATGGTGAACCAATGAATGAGTTTGGTCCAGAGGAGGTCGATCCCAACCCAGGAAGGATTGTGATGTCCTAGAGCTAGAGATCATTCTCCTTTGGGGGGTCAGATGGGAACAATACAACAGAGCATGGGCTTCAGTCAGAGGTGTGGAAGCATATTTAATACATCCTTTTAATTCAACTGAAAGTATTAAGAAATATTTTCTCACCACTTCTAGGGCCGTATCCTAAAGAGATCATACAAGTGGGAGGAGGACTCACATGTACAAAAATATTTATAGCAGCTCTTTTTGTGGTGGCAAAGAACTGGAACACAAAGGGATGCCCATCAATAGGGGAATGGCTGAACAAGTTGTGGTATATGAATGTAATGGAATACTATTGTGCTATAAGAAATGAGGAGCAGACAGACTTCATAATAATCTAGAGAGATTTATATAAACTGATGCTGAGTGAGGGGAACAGAACCAGAAGAGCCTTGTACTCAATTACAGACATCGGTGATGACTGACTTTAATAGACTGGGCTCTTCTCAGCAATACAAGGCTAGAAGACAACTCCAAAGGACTCATGAAGGGTTGCTGACATCCAGAGAAAGAATTATAGAGTCTGAATGCAGATTGAAGCAAACTACTTGCTCTCTCTTTTTCATTTTGCTTTGTTTTGTTTCTTCTTTCTCATTGTTCACTCCACTGGTTATAATCCTTCTTTACAACTTGACTAATGTTTAATGTGTAGGTATTTGTAGATCCTATATTTGATTGCATGCTGCCATGGGGGGGAAGGGGAAGGAATGGCGTTAGGGGAGGATAGGGAAGGGGAGAAATTTTGGAACTCAAAAACTTGTGGAAATAAATGTTATAAACTAAAAGTAAATTAATTTTTTTAATTTAAAAAGAAATACTTTTTCTAAACCAAAACTCCTTTCCAAAAAGGTAATATGCCAGAAAATGGATCAAGGATAGAGAAAACTTGACTCTTGTCCAGACAGGATTTCTGCTTCCTTGCCAGTCCCCCCCCCAGACCCCCCAGACTGGTACCATAACCCACCTAAGGGCAGTGTCCTCTTAATATGCAAGGATTCAAATAATGATCACCAGAAGGAGGCCCTCTCAGTGCTTGAAGAGAGAGCTCAAAGAAGGAATCCAGGAGTTCCAGTAGTTTAGTAGAGTAGCAACTATTATACCAAAATGCTAACCCAAAACTCTTATTTCAACATACTCTAATCTTTTCCTTGTCCAAGATTCATATCAATGTTACCTCAAACAACCTTGGGATATGTAAGAGGCCACAGGGGAGACTCTTCCATTTTGGATACCTCTCTCTCAGCTAGACATGGTTATAAAATAATGATAAATTAAATAAAATTGCCTCTGGCAGACATGCCTAAAACACAGCATACAGTATAATTTTTTTTCTTCAACCATGTACCAGGCTAGGCCAAGAGTACTTCAGCTTTTGTGCCAAGTTTATATACCATCAACTCTATGGAATACAATTTCATTTAAACACGCTTTCAATTACCTACAACATCACTCCTGATATATTTCTGCATGCTATTCTTTCTCTTGTGAACCAACCCTAGAAAAATATACATTTGTGTTTCAGAATGTATGGCAGCAAGACCAGGAGAAAGGGAGCCAGAAACAAGCAGTAAAATATGGTGGGCCTTACAGAATATAGGGAGAGAGAAAATAAGTCATCAGATACAGCGTATCTGAGCCCAAGGACCCAAGAAAGCCATGGGATATCAGGATACGGAGACTACATTTCAAGAGAGGGGTTAGAAATCACAACGGCTTAAAAATCAGCAAAGGAGAAAGAGGGACAGAGAAGGACAGGGTTCCCAAAATCGGTTCCACAAAGGAATTGATTAGCAAAGTCCAAGGACCAGGGTAAATCTTTTACAGAGATAATGAGAGCCATAGGAAAGAGGTAATATTTTGCAGGAACCAACATCATAGCATGAATATTATGGGAATACACCTTGGGGCCACCATGCTTCAGCAGTACCAGCTTTATGTAGCTATAAAGTCAGCAATTACTTAAGTCCCTAGTCTGGGCAAGATACTGAGCTAAATTCTAGGAATCCCAGGGGGGAAAAAACAGGAAACATCATAATGGTCTGGGAGGTGGGGCAGTATATAACATACACATAAATAAGAAGAAAATTCAAAGAGGAAGGGAGCAGTTCTAACTGAGGGAATCAGGGAAGATCTCTAGTTGAAGACAACACCTGAGTTAAACCTTGAAGAATACTGAGAATTCCAAGGGACTAGAAATGAGGAGAAAATGCACACAAGACACGGGAGGCAGCCTACATAAAAGAACAGCAGCACGGGAGCCCACATGGTAGTGAATGACTATCAACCTTGTCACTGGGGAGGCCGAGCCTGGTGATCACTTGAGCCTCATGAGAAGTTCTGAGCTGCAGCGGGGCTCAGGTGTCATGAGCCAACTAAACCCTGAAAAGGAGGAGGAGCAACTGACCCCTGTAAGAAACGGAGCAGGTCA
>CM053596.1:224699618-224775966 GCA_028646575.1 Pseudocheirus occidentalis | reverse complement strand
TCGGGCTCCTGAACTCCATTCCCAACAGGCTACTGTGTTATCAAAGGATCCTGTTACAAATTTCTGTTCATCAAACTTCACAGCAGCACAGGTATGGGTCTGAATGCCATATATGCACTGTCCTGTGCTTACGTCCCAGAGTTTTGCAGACAAGTCATCTGACCCTGTACAGAGAAGTCCATCCTTGTAGTAAAGTGCATATACTCTGGCACTGTGTCCAATTAACGATGAGGTCTCAAAGGCTTCATGGTCCTTCAATTGCTTCATTCTCAAAATTGTCTTCAAATAAACTTTCTTCCAGTGCAAAGCGTCCTGAACGGAATCATCTATCTGCCAGCCCAAGTTTCTACAGGCGGTCTGCCACACCTCTGTACAGGCACTTATAACCTTATTCCACTGCTTAGAGACGAGGCAACATGTGAGTAAGGTCTGAGGATCGAGCCATTTTAACAAATAAAAACAGTTCCAGGGGAAGAAGTTTGATTAAGTCTCGCTTGAGCAGAGTCTCTAGGTTATTGGAGAGATGCCTGAGCTGGATTGCTCCACTCAGACTAATCAGGTGATCCAGACTTTCATTTTTCTGAGGGCGCACTCCGGGACCTGGGGCCTTGGGACAGACACCCACCGCCCGGGCGCCCCCGGGCCGGCAGAGGCTCGCAGCGGCTGGGCCCCTTTGGCAGCCATGGCGCCAACTTGCGGCCGCCGCTTGGGTTCCGCAGGCTCGGAGGGCCCTTACATTCTATTCTAGCCATTATAAACCTGACAAATATGTGAGTAGAAATAACTGCCTATTTTAAAGTTTTGAAAAGAACTCAAAACAGTGGTTGTGGTAAAACTGCTGCATTTGAGATGAACAACATTAATCTGCAGTTTTATATGTTCAAATTTCCCATTGAATAAAAAGTTAAAGTAATTATTTGTTTTGTTGTTTGGATCAGAGTACTTAATGAATTCATTCAGGCCTAACAAGAGCAGTTTGTGACATAGAGGAAAGATCAGTGGACTTTTGAATCAAGAGAGACCTGGTTCAAGTCCTGATTTCAACGTTTATTGTGTGCACTCTATGAAGTCACCTAAATTCTTTTAGTTTCCTCATCTTAGAAAAAGAGAGAATGCCTTTAGTCTTTAAAGGGTTGATATGAAATTCACATGAAATAATGAATATACTATACTTTGCTTTATAGATCTTAGAGTACTATATAAATTATCTTCAGTCCAATAATCCATTTTTGGTTTCTTTTTTGAACCTGTACTCAGATGGTTATGTTATCTTATCAATGTTAATGGTTCCTCTACTGTTACAGATTGTAACCCATTATTTGTGACTTGTGTCTATGCTCTCTCATGTAGTGCTTATATATGCTGGCTCTGCAGTGGAGCTACAAGAGTAAAAAAAGGTGGATGGAAGTCTTGAAAATAATTTTACTTTTGAGGGTGTCTCACTCCATGTCATGTCCTCTTTATGGTTAGTTATACCAAACTCTTGAATGGTTATGGATCTTATCCGGGAAGCTTTGCAAGGCTTTTCGGCTTGGTGTACTTAAAATCAGCGAACAGGAGCATCTGAAGTACCTCATCATCTGTACATAATCCCACAGAAATTTAGACTGATTAATCTCATTGATAGTGGGGAACACTTTGATAGACATGCTTCTCCTTGCTTTATGCCTTGCCTGATATTAATGATCAGAGAATTGTAGAACAGGGTTGGTTGTTACGTTTTTCGGGGAGTCTTGAATAATTTTGTTATATGAAGGGGAAGTATACTTGACTGGAAGAGAGCTTTTACAAAAATATTTTTGCTCTTTATAAAGTAAGTGCTTTCCTACAGCCAACTAATAAAGTGTAGTAGGATTTTGCATTCTCTTCATCTTTTAGTAAATTGTATGTTAGTAACAGTTGTCTACTTGGGAATAATTTTTGCAAAATCTTTCTCCTTTCATACTGGAATGCTCCTCCGAGCTGCCTTTGATAGTTGTATAATTTATAAATTTTATGGAAAAGCATATATAGATTGATAGCAGTTGAGTAGTTGTTACTTGTTTAGTATTGACAAAGTTCAAGTGTTCTTCTGAAAGATTTGGCTTAGTTAGGTCTTTTCCAAGGTTTTATAAATTAGTTTTGCCGCCCACATCTTCAGATCAGGATTGAGTTTTCATTATACCCTGTGTCTTTCTGATTTTATTTTTTACAGAACCTCAGAGTAAGCTTTCTACCTGAATAGGAAATCCCTTTACAGTATTCCTGACAAATATTCATTTGAAGGCCTTGAGTGATACAGATTCACTGTCTATCATGGCATCTCATTGATTTTTAGACAGTTTCAATTGTAAAGAAATTTCTTATTTACTAAAAATCTTATGGCAACTTCTCATTGGTTCTAGGTTTATTCTCTGTGATTTTTCTTCCTCATGATAGTCCTTCAAACATTCAAAGACTACAATCATGTATCCCAGTCTTGTTTTCTTAGGGCTAAACATCTCTTGTTCTTTCAACTGATTTTCTCATAGAATGGTTATAAGTCATGTCAACATGTTGATCACTATCTTAACACTTCATTTCCTGAAATATGATGTCCAGAACTTAACATAGAGTATGGCAGAGAACAGAGGAAGTACTCTATCATGCCTCTAGTTATTCATTGAGTTTCAGGTCTGTATAAATATATTGTCATATGGTCTATATCTGTCTTTTCCATAAGGGTGTTAAAGTTTAAGGTATACTTTTTTACTTGATTTACCATTAAGTTTGTTAAAAAAAGAAATGAAGCTAAGCCTCTTAAGATTTGTTCTTCATGAGCCCATTTTGGATTGGAGTTAACACCTCTGTAAGAATTGACAAATTTTTGACCTTACATTTTTGCTAAGAATTGATAAGCTCACAGTCTTCTAGCTTGAAATATGGGATTCTATTCCCATCAGAATATTAGCTTTTTGAACAGTGACCTTTAATCTTTGTGTCTTTAATGCCCGACACTATCACCATGTAATAGGTGTTCAGTAAATATTTGCTGACTGGAATCATAGCATCCAGCTTCTTCTTTTTGAAAACTGGTACAATAGTACCTCTTTCCATTTCCATTTCCATTTCTCTTTGATTTCTAAAAAATTACTCACAACAATTTAGCCATCACCTATTTAAATATTTTGTTATCCAGAAATGGAATTTATCAGTCAGTAAGATCATGATTTAAGACCTGGAAGGAACCCTAAAGGCTAATCTTAGGGGTCATCTTGTCCAACTTATTTAATTTAGTGACAGAGTCCTACTGAGGTTAGACTTGCCCAAGGCTACACATATAGGTAGTACCAGTAGCAGGATTTGAACCAGGTCCACCAAAACCAGAGGCATCCTTTTCCATTATTATACATTGTTCATTTAGGACAGCGATCTTACTGTTCTTCACTTAGCTTGAATTTTCATTTTGTTTTTGATCATTTTTGTTATCTCCTTTTTTTGTTTGTTTCTTTTTGGAGGGGGGAAGGCAGGGCAGTTGGGGTTAAGTGACTTGCCCAAGGTCACACAGCTAATTTTGTGTTAAGTGTCTGAAGCCAGAATTGAACTCTGGTCTTCTGACTCCAGGGCTGGTGCTCTATTCACTGTGCCACCTAGCCACCCATCTAGTCTTTATCAAAAATAAATTTTTCTTGATATCTTTTGTCTCTATATGTTGTCTAAATTTCTCCTGTTGAGAACTGTCCTATGAAACAAAGGATATCTTTAAAAATAAAAAAGTAAAAGGAGAGAAAAAATCAGGAAACTAAAGAAATGTGTTGGAAAAAATCTAAAAACATATACAACATTTCACACCTGTGAGCCTCCCATCTCATCTCTTGTTTTTGGTTCCATACTTGCTTTTTGTAATTCTGCTGCATTCCCTTTTGATTGTTTGTGGTTGTTTTTTCCTTGTACGTTTTTTAGTCATTGTGTATTATTTTTCTTGGGTATCTGCTTTGTTTCCAGTTCCTTGCTTCTGTAGAAAGTGCTGTTATAAATACTATGCTATGTATAGGTACTGGTCTGTGCAATTTTCCAAATACAACCCAGACTACTCTTTTCAATTCTGGGTCTACTTTCCTTTCCTTTAGCAAATTCTGTCTTAAGTGGGTTTACTAATATGCTATGCACTATTCAACTGTGTCATAGGAATCTTTCATTAATTTGATATTTTTCTTTATAGTTTTTAGGCCATTCTTTTTTGAGGAAGACCCTTTGTGGTCTTGTCCTGTTCTACCTTTTCAGTCTTGTATTTTATACTTTGTACTTTATACTTCTACTTTAACCTTCTTCTAAAACCTAGTATCCTGCTTCGCTATCTTACTTGCTGTTCTTCACATATAACAGTTCATCTTTCTGTGCTTCCATCTCTTCTCACATCTGCCTCCTGTGATTCCTGACTTTGTTCAAGACTCAGTTCAAATCCCACTTTATATGAGGCCTTTCACAGTATTGACCCTTCCCTTTTTCTCCAGCTGCTATGCTAATACTTTCCTTTTGAGATTATTTCTAATTATTCCTTACGTGTTTCATGTATGTAGTTTGCATTTAGTTTTTCACCATTAGAATGTGAGCCCCCTGAGTGTAGGAACTATGTGTTTGCTTTTATTTGTATTCTTAGTATTTAACACAATGCATGACACATAAAAGCACTTAATAAATGCTTGTTGAGTGAACGAGGAATTTCATCTTGGAGACTTTTTATTATTCTGGAGCTAGATTCAATCAACATTCAATCAACACCATCTGTAGATAGTGACATCTGCATGGCTTCATGCTCTATAAGGAATCTCACTTTTATTTGAAACCCATATAGGACATAATCCTTGACAATGGCAAACCATGGAATGTTTTTACATTACTAAAATAAAGCAATACAGAATAGGTTTTTACTTTTCAGTTTTTCCTCTAAATCAGGAAACATTTATCATGTGCTTGTATATGCTGGCTGTGCAGTGGAGTTACAAGAGTAAAAAAAGGTGGGGGGAAAACGTTGTATTGTCGGATTATAGTATGTTCAAAAGTCAGTAAGTAAAACCTCTTTACCAAGTATGTAACTTTTTTGCTAACTTCTAAATACTAAAATAAAATATTAAAACAGTCTAGCCTTTCAATTTTTTATATTCTAGCATTTTGTATTTCTTTGATTTCCTAATAAAAATAAAGAAAATTCCCATGGTTTATGTTTTAATAGCTTTTAACCAGTATCTTGTCTTCTTACATTGCCTAGACCTTCTCCCTAGTATTTTTCGAGACCCATATGTGTAATAAATATGGTAATATAAATGAATTCATTGATAAGCAATATATGCTTTTTTGATGGGTGAATTGATTTGCCTAGAGAGCAGTTCAGAAACTCACTTTGCTATTCATCGCTGTAGTATGTTCAGATATTTGCCATAACAGTAATGAATGAAAAGTAGTAAAAATTTACTGTTGCACATTCTTCAGCTGAAAAGGGAAATTGGATTAGGTTTGAAGTGGTAGACATTTGAGAACATGGTAGAGTTGGGGGTGGAGCCCAGTGACTGACCTGGCTCTTTCTTTGAATTGGAGGTTTCCTGTGGACTGGACAATTCAAGGGAGGGGCAAATCTCAAAGGACTATCACCTCCAATGTGTAACCATTTTTAATATCCATATTTCCAAAAATGCGCTCTTTCAGTGGTTGGTGGCAGCAACATTTTAAACAGCAATGAAAATTTTCTACTCAGGGAAGATAATATGTTCATGCGAGGGAATTATTAAATTTCTGTTTTCCAGAGCAAAATGTTAAGATAGTTAAGTAAGATAAAGACTGTTATGTTGGGTAATGGAGAGTACTTCGGAAAAATATAGGGACTTGTATTGTAGTCATTCATTAGCCATGTAGATGTGGTCAGTTTACAGAATTATTTTGAACCTCATTTTCCTCATCTTCATAATGATGGAGTTGGACTAGAATTCAGGGCTGGGGCACCGGCAGCCTCCAGACCACATGTTACCTTTCAGTCCTCAACTGTGGCCCTTTGACTAAATCTAAACTTCCACAGAACAAATCCCCCCAAAAAGGATTTATTCTGTAAAACTTGGATCCAGTCAAAAGGCTGTATCCAAGGACCTAGAAAGCCGTATGTGGTCTATACTGCTGCCGTGCCCCACCCCATGATATCCAGAGTCTTTTGTAGTTCTAAATTATGACAATTCTAGATTAACTCTGCTAGGAAGTTTGAAGTAATTCGTAGTGCTAAAGTATTGCAAAAATGCTGAAGGAGCGAGCTATACATTAATAAAAATGGTAAGAGTTTGAATATGAGAAAAAACTCAAGTGGAAGCTGCTTAAGCCATTGCTAGTCGATAGTTTTGTAAGAACCCCATTTTTTGGTGGGGTCAATCTATCACTTTTATGAGAGGCAAACAAAACAATAATGAAAAAAGCACATTTCAGTATATATCTATATATCTATATATCTTTGTGTCAGAACAAATTTAATGTCTCCGCTTCTATAAACTATATCATAGTTGATCAAAATGAAAAATCCCGAGTCTTCAAGAAAAGGTGATTCTCTTCAATATTCCGTTTATTAATGTAGAACGTTTTAGAAAGGTCTTTTTAAATTTAAAAAACAAAAAAGGTAGAATTGAAGAATGGCACCCAAAGAGTTAGCTCTTTTAACAGTCACCCAGAATTCTTTCCTTCTACCCTTCAAGGAGAAAACATATTAAACTTACTCATCTGTGTACTTAGCTATATTGTTATTATATCTTATTGTTACAAAGCATCAAAAGAACAAATCCTCAGTAATTTATTGCAGGGTATAGGAATAGCATTTGCTTTTTCTAAAATTAACTTTTAAAAGTATAAATCTTCTGGCTTTAAATCTTGACTTTGATCTTTAACTTCTTGTGTTCTCTTGGCTTTGATAGATTATACAGTTTTCAAAAGATTCCTTTGCTTTGGAATTTCACAATACTCACTGTGCAGTCTCAGTCCTTTTTTTCCCCTCCTTTTATACCTTTTTATTTTGCTCATGACTTTTTGGAGGACAGAAGTGAATATAATCAATTTTTTATTTTTCAAACAAACCACAGAACAGAGTGTGGCAGAGAGACCAACGAGATATGCGAGCAATCCAACCTGATGCAGGATATTATAATGATGTAAGTATCAATTTGTTAGGATCATATAATAAAACATCCTTTTTGGGAAGGTTTGATGAATAGATACTCTGAGCTCTGAAGGCACCCTGAGAAATAATACTTCTCACTGATTCGCCATTTTGGATTGCAGTTTGGAACTAAGCCCAATGGGTTATAAAACTGCATACCCTTTGATCTAGCAATGCTACTACTAGGTCTGTATCCCGAAGAGATTTTTAAAAAAAGTGAGGGGAGAGGGAGGACCTGTTTATACAAAAACATTTATAGCAGCTCTTTTTGTAGCAGCAAAGAATTGGAAATTGAGGGGATGGATGCCTATCAATTGGGGAATGGCTGAACAAGTTGTGATATGTGATGGGGGTATTATTGTGTTGTAAGACTGATGAGCAGGGGGTTATCTGAAAAACACTGAAGAGACTTAGATGAACTGATGCAAAGTAAAGTGAGCAGGACCAGTAGAACATTGTACATAACAACAGTAGTACTGTACTATAACGATCAATTGTGAATGACTTAGCTGTTAGCTTTCTCAGCAATACAACAATCCAAGATAATTCTAAAGGACTTATAAGGAAAAATGCAACCTATGTCACATTGCTTCCTGTTTCAAGGAGGGAAGAGGTCAGAGAGGGAAAAATACAACTTAGAACTCAAAACCAAAAAAATGAATGTTAAAAATTGTCTTTACATGTAACTGGGGAGAATAATATTATTTAAAAAATAATATTCTTCACATATTCACATATAAAACCTAAGTTATGAATGTCAAATTTTATCATGAAAGGACAGAATGGTGTTTCAAGAGATACGTAATGTGAAAATTATATAGAAATTTGATTTTCCAGAACACTTTAGGATGTGTTATTAGCTTTCTTGCTAAGGGATTAAATAAGATTCAGAGGTTTTAATTTTTTTGTCATTAATTTGTGTATTATTGACAGACTTCTATGCCTTTATTTCTTAATCTGTTTAATGATAACTAATAATTCAAGAGGTTATTTGTTGTAGTATCTCGTAGAGCATTTTGTAAACCTCGTGCTTTGTATAAATGCTTTAAAGAAAAGTAGTGAAGATTACTGTTATTGCTACCCTCATTTGCTAGAGTTGTAATGCTTATTTTGTTCCATACTTTTTCTTCTTTTGTAGCTGGTTCCACCTATAGGAATGCTGAATAATCCTATGAATGCCGTAACAACCAAATTTGTTCGGACATCTACCAATAAAGTTAAATGTCCAGTATTTGTTGTTAGAGTAAGTATTCTTTTAGGTTTTGGGGGGACTGATCTTAATCTGGACATTCTAATTTATAATACTTTTTTAAACTGAGGGAACCACTCATTAGATAAAACCTTAAAATTTATTCCCGAGGCTCTGGGTCTGCTTCTTTATTGCATATTTAATAGCCTTTCTACTGAGCTGCTACTTTAGGCTAGTTGTCATTAAATTATAAGTTTACAGGTAAATCATTAGAAGTTAAAATAATTGCCTTGCTATCTTTCATATCTATTTACTGTGTGATATAGAATATACATTCCTTTCTGGCCTTTTTCTTAATGTTGGTGGGATATGTATGAGTCAGCTACTGTTACTTATTTACCAGGCCTCAGAACTTACCTTCATGAGCATTTTAGTTATTTGGCTATGAGATACCTATGGTTGTGAACCTTGGAGTATGTAAGGAAAATGTTTCCATATATGAACAGTAATACAAAAAGCTTAGTTATGCAGAGACTTAACTTGATAAGTTGATGGGTCTTTTTTACCAGCAAAAAGGAAAGAAAGGGGATTCATTTACTTGTGTGTTGTGTTGTCTAAGACAAATGAAATACAGGGCACTTAAAGTGAAAGAATGGGGCAAAGATGGAGGCAATGCTTTTTAGTATTGAATGATTAGAATTAGCAATAAAATGCAAGAAGAGTGGCAAGAATCAGAGCTACTGATGAGAAAAAAGAATAGGCACAGCAATGAGGAAAACTAATAAATAGGCTGGGGTGTGGGGTTAATTGAAGGACATGCTACCGTATGTATTTCATTCCTTTTGAGGGGGGTATATAGACAAAAAAAATTGCCAACTGAAAAAGCACTATTGTCAGGGGTCATTTAATTTTGGAGCAAACTAAGTCCTATGTTTGTGATACGGTTTAGGAAAACACCCATTTTTAAGAGAGGAAAGGGGGGGAAAAAGCTGTGGTGGTAAATGGTTAAATTTAAGATGCATAAATTATTTTGCTATTACTGAAAAAAATCTTATCTCCTGACCATGCTAGATAATTGAGTTGCTCTAGTCATATTTCTGTTTTTTCTTTACTAAAGGAGGGTGTTATATTACTAGTCTGATACTAACTCATTTTTAAAAACTTCTTTTATTTTTTGGAAGGGAGGGAGGTAGCTATGGCAGTTGGGGTTAAGTGACTTGCCCAAGGTCATACAGCTTGGTTTTGTTTTGTGTGTGTGTGTGTGTGTGTGTGTGTGTGCGTGTGCGCTGTGCCTGTGGCCACATTTGAACTCAAGTCCTCCTGACTTTAGGGCTAGTGCTCTATTCACTGTGCTGCCTAGCTGCCCCTGATACTAGCTCATTATGCATTAAATGGGCTTAGAGAAGATTTTTTTGAGAATAACAGATTTGGCTAAATTTTGAGTGAATTTATAAATTTACTAAATTTATAATTTTATTATAATCTAAATGAGCACATTCATAATGTGTGCCTTTTCACACTGCCTTTTTAATGTTTCTACCCAAATTGGGTCACCAGTAGTTGTAGGAAATTGTTTTCATAAAGCCCTTGAATTTCCTGATTACTAACCAAATAAGAATAAGTTGTAATGCTAATTTTTGCATTTATTTCTTGGAAGATAGGCTCTTTACTGAAACTAGTGTATTTTACATAAGCTTATTGTGTAACTTTTGAAATAAATCTTTATATCCTGTCTGTAGGTATACAATGCACAGTGATTTTATATATAATGTTGTGAAACATATTTAACCTGTTTCACTGCTTTCTATCCAGTGCATCAGAACTGTTTTAAATGAATAGACTAAAACAATATTCTTCAACATAATCTCATTTAAGGAGGAGGTATTTTTATGCAAAAGCCAAGATTTTCCACTTATATCTGTTTCTTGGGAAAGAATCTAAAGAAATTTTAAACATTCATGAAGCATGTCTGGGGAGCTGCCTTTTATTTAACCTATTTCTTTCTCTTTTTTTTCTTCCCCTTCCCCAGTGGACTCCTGAAGGGAGACGGTTGGTCACTGGGGCTTCTAGTGGAGAGTTTACCCTGTGGAATGGACTCACTTTCAATTTTGAAACAATATTACAGGTAACTGTATTCATCAGACGGTGATCTCATTTTCTTGGACTATAAAGAATATGAAGTGTTCTCATTTTACATAATTTTAAAACATAGAGCAAGACTAATTGTTGCTGTAACACAGAATCACAACATGTGCTCCTTTAGATCTTGTAGATTAGCTAGTCCTTGAAGAAGTATCTGACAAGTATTTTGTGATTCCACAGGCTCACGATAGCCCAGTGAGGGCCATGACCTGGTCACACAATGACATGTGGATGCTGACAGCAGACCACGGGGGATATGTGAAATATTGGCAGTCCAACATGAACAACGTCAAGATGTTCCAGGCACATAAGGAGGCGATTAGAGAGGCCAGGTTTATACACAATATACCATTTTCTGTAGTTCCTATTGTCATGGTTAGACTGATCTCTAAATGTATGCTGGGTGCAGAGATGCATGGGCTCTCTCAGATTCTGGGAAACTTTGTGCACCCTAGAAACACCATATTTTCCTTTGTTTCCACATACTCAACATTTTGCTGGCACCTTTCTGAAGTAGTATTGTCCCAGTATCCGCCTCTGCAATATGTTAGAGATGTATTGTCTGCCGCATTTTGCACTGGTATTCTTTTCTTCATATATATGGTTTACAATGTATTTTAAGTTATTCCTTTTTGATGCTCATTGTGTAAGACAAGAATATTTCATTCCAAATAAAGAATTCAGACTTTAATAATCCAAATGAATAAAATATAAAGCCTACAGAAATCAAACACCTACATAGTTCTCACAAATACAAAAAAAAAAGGCTTAAGTGAAGAACTGGTTGGCTTGGTTATTCCAAGACTTGAGATAAGAAGTATTAGTATCCCTTGCAGATAAACTCTCTGGTTGTGAAAAACATTAAAGGATTAATGAATGGGTTCTTCAAGCTTTGAAATTGTAAGCAAGCAAACCATGACAAGAAGACTGTAGGACATTTCTCCTGATTCACTGTTGATACATCAGTTACAAAAGTGTATTTTTAAAAAATAGAGTTTAAAGTGATATTTTCAGCAAGCTGTTAAATATAATCTTTCAGTATATGTACAGTAAAACTGAAGAAATGTTTCATATCTGAATCTGAAGAATTGCTGCAGCCTCAGAATAAAGCGATGCAGCATTCCTTTAGGTTGGTGTGGCCCCTGTGTGGTAGAAGGTTGACATTGTTAAAAAAAAACAAACACCACCCACGGCAATCATTCTTCTTCCTTTTGTATCTTATGGAGTAGTCAGATCAATGTACCTGTGCTTAACTGTCTGGTTTAGTGTCATCCATACACTGAATTGCCACATCAGTCCCCCTTAGTTATAACAGTGATGCTTTTGAAATAAATTAGTGAAATTTGGTAACCTTTAACTGCACTGAAAAGGGAGTGACTGCCTTTCATTTGCAGGAGTTACTTGAGCTTTAATCACAATTCTTGTTTCCCTGTAGTTACACCATAGGAAACAGCTTTTATGGGGCTTTCTAAGAAGGAGATGGGGAAACTCTTCATACAAACATTTTCAAATGAATTAGAAACATTTTACATAGGATTCTTTAGCAAACACTTTACAACTGTCTTCCTACTTCTACTTATATTTTTTCCATAAAGACATACTGAGCATTATTCCTACATGTTTCACAGTGGCATGTTTTCAGAAATATTGCCAATTATACAATTAATTTAGTTCAGCTGTTCTTCAGTTTCTCTTTGTGTCTTTCTGTGTCTTACCCCAGACCCTCACACCCCTACTTTCACTCCCCTCCTCTCTCCCTTTTTTTTTTTTTTTTTTTTTTGCCAGCACCAAAGGGCAAACCTATATTTTGGGAACATCCAGAATTAATGTTAAGAGTAAGTTGTTAGGTCACTTTTAAAAATACATTCTCAGAATAGGGGATTTGAATACTAGGAAGCAGGAATAAATACTCTGCTGAATTCATCTTTTGATGAAATGTGCCTTTCAGCTGGAACGATTCTCCAAGGGCACCATTGTTGGATACTTTCCCTTTCATTCTGTTTATAACGCCATACAGTATTTTATTTTGCCCTGTCTGAGAAGCACAGATAATCTGTTAAATGCTGACTTCTTTCCCCTGCTGTGTGTCTTCATGTAACAGTTTCTCACCCACGGATAATAAATTTGCTACATGCTCTGATGACGGAACTGTTAGAATCTGGGACTTTCTACGTTGCCATGAGGAAAGAATTCTTCGAGGTATGTGTATCAACAGTACTGATTGGAATTATTTAAATAGGGAAGACACTTCCAGCTAAGTAATCACAATACAACAGTACCAACTCTTCTCCATTCTACCTTTAAATCCTTAGGAATAATCTTTAAAGAAAACAGAACTTTCAGTGATCCACAATTGTTTTAAAGTCCCACTTTCCAGATTTCTAGTATTTTTCCCTTAAAGTTAGTTTGGTCATGGAGTTGAGTACAAGTATGTTCTCACATTATTTGCCTTTATACCTCTTATGAAGGGGATCTTATTCCTTCCTGTTTCTTACTTTGAGTGCCATTTTTATTATTAATAAACACTGAATATCAACATGCTGATGACATTTTATTCAGATTACTCACATCCTCATGGCAATAACTTTTAGAAATATTCTACTCACAAATTTTATTGCTTGATCAATTGTAAGTTTCATTAACTACACTTTTCTGTATTGATTCATAAATTAAAGCAGTTAGTTTTTCCATTTACCACATTTGGGCCCACATATTCCTCAACTTTGGTTAATTGTCACTTCCAAGTTATGGAGAGCTCCCTTTAAACTAGAGTATTTCTTTGGTATTTAGAAACTATTTCTAGCTTATATGAATTAACTCTTATTTCTGAACGCCCATAATGCTTAGTCAGGTTTTATATAGAGAAGAAAGAGGATTGGGTAACATTATTAATAAAGGTAAAAATTAAAGATGAAATTTTTTTTCCACTGCATTGTGTATCTTGTAATAGACAGCTACACATTTACACGCAAAAACACATACAAGCTGGAGCATATAAGCTATATCTTGTACTAGTTGGTTATAACTTTGGTCCAGAAGTTTTATTTCTTAAGACTATGGCCTGAACCTACACTGTTTTAATCATGGTCAATAAAAGTATTTCTGCACTCTTAACTCTTGATTACCGTATACTACAAACATAAAAATACTTCCCCTGAACATACAATCATGGATAAATAAAAAAAGACTGGACTACAGAAATTGGTGTTCAAGATTTTCATTTCTTTTCATAGTTAATAATATTACTATAACTAGCTCCCTTGTAAATAATTAAAAAATAGGTCCAGCAGTTCCTTTTGTGTATTTCCTCATACAGTTTGAAGAAGGGAGAAAGATATTTTTATCACTAAAATAGTTAGATTTCACTTTATCTTTTTTATAGAATAATAATTCTATAGCTAGAATGAGATACAATATTGTCAACTTATGTAATGTATATACACTATTAAGATTATGTAATTGCAAAATTTTTTGACAAAAAAGTTTTTAGACATTATCTAAAAAATTGTGCTCATTCTGGCCTGTATTTAAATTATTCAAAGTCACCAAAGTAATTCCTTACTGATATGGTACAACAGAAAGTATGCATTTGGATTTGGAAGACCTAGGTTCAAACCCAGTCTTACTATTTAACTAAACTGTTACCTTGGACAAATCACTTTATCTTCTGTGTTTTGACACATGTAAAATGAAGGAATTGACTGGATGGCCCGGCCCCTGAGATCCTTTTGAGCTCTAAATCTGTGATCATCAGATATTACTAGCTGGGAATAGACCCCAAATCTCCTAATTCAAAAGTTTTCCTTTTTTTTTTCTTTTCTGTTTCTTCCCATCTTTTTTCTTTGTCAGTAGAGCCCTTAATTCTTATTTTAGTATATAAGTATAAATGAAACATAAGTTTTTCCTGTAGTTATGATTAGGAGAAAGTGGGAATGAGTGAATTGAGTGAAACTTGGAATCGAAAACTAGATTTACTTTCACTGTGGAATGGCAGGTGGTGAGAATGATGTACTTTTTTGGGATTCTACTTAGAAACTTTATTAGTGGAGGGAATGGCACATAGATAACCCTCCATAAATACAAATTAGCAACTAATGTATGACTTAAAATCCTAAAGAGTTGCTTCTGGCACTAAAAGGGTAAGGATCTAGGGTATATATCAGGTATTGTTTGATCTCGGGTCTTTGTGACTCCAACCTGGCACCCTAAACACTATTCCATGCTGCCTTTATTAGAATTATATATATTCTAAAGAAGACTGGCTACTGTAATCTCCTTTTCATCCATCATCTTCAGTTGATCCTACAAATTTGACCCACAAAGTAAGCTCTAGTAGAGGAGGTTATAAATGTTATTCAGAAATTATATTGTAAGATGTTGTTGTTTTCATTTATTTCATCCATTCATCCCCAACTTTATTACCATGAACATTTAAAAATTGATTAAAAGTTTAAAAAGCTAGTTGTGAAGAGATTTTACTTCTAGCGATGCTTTTATGTGCATTTTTATGCTTGATAGATTATATTTTATGATGAAATCAAAGTGTAAGGGTTGCCAATTCCAAATTTTGGAAAATCACCTTTTTACTTTGCTAATGTCCAAGTAACCTGGACTAGTTTTTTAATAACATCTTCTGTGTATTATATTTCATTACAGTGTTTATATTTGAATGTCAAGATACATAGTCCCTAGATTTAGATTTGTTAGGGGATCTGTGTTGCAGATACTGACATTCATTGGGATACACGGTTTCATGTTGATGTGTGTGTGTGTGTGTGTGTGTGTGTGTGTGTATGTGTGTCCTTTTTGAATCAGCTTGTGCTGATGTAGAAGGAAAGCAAACTATAGAGGAGAAAATCTTTAGGATTTTTTTATTAAGCTAGGCCTCTAAGAAATAAAAGAACACTGTGTATAATTTCTGACACATGAAGTGCCTGGGTTGATCCCTATACAGGCAAAAATGATTTGAAAAAAGAAAAATTCATTGAATCATTTCTCTTACAAAATGGTACATAGTATCATAAATCAGCTCACTGCTCACAGTCTTTCAAAATCATATTCATTTAATACACATTTATTACTATGTTTCAAAATAATATTGTGGAGAAAATTATATATCAAATAATTGTTTATCTTCAGAAGTAACCATTTGGAAAACTTCAGTTTAGTAACTTGAAATCAGAACTCCATTATTCATCCAATGTTTATTAGGATTTTACTTTATGTTAATTGCTCTATAGAGTTCAGAATTGCTATAAAGCAGTCCTTGTCTTCAATGAGATTTTAGTAGTCTAATAGAAGTAAATAGCACATCTATACCTCCATACTTATGTGATGACTACTATGTGAGTGGTACAGACAACATGATGTATGGGTATAAATATCAACCCTTAAGTCCATCAGTTTTATTATCTGAGACGAACAGTAAAAAGGATGGAAGAAACATTGTGGAATCTACAGAAAATACTGAAACCTCTATAAACTAGCAGAGTTGTTAATCTTGTGTACTTTTTGAATCTGCATAACACATTTGTGAAAGAAAAATTGTAATATAGAAACATTCAAGGTATATAGAACATAGAATTATTATTGAATTTTATGTGTATAAATTTTCTTGATCAGTTATCTGAGTAAATTGTTGGTTACTTTGACATAACATGGAATAAGGTCATTTGTTTTATGAACCAAATATATGGCACGAATGCTTAATAAATATTTGTTGTTAAATTTAAATTAAGTCCAAAATTAGTCTTATCGGTAGGAGGCTAAATTTTATACTCTTTTCATTTTGTATTCAGTGAAAATTTTAGGAAAAAATCTGGAAGGTTATTTTTTTTCTTAGCAACTAACCTTAACAATATTTTCTTCCTGGAACACTTTCAAATGAATTCCATATTAAAATTGTTGTTCATTCCATGATAAGCTTCAATTTTTATCCTTTATTTCAATCTTAGATACAACTGCCTTAGAACTAAGGTGTAGATGTATAATTTGGTATATATTTTAAGTGAGGTCATAACTACATTGGAAAATACTGAGCACTGTCTGAAATTCATTACTGATAATTTTGTGACCTCATTAATGTGCATTTTTTTCTGCATCTGACCCAATAATAGTCCATGCAGCTCATATTTTTCCCTGTAATTTTATAGACAAGGAATTAATAAGCCCCATTCCATATGGGAAACCGATCAAAATTATTATTATTAGTATCTTCCTTGCTTCCATATAAATCAATGCTTCTAGTATATTTGAAAAGTTTTCTTAAATTTTTTAAAAGTACTCTCCCATGTCTTTAAACTCATTGATTGTTAACATTTATTATGAGTTTTGCGGAGAGAAATTTAAGATTGCCTCCTATCCAGATCACTACTCATTCTGAATTTTTATGTTCAGAAATAATCAGGTTTTACTTTATTATAGCCTTTACTGTTTTATAAGTGGTTGAATACCAGTGAATGAAAACACACCTTGGAGAAGAGGGAATATTGTGTTGCTCTTTTGATATTTTCTTTTGGCTGTTTCATTTTTCTGTGCCAAATAAATGAAGTAGGGCATTTTGTATTTCATCTTTTTCCTTACAATAAAAATATTCAGTATTTTGTTTTTTCATATTTATCAAAATATGTAGTATCTTTGAAGTTTACTTTCTTTCTCTTATATGCATAAAAACTAAACTGCCAATGCACATTCTACTTAACTTAGCTATTCTTGCCCTTGGATGTGTGATCAAAAAGCATTCTAATTTTAGATAAGTCAGAACTAAACAGATAAATTTAAGAAGGATTACAGTGATAAAACTTACTTTGTTATTTTAATGTGAAATAAAATAACATTTCTGGGGAATAAATGGCAGATGTTGGGTGTAAGTTATTTTTTAAAAATCCTCTTCCATAGAATATTCCTCAGAAATAGAATATTGCATGACCTAAAGCAATCCTGAAGGAAAAGCTGCCTTTTTATTCTTTAAAAATTTCAGCTAGAAAAAGCATTAGTTCAGTTTTTAAAAGGCCATTTAAATTTTAGCTTGGACAGTTTGCCCTTGTTCTCTCAGTTTTGCAGTTTTGGAGTATTTTATGTGTTGAGTTATTCTGTGAACTGCTTTCGTACTTTAAGCTCCTCTGGTGTTTTTCAGCTAGTTTTTTGGAAAATGTTAGTGCAGCCTAAACATCGTCTCTGGTGAGTTATAGTCTGATGGACTTATGGCTGACTTAATCTAAATGCTGGGACTACCCTGTGTTTCCTAACTTTGCGCACTTCTCTTTCTGTCATTATAAATTGACAACACACTATGGAACTCACTTTCTACATCAATCAAGCTACTTCCTACTGTTGTTGGGTTCAGTTCTGTTTAATAAATTTGTGCCCATTGTATGCATTACATATTGCTTGGGCACACTACAATTATCTAAAATTCCTAGAGCCTTTTTTGTAACATGACTTTCTTATTCTGATTCCTCTCTTCTTTTTCTTAAGTAAGGAGTGATGTTTTAAAGACATAACCCTTACTACTATATTCACAGTTGCTTCCATTTCCCCTTTCCTTTCTTCTCATTTAATTTTGCATTGTACTTGGGAGGTCCTACTTTTGTGTAATATAACAGAAATTCACATCTTTAGGTGTACTGTTGAATAGGTAATATAAAGTAGGATAGAGAACTGCCTTCAAAGCTACAAAAACCTGGGTTTGAAGCCCACTTCTGACTCTACAGGCTGTTTGACCCTGGGCAAGTTTCTTAACCATTTTCTGGTCACTTTTTTTTTTTTTGCTTTTTGGAGGGCAGTTGGGGTTAAGTGACTTGCCTGAGGTCACACGGCTAGTTTTTTGTGTTAAGTGTCTGAGGCTGTATTTGAACTCAGGTACTCCTGACTCCAGTGCCGGTGCTCTATTCACTGTGCCACCTAGCCGCCCTCTGGTCACTTCTTTATAAGAGTTTACATTACCAAGTAGATGCTGTGCTGCATTGGTAAGGGAGTTTCCTTACCTGGATTTCACTATACTTAAAGAAATCACAGGTCCAGTCCCAATGTCTCTGCACCATAGAATTCAGAATGTGACAAATCTGATAGATTGAGTGATTTTGGAACCCATGTGTGATCTTTGAGGCATCAAAGAGAACACAAGTGATGCTAGAAGACTGGAGGTGAAAATTCTACCTGACATTCTAAAAAAGATGAAAAGGTGGATTCTGCAAACTGATGAACAAGACATAGATTTCTGTCATTAAATAGTACAACTTAGGCGTAATTCAAAAGAGAAGAGAACATTAGTGTCCATTTGGGTTTACTAGACCAAGAGAATCCCATCAAACAACATTTATTAAGCATTTCCTATATGCTAACCATTAAAAATACCTAGACAAAAACACCTGAAACAGTCCTTACCCTCAAATAACTCATTCTGTAAAGAGAGACTGTACTAAGACATTTACAGAACAAATTCATGCTAACTAACGTGTGGTAATTGTTAATGTAGGAAGTTTTATTTGAACTGAGCTTTTAAAGAAACCAGGGGTCACAGGAGGTTAATAGAAGAATGGAAAATATTTTAGGTATAGTCAGACAACTTTTGCAAAGGCAAAGGACATGGGATATGTAATATGTTCCTCACATGTGAGAAATAGCAAGAAAGGCAAATTTGACTGGACCATAAAGTTCATGGAGTGTGGGGTGTGGAAAGTAATATATAAGAAGGAAAAATGAGGTTAGAAGCAGGTTCTTAAGGACTGTAAATGCAAGACAGGTTTGGATTGGAGTTTAGAGTTAATTGAGAAGCATTAAAGTTTATTGAGCAGGGGAATCAAGGTGTCAGACTTACGCTTTTATAATAAAACCTTTTGACAGGTTGAGTGGAGGATGGATTGGGGGAGGACTGATTATTAGGGAGACCAATTAGAAGATTTACAGTAAGTAATCCTGGGAAAAGAAGGAGAGGGTCTAAACAAGGATGATCTCTTATATGCAGAGAGGGGCAGATGGGAGAAAACTGGTAGAGGTTGAATTAGTATAAATTTAGAAACAGAATAAATGCATAAATAGGGGCGAGTGAGAAGATGGAGATTATACAAAAGAAGTTATGAAGATGGGTAAGGGGAGAGATAATGATTTTAATTTTGAGCATAGTGATCTGGATTTAAAGTGTTTGATTAATTTTCATAATACCCTAATGAACCTGAAATGTTTCCTGGGTAACATAGGTGGAATCATAGCTGGTTTAACTGTCCATACTCTGAGTCAGCCAGAAGGAAGATTTCTAACATCGTGTGTTATAGATACTGTCTCAGTTCTGTTAAAAAGTATCCATAAATTGGAGGAATATCTATGTAAGACATACTTCTTAAAATTTATGAGTAATGTAGATATGGGAGACATTGATAAAATCAGTTCAGAATAAAAAAAAAATAATTTTACTTGGATATCCTAGAACTGGGTTCTTAATTTGGAGTCTTGTGAACTTCAAAAAAAAAAAAACCCAAAAAAATTTGATCATGACTTCAGTATATAATTGGTTTCCTTTGTCATCTTTTATCCTTTGTATATCTAGAAATATTATTCTGAAAAGGGGTCTGTAGGGCTTGACAGGTGGCCAGAAAGATGCATGACACTACAGAGTAAGCTTCTATCCTAGAACATACTGAAGTTAAAATGTAGTAGCCTGCACTTGCTGTAAAAAAATAAATTTTCCTGTTGCAGTTTTGATAAAGCTTCGATTAACGACTTCATGTAAAAAACAGAAACCAACAAAAATCTGAATGTTAATTGACTGTACTCATCATAAACAGAAAATGGCAACACAAAAGTGAACCAAGTTAATGTGATCATGGACTGTCCAGAAAAAGTGTGGTTATAGTCCCACCAAGCTACTCCGGCATCATATCTGGACTATTATTTTTAGTGCTTAGTACCTCATTTTTGGAATATTGACATTGGTGTACGTTGAGAGATAGAAAACTAGAGAGATGAGGAGATGCAGAGTTTTTGTGAAGATTAATTGACAGATTCAATGATCTTTAGATTTAGGAGAAATTGTATAGTGTTCTAAATGTATGTATATATGAAAGGATTATGAAGAAATAGGATAAAATTTATGTTCTGTAGCTTCAAAAGACATCATTAAAATCTATACGCTACGGACTTTGAAAACAGACTGAATATGCCTGATGGGATTGAGGTTGCTAACCTCTGTACCACTGTCCTTTTGTTGAGTTTTCAGACACAATAAGATAAATAAAATGTAGCCTCAGAAAAATGCCTGTGCTTTCAGCAGTGTAATCTTGACTAAAGAAACCCAATAATATCTTCTTAGTTCTTCATATTCTTTTTTCTATTATGTTTTCTGTAATTTTATAGTTTATTTCAAATTTCTGTTGCACACAATTGTCCTTTTAATCGATTTATCTTTATCTTCCAAGTCTTTTCCACATATCTAGCTATTATCACCTTTTTCTTTCGGTTTTTTGGTTCTTCCCCCTATACAATTTTCAGTCTTTCATCACCCTATGGGTATTGAGAATCTCCTCATTTTTGACACATTTATATAGAGTTTTCTATTTTCCTTTAGAAATGTATTTCCTTCATTTTGGAAGTATGTAAGGTGGCATTTACCTTTTTAGTACTGCTACATTTTGTTTTGGTAATTAAACTACTTTTAAATGACACTTGTTTATTTTTAATCATAGTGTTAATATATTAGATAATCAGAATCTCACATCACAACGATTCATTTCTAAAATTGGTCAGTGAACTTTATGATAAAAAGTAAAACTTGCTTAGATATCAGTCACCGCTTGTCAATTAGATTACAACTTTGTCTAATTTTAAAGCTGTTGTATATTGAATATTTTTGTTAAATTCTTGTCAGTATGTAGACTTTACTCTTAAATCTGCTTTTCACTTTATCATATAGAGTTCCTTTGCATTTCTTTGTGGCAGTTTGTGTAGACATGACTATGTCTAGTTTTTCCACTTTTCTATGTTACAGAACTATGAACCTTTCAATTGATAATTATTTCTCCTCAGATGTATTTAGAAAAGTGGGATTATTGGTTCTCATGATATTGTTTTATGTTTTTATTTGAAAACTCATTTAAAATAGTCCATTAAAAAATTGGGAACTGTTAGTTTCCTAGAACCCAGTTATAAATCAGCTTGTTATTTAGCATACATACTTAAATTCTTTCAAGTTCAAGTACCTGGAATAATATTTTTTAGGGTTCATTGGAATTGCTTATATATTTTAAAAATTTTGAAATACATTATTTAGAATTTACTTCAAAGACATTTATGGAATTGGTTAGGAATTACAGTCGTTAAGTAGAATACTTGAACCAGATTCTAAATCTATCAAAGAGATAATTCTACCCTTTTGTGTTGACATCAATTTATCATACACCTTATTTCACAAAATGGTACAACAGTGTCTTTGTGTAATTTGTCAAATGTTGGATATAGATTTCTCCAAAAATGGTTTTCATATCTTTTAGCAAAGGTAAAGAAGGCTGGCTTCGTTAACATTTAATGGTTTTTGTTGCAACTTTTATTGGGTGAGGAGTTGGGTTTTGAACCTATGATTACAATCATGTAGAGAATTCCCTTTACTAGGGTATGTTAGCAGTATAGTTTCCTGGGACACCAGATTAAGGTTAAATGACTTTCCTTAGGTCACAGAGTCATGTGTTGGGGATGGAACTTGAACCCAGTGCTCTCCATATGGTACTTCTCAGATGAAAACCCGAATCTAAAGAAATCATTGGCCTTGGAACTAAGCCTATTTAATGTTTTCATAAGCATAATTGAGATATCATGAAAGTGTGGCCAATTATTTTATCAGCAGTTATGGACTAGAGCTTAATTCATGCACAAAACTGCCAAGAAATAGAATCCTGTCTTTCTGTGACACTTTCTCTGAAATATGGCCAATGGAAAGTCATCAAGAGGCAAAGGACTAAAGGATTTGGCTAACTCATAATAAATGATTTGAGTAGTTGAGGTTTGACTACTTAATTAGGAAAGAGGCTAAAAGCTGTCAACTAATTTGTGATTACTCAAATCATAAGCTCCTTGGGGACAAGCACTACACAGTGCATAAAACACCTAGTATAGTACTTGTTGACAAATAAATACTTTTAAGTATTTTGTGCTATTGAGCATTTTTGGTTTCTTAATATTTTAAAATTTAAGACTTAAAATACAAATTACTCTTATTTACCATTGAAAATTGTTTGCTTATGCAAACATCCATCAAATATAAACTCAACAAAGTATTTGGTCCAGTTCTCTGGAAGGAAGCCTGGTGATGTCACCTTTAAAATTAATAAAACTGTTCAGTGAACTTTAAATTAACTGATTTTGGCATTTAATTTCTTAATTTTAAAATGGCAAGCTAATATTAAAATTTTCTATACTTTTTTCCTCACACAAGGAGGCTTCTGAAGGAAAAGCACATTGAAAATCTGACAGAGAAACCTTATGAAAAATAATATAGTAAAATGCCCTTGCAAAGGCGTATAATTGTAGAATTTATTTTAGTTTGGTTTTTGGAAAGGATGGCAGTTGTTGCCAGTCCAGGTCAGAGTATCAAGGATATGGTAGGATTTGCAGCACTGAATTATAGTTGGAATGAATGGTGAGTTCTTGATCGAAAGAATTATATTCAAATTAAACACTGCAAGATTGCAAGAATTAATACATACCTATCAAAATTCAAATCTTGAAAGAGATTTATAAGCAAAGCCAGTAGAGAGGATATATCTTCTTACGTTTCTATCAGTCTGATAAAAAGTGAAATGAAAATATGGTGTAATTTTAGTTCATTTTGCTTGCTTACATTATTTATCTCTCAAGCTATGTAACTGTAAGGCTAAGTCTCTTTCTAAGATTAACCTAGATCTTTCTTGTCATTATCAACTCTATATTCACTTGTTATTAAAAGCATAACCACTTCTCAGACATTCCTAGAAACTCAAGGATCTCCTCAGTTTTAAAACTTTAGATGCTCATAGTTAGTTTTTTTTTTTTTCCACCTGAGGAAAGTTCCTCCAGCAGTCTTAGTGCTATAATAGTTGTTTTACTGTGTAGCCACATTTATCTATGGAACATATGACACTCTTACGTTTTCTTACATGTGATTTGTGCTTCTAAAATAGTTAGCTGTAAAGATTACTTGTTACCTTTTATACGTGAGTGGTAATCCATATCTTATAGTTTCCTAAAATTTTGTAATGCTTAATATGTCTACTGGCAATAGAAAATACTATTCTTAACTACATTTTCATTCATTTGTACGTAAGAGGAGTTCTTGTAGTCCCAAGAATTAAGATGTTCTTGTTCACCCATCTTTGTCAAAGCTAGGGACTGTAGTCAGTAATACCTTGTACTTAATATCTCTTTGTCTTAAGAGTGCAATATTCTCTATTAAAATAGCCTTGAAACAAAAACAGAACCAAAAAGTGTCACTCTAGAATATTACAACAAGCTCCTGTTATTTATAGTTTTCTCCTGTTCCTTAACCACAGTTTTTGTTCTAAAATTTTTATTATTGCTTAGATGCAGTTTGCTTGTTGTCTCTGTATGTGAAGTTCAATGAGTAGAAGTTAAGAGTTTAGTTGCCATTATGTGTCCTCTGTATATGATTGTGTGGAAACAACAAAGAAATGGAACCACATTTGCTTGGTATTGCTTCATCTTCTCCCCTAAGACAAGACTCAGAATTATTAAGTACTCAGCAGCATCCCTTATGGATATTTTCGTGTTGACTTGAGTCAACAGTTCAAGAAGAACTTATTTGAGATTTGTTGGATTGATTTCTGGTGATCATGTAGTGATCTGGTGAACATTAAAGAAGATAAACCCCTTAGTACTGGACCTTGGTTAGCAGTTAAAACAAGGGTTGTTGCTTGATAGTAGATAATAACCAATCAGTAATTTTGTTTTTAGTCTGTTTTGGTGGCAAATTATTAAATAAATTTCATATCATGTGTTTTTCTTGATCTTGGTCATCTTTTCAGAGAAACATCTTTTTAGTAGAACTTTACATTTTTACTTAAATGAATTAATGATTCTTGAAGAGGATCACCTCTTTTTCTTTTAAATGACAAGTGAACAATAACCAACATTTAAAGACATAGCAAAGATGATATATTTTGTTTATATCATGTTATATCATGTCATGTTATGTTATACAAATGCTAATTCAATTTACAGCAACATCTTAAGTTTTTTCTAATTTTACTCCGACATATTTACTCTGCTGTGCTGTTTCTCTGAATAATATATATTTATAATGTCTTATTAAGATTAGTTCTGGTGAGTATAAAAAGATAATTAAAGAGTCAGGAAGTTACTGCTGTTAAATCAGAAAACAGACATACCATGTGCCAGGTACTACTTACCACTTGAAAGAAAATCTTAAGTGTTTATTTCATGACAAAACTGTTCATTTGCTAGTTTCCAAACTGGCCATCTTAAGATATTCTTCATTCTACATATATGTGTTACAGTCATCAATGATATGGCATAATCCATTGGAAGCTTGACTCCTTGATGCTACTTTGTAGGCCAGTTTCCTTCCTAATATCTTTGATATCTGATTTTTGGGGGCTTAATTTTAATATACTATTTAATAATATGCTGTCATGTACACTATTCAAGTATTATGTTTTGTTATTGTGAGTGAGACAGCTTTTACTAAAGTCTTAACTCAAAGACTTCTTGTATCGTGGGGAGAGGTCCATGACTTTTTGCAGGCTGTGCTAATGGAAGGGATGCTCTAATAGTTTCCTACAAAGGAAAGCTTGAGATAAGGGTCTGACAGCAGATTATTTCTGCCTTCCATGTAACATACCAGACAAGGTTCGGGACATTTTCCCTAACAGTTTGACAATGATAATAAATTTTCTAACCATAACTAAGGTCCCAGAAAATTTGTTATTTTTCTTGTTCGTTGCTAACTCCAATTAACACATAAATTGTTAACTCAAAATCATGATTCCTTTAAACTAAATAGCACCTTTGATGGGTGGCAAGTAATGTAAGAAATTGGGATAGATCATTGTGCAAATTATCTCATAGGTAAGCAGCCAGCCAGAGTTTGCACGTCTTGATGTTTCCTTTTTGCCTTGAATGGATTGCTTACAGCATTGAGAGCAAGACAAATTTTCCTCCTTTGAAATCTCTAATACTTGAAATTTTATCAATTTTCAGTGGTAATTCATAGATTGGATGACTTCTTCTTTAGGACTAAATTGAATCTCCTATTATATTTTACATCTGTTCTGCATTAAAAAAGTGACAGCAATTTATAGTGAACTAGAAGTTAGGGCAAAAAAGATTTCATTATTAAAAATTTTGTCTGTCTTACTGAAGAAGTTCATTTGAAATGTTTGAAACTTCAGAAGAGCAAAAGGTTTGCTCTTATTTAGCACAAATAAGTAAACAATGTTTATTTTTCAGAATTGTTGGTATTCTGAAGGGTTTTTGAAGAATTCATAAAGAATGAGGAATCACTTGAGGGAGAATTATTAGTATGAGGATAAGTATAGGGGAATTATAAAAATGTTTTGACTCTGACGTTTGGACCATATGTTACATGTCTCCAGTAGTTTTAGGTGAGGGGAAGTCATTAATATTGTAAATCACACTTGAATGTGATATTGAAGTGGAATTTTGACTTTTTTTTAGTGAATTTATTCTTTTTACCTTTTGCTAAAACCTTAATCTAGCTTTATTGGTGTAGAAATATTCTTAAATATTTAAATGGTTTCTTATAGGCTATTCTAATAGAATGCTGCTTATATCAGGTTCCAGTAAATTAGGAAAAATTTCCAATGTGGTCCTTATGTGTCATTTGAGAGCCATTCTAATTAAATGTAGAGAAACTCATTTCTAGATGACCACATTGATTTTTCAGGAGGATTCTTTAACATGTTGAGAGAGTAACCACACTGATAGAATCACAGATCTTTTGAAATAACCCATTGACACTGTACTCCTTACTATAGTAGTGCTGTAGAGCAGAAGCAATAGAAAATTGTGACTAAAAGTGCTAGCAGAATCTTTTGAAAATACTGTCTAGAAGCCTATGAATATTGGATCATATTTTTCAGGCATCTTTCTTTTTCCAGTTCTCTCAGTGACTTGATTTCTCTTTTCTCTAATAAAGGTGGCTGTATTAACTCTAGTAGATGTTTTTACCTTTATGGCCTCTAGATTATTCATCTCCAAAATTAAATGATCTCTTACCTTTCTGGCATTGTCCATATGCAAAGGCTGAAAAAAAGCCACAGTTATAAGGTTCCATCAATCTATTAAAATTGGATTCCACCTGAGTACTTGAAGCAGATACTCCAAAATACAGGATGTTTCCAAAGTCACAGTGCAATTTTAAGCTTTGATAGCTCTTGTACCTTGGGCTGGAACCTTTAATTTAGCTCTTATGAAGGTAACTCATTGAAGTTTGGAGTCCATCTCTCCTTTCTAGTGTTAGTATTTTTTTATTGTTATTTACACAGAAGATAAAAATTAGGTACCATTAATATTTTCCTTCTTTTTCTTCTATATTTATCTTCCTTTTCGCAGTCATAAAAGTAGACAATTGGGGATGGAGGGTGGGAGGAGGGTGGGAAAGGGAGGGATTGATCCTGAAAAATCCATTCCAAATGTATAACGCTTTCCTTTTGCCTTGTTCATTTAGTTTAAAGACATTAGATTGTAGTATGACCGTATGGCTAGTAATAAAAAGAATATTGTAATTAGATTGACAAAGAGAAATAGAACTACCTGTGTATCCTTCAGTTGAACCTCCTGTTCTTCTTAAAGTAGCCATTTTTTGCTTTTTCTGGCCCCTGTCGTAGTTTTGGTGATATAGTTTTACATAATAATAAAGTATTGCTTTTAAATTTAAATCTTACTCATTCAACTGGGACACCCTCTAAATTATTGGTTGGTATGGCAATCACATATATATGTGCTTATCTAGCAGCTAAAATTCATAATCATGAGGGTTTGTGGTACACATTTTAGCACATCAAAACTGCAAAAATGTTCTTGAACCATTGTCGTTTTTTGAGCTCTAACAGTTGTGGATTTCCATCAGTCTATACAGAATCTCTTTATGAACATGGCATAATATTACAAAAGTGAGTGGTCAGAGTTCAGTCTCACCATAGGCCAAAATAAGTGGGTTAGATGGGTGTCTAAGCTGTATTCATGATTTTATGATTACTATGTTCCAGGTAACTGACTGAAAACTGCTTATAACAGTATATAAGGCTATAGAATATAATGTATAGGATCCTTTTTTCCCTCTCTCTAAACAAGGAAATACACGTAATCTGTAACATGGAAGTTAAATTTTTATTTGTGGGGAAAATAATAGTTTGAGACCCTTTTCATTATGATTTTTAATACTAACTTTTTACTTCATAAACACATTGATGACTTTTAGAAGTACAGGATCACATATTTTGACTGGGGAGGGACCTTAGGTTAAATGATTTAACCTGTCATAGACTGTGCTCTTACTATGCTTTGGGGGTTTGTGTAGTGCTTATTAAAGCACAATTTTTGGCATACTGCATGCCCTTAATAAATATTAGTTTAATAAATATGTGGAAGTCTAAGACTTGTGTTAAAGGGATATAGGCACAGATTAATATAGCATGTTGGAGTGGGGAGAAAGGGAAGATAAAAAGTTTATGCAGAAATAGATGAGAAAGTGAAAAATAATGTTGATTGCCTGAATGTTTCATATAGCATTTTCACTGGCTTCTGAGGTAAGGCAGTACTACACCTGTCATCGTCTTTAGTCTTTAGGGTTATGGCAAATTAGATTTTGAGATGTCCTTATATAGAGCCTATTAGAGTATCAATAAACTGAAACCAATTTCTGTCTAGATGTGGATTGTCTCCATATGCTTTTTTGGAAGTTTTTACATTTTTATTTTTATAGGCTCTTATATATCGTATATAGCTAAAAAGAATTCTAGAAGCTATCTCGCCCAACCTTTTCATTTTTCAGATGAGGAAACAGACTATTGGAAGGTAAAATAACTTGCCCGTGGTTACACAGGTCATGAAGAGATGGGATATTTCAATAAAATGTTTATAGTTAAAATCTAAGGAAAAACTGAGAAGTGGGAGTTATAAAAGTATGATTACACAAAATATTCCATGGAATCTAGACTGGATTAAAGTAAGAATGTCTTGTATGTGACCTTGGACAAGTGGCTTAGTCTCTTTGAGCCTCAGTTCCCTCATCTATAAAATAAAGGGTTGGACTAGATAGGCTCCTGAAGTTCCTCCCAGCTCTAGATGTATACTATGTTTCCTAGATATTAATAAATAACTAAAAAATAGTAAGGAAAGTATTGTACTTAAAGCATTAATTAACTGTTCTCAATAACCTGCTATTTGCTTTCCTTCTAAAACAACAGTTCTCAACTTGGGGATCAAACAGGGTCACCTAAAACCATCAGAAAACACATATTTCCTATGGTCTTAGGAACTGAGACACCGCTTCTCACACCACTCCTCTGTCCATCTCCAGGCGGTCCTCCCACATGCAGATAATGCCAACATACAAGTATTAAAAGGGTTGCGGCATTATGAGTGTTGAGAACCACTGTTCTAAAAGGATTTGAACTGATTCAGCAGTATGATTATTTGCCCATACGCTTCCCCCCTCTTTCCCCCCCCCCCCACCCCCCAGTTTTGGTGATAGGATCTTTCTTGTGAAATTATATTCATGGTTTCTACTTTAGTTGAATTTTTTTATTTAAAGAAAACATTGAAGGCACTTCAAAGGTCATCTCCACCTTTCCATTCACTATAGGAATCCCTTCAATATCTCTGACAGGGTTCAACCTGTTTATACTGACATTTTTGACAAGAAGGTGTTGAACTGTAGAATTTTTATCCAAAAGAAATTCCCCTAGTGATTCTGATTCAGGATTGATATTTGGCTTGGATATATTGTTTAGAACTAAGATATTTTTCCTAATGAAATCAACTGATACTTGAACTAATGCACTGAAATGAAGCAGTCTTGTTATACATTGTTGTTACTGCTTTAAGAATTGCTTTGATATGGTAATTTTTCTTTACCTTAATTGATAACAACTTTTAGAGTATTAAGTCTGAAGGAATCCTTAAATATAAGTTCTCAGTTGGGTACAGTTGATCATTTACTTCCTATGGTTGAAGGAAGAATGTCAGACTGTCGTACTGTTCATTTCATTTCCACAACTACCTGAAGGAGTGTTATTATGACAAGCTTTCAATCCATTTTTAAAAACAGTGATTTCTTTTATATTGTTAACTTTACAATAATTCCTTTCCTCCATTCCCCAATTGAACCTTCTCTCTAGCAAAGAATTTTAGTTAAGAAAATTATCAGTGTATTTCCTATCTATGACAACATATGCCTCATTATGCACTTAAATTCTTCTGTCTGTCTGACAGGAGGCATACTTCACCATCAATCTTTAGAGGTCTTGGTTGGCCATTGTTTCAGTTAGAATCATGAAGTCTTTCAATGTTCAATTCATTTTCCTGGAGTTTTTTTTTTTTTCCTTTTTGGAGGGCAGTTGGGGTTAAGTGACCTGCCCAAAGTCACACAGCTAGTTAGTGTGTCAAGTGTCTGAGGCCAGATTTGAACTCAGGTCCTCCTGACTCCAGGGCCGGTGCTCTACTCACTGCGCCACCTAGCCACCCCCCTAGAGAATATTTTTACTGTTCCAACTCTAAACTTATAGTCCTTAGTTGACTTAACTAATTGATGATTTAATGACTCATTATATAACCTTTAAGCAGATTAATTCTTCGTCATTTAATACATAGAAATCCCACCTAACCTTAAAACCGTAAGGTGAAAGAACGTTACCCAGAAATTTTATTACATAGATATAATTTAACAAACAAGTGATCAGATAAATGGTATAATAACTAGGTTTAAATATGTTAGGGTCAATTTTGATAAAGGAGTTGGGACATTAGTAAAAAAAATGGTATTTGTCAGTCTTATAATATTGCACATTCCTGCACAAAGGTGGTGTACTGTGTTCAGATATCCACAGTTGAACTAATGTCAGTTGAGTATTATGTGAATCCCTTTCTATAATTTCAGGAAATTCTTTTCAGGTATTGTCTTACTTATTCATCTGAAAATCCTTAATACAAATTTTTAATAGTAAACATGGAGAACTCTGTAAAAAAAGCTATCTAGAGCTCGTTTTAGAAATTCACTCAGCAATCCCATTTCTGTACTGAATCACATGCCAACCTTCATAAGTAAAATGAAATCTCAGTGCATTTGTATGGCATTAAAAGCTATTAAATTTACAGTAAATTTTACCAAGTCAGATACTACAAAACCTTCTATGGGTTGTATGAGAGCTTTCTAGGGTTGTCAAGACCCAAAGATCTAAGTATTATATTTACAGTGTTTGGTGGTCTTGACGTTTCTAGATTTAGGGAAGTTTAAGCATTGCTATCAAAACCTGGCTGATGCATATTCAAGCAAAGCAAATAATCGTGTTGGAATTGTCCAAAAATGTATGTCTCATTCTTCATTTTGAGTCCATTTCTTCTCTTTCAAGAGGTGGATAGCATGGTTCCTCATTTTTCTGAAATTGAGGTTGACCATTGATCAGAAAGACTGAATAAATTATGATACATAGAATAGTTAATAGAATAGTATTATGCCTTAAAAATAGTCAAAGGATGGATTTAGAGAAACTTGGAAAGACTTGAAAGAATTGATGTAGGGCAAAGTGGGCAGAACCAGGATAACAAGTTACTATGGTAAGAATGAAAAGAAAACTTTGAAAGGCTTCAAAATTGAGTGCAGTGCAGTGACTAGTAAAAGCTCTTTATGTTTTTAAAAATAGTATCTTATTTTTTACTTAATTACATATCACAAAGAATTTTAAGTAACAGCTTTTTAAAGATTATCTGGGAGGAATCAGTTATCAACATTTTAAAAAGAATGTATCTTGTTTCTGACAGGCCTATTTTATTTTATTTTTGCTTTTTGGAGGGGAGAAGGTAGGTCAGTTGGGATTAAGTGACTTGTCCAGGTCTCACAGCTAGTAAGTGTTAAGTGCCTGAGGTCACATTTGAACTCAAGTCCTCCAGACTCAGGGGTTGGTGCTCTATTCACTGCGCCACCTAGCTGCCCTACTAGGTGGGTTGTATTCTTTACTGGACCTCTGGAATCATGGTTGATCATTTAGTTGATCAGAGTTAAGTCTTTCAAAATTGTCCATTTTTATAATTTTGATCTAATAGTGATAAGTTCTAATTTTGTTAACTTTGCATCTGTTTATTCAAGTCTTTCCATATTTCTTTGAAATAATTTTTTCTCATTTATAGTGTTTCTGTCATATTGATATCCCACAATTTGTTCAGCTATTCAGCAATTGATCAGTGTCCATTTTTTGCTGCCTCAGAAATGAGGAGCTATAAATATTTTTTCACATCTGACCTTTTCCAGTAGGAGTAGCTAGGTGATGCAATGAGTAGAGCATTGGACCTGGACTCAGGAAAACCTGAGTTCAAATCCAGACTTGGACACTTACTAGCTTGTGTGACTCTGGGCAAGTCACTCAGCTTCTGCCTCAGTTTTTATAATGGGAATAATAGCACCTACCTCCCAGGGTTGTTGTGAGTATCAGGTGAGATAATATAAAGCATTTAGTACAGTACCTGGAACATAGTAAGTGCTATGTAGATGTTAACCATTATTATTGTTGTTGTTGTTTTTGTTTTCTTGAGTATTGTGGTATAGTTGGGTCAGAGATCATTTGTTCTCCAACCTTAAAGTACCACTCAATCTAAATGGTCTTTCAAAGATTACTAACAGTGGCTCTGTTCTTTGTAGTTCATCTGGACCTAGTGTCTTGAATTTATCAAAGACAGGTGTTTTTAATAATACCCCCTTTGTTTTTGGTTTTAGAGTCCTTTTAACAAATTCAGCTTGTTAAAATCCAAGATAATTTTTCATTGTTCTCATCCTGCTATTCCCAGCATGTGACTTTCTGAGGGCCCAGAAATGGGAACTATACCTTGTGGTAAGGTTTTAGCATTTCTAAAGTCATCACCAAAAGACCTACCACATTAGCCAAACCAGTCTGGACTCCTGTTCCTTTGTACTGATCATTTCAGCGGAAATATTTAAATGATCTCGTTATAACACTTGGAAGCTTAGGTTTTATTGCCCATTAAGTGCTGCTTACACACATACACACACACACACACACACACACACACACACACACTCTGTTCTATTATTCAAGACTACAGGGGACAGCTAGGTGGCGCGGTGAATAGAGCACCGGCCCAGGAGTTAGGAGGAACTGAGTTCAAATCCGGCCTCAGACACTTAGCACAAAAGCTAGCTGTGTGACCTTGGGCAAGTCACTTAACCCCCCAATAGCCCTCCAAAAAGCAAAAAAAAAAAGACTACACAGATTCTTCAAAGTACTTTTATCTCTGCCTCAATTTGGCTTTTTCCTACTTTTTCCATTGTTTTTCCAACTATATTAAAGGTAGGGAGAGAATGCAATTCACTTTCTTGGAGAAACAATTTGACATTTGAAATAGAATAAAGAAATGTAATATGTAGAATGAAAACCGAAAGAGACCTTTGAAGTCAGTCCAATTCCCTCCATGTGAAGGTGAAGTAACTAGCCCAAGATCACTACATCCTAAGAGGTCTCTGCTTGACTATTTGTAAAAGATGAGAATTTAAGACTTTGAAATACTATTTGCTTCTTACATTTTTTAGTTCTGCATCATCAAGTAGAGGGAAGAATGGTGATAGAGAATCATAGGAGTATATGAGGATTCTTATGAAATAACTGGATTCAAAATTTTTTTTTTCTCCTATCAGCCCTGACTTAAACAGAATTTTTTATCTCTTGTGCTTTTGTGTGGGTTTATTTCATCTTTCATCCTTTGGTTTAAAAAGTCTATTTTACCACATTATCATTTTACAAGGAACAATATTGTAGTAATCTAACAAACAGCACCTCCTCCTTTGCTTGTTATTTTGTCTTCCACTGAGCTATAAGCATTGTTACCTAAGATGGAAATGAGATTTCTTCTTTTCATTCCCTTTTTCTCTTCTTTTTCTTTCAGTGTTTATAGTCTTGCTTCATGTAAATTTTGAGGAAACTTTAGCTCTACTTAATCTTTGCTCCTTGCTTTCTCTGCAGTATTAATCTACCTATATCACATATATAGCAGTATCACATAATGTCCATTCTGAGCCCAAAGGTATGCAGCACTAGACCTATAGCTGATGTTTTAATTTTTAATTTTATTGATTCATAGCATTTGACCAGTCCTTATGTATGTTGCTCATATAGAGGGAGAGAGGCAGAGACAGACAGTGAGTCAGTGTGTATGTGGGAGAGAGGAGGGCAGAAATCCATGTCCATTTTCACTTGTACTTCACTGTCCTCTCAAGAAAAAGTATACTTGGGGCAGAAAAACCAGCACTTTCATGTTAATTTGTCTGTTTTCTTAATACATGTGAGTTCTAAGTTTTCATTTTTTATGTCCTTAGCTGACAACACAGTTCCATAGAGTGAGTGTTGTGTTTGGAATCGGCAGATATTAATTCAAGTACTGGCTCTGCCGTTTATTAACTTAGTGATTGTGGGGAAAGTTAGCTAACTTGATCTTAGGTTATTATGTACTCAATTTGTACAATTTTCAGAAGCTTGTTTTGTGATGTTGGCAAATCCTACAATTTTTAAAAAATGGAAAACAAGAATGTAGTCGTTAATACCTCACTTTGAGTTACATTTTGATAATTAGATTTTTTTCTTAAGTGATTCAAAATTAAAACACTACTTTTTCATTCTTTGAGTCACATCCGCTTATTTAGAGTATATTGCTCTTCCTCTACTTGAGGAAGACAATAGTCTTATTGGTTGTAATAAAGAAGCTAACTGTGGATCACCATTTCACTACCTTCCTCCCTACATACAGTTATTAAGATATTATGTTGGGGAGGTTTGAGGTTTTTATCTTATGTTTGGAACTAGCTTTTTATTGTAATGTTGATACTTTATTTAGTAACTTTCCCTGGTGTTACTGTACAAAGTAGTACTTGGACTATATGTTTGCTGTTTTCCTTTCTGTATCTAAAAATTATGCTGCTGTTTGCAAGAATGTGTAAAAAAGATACCAATTTTCCAAATGGCTATTTTTGTTGATAAAATTGACTCCTTCCCCTTTTTGAAAATAAAATGGGATGAATACAGTTTCAAGCCTTGTAATAAATCTTCTTAGAATAGAGATTTTCAGACAGATTTTCACAGAGTGCTTGATATCCATAGGCTTTCCTTTGAGGGATATAAGAGTTGTGCAGCATATGTTTAATTTTTGTCATTTCTACCAATACTTAACTTTAGCCTCTCACTATTATTATCTTTTAGGCTACTGGGCTTCCAAAAGCAACATAGCTTCCATAATCATAGAAGGTTTAAAGACCCTAAAACATTTTCCATCTAGTTACTTCAGCTTCGGGTTTTAAAGATGTTCAAGAGACTGTAGCATTATTTTGATAGACTAGATTTTAAAACTGAATAATATATTAATCTTTCATTCAATTGTTATAAACATCATAAACTCAGATATGGTTATGTAATCTGGCTAGAAGGATTTTTTTTCCTGCGCTTAAGTTTAGTGAATAAATTTATTTTTATTTTTTATTTTTGCTTTTTGGAGGACAATTGGGGTTAAATAACTTGCCCAAGGTCACAGGGCTAGTTTTTTTTGTGGTAAGTGTCTGAGGGTGGATTTGAACTCAGGTCCTCCTGACTCCCGGGCAAATGCTCTGTTCACTGAGTCACCTAGCTGCCCTGCATAAATTTTTAAACAATAGTGCAAATATATATTGGGGTTTACATTTTTAAATTCAAATTTTCATCTATTTTAATAATGAACATTTTCCTTAAAAATTAGTTTTCTTGAAATACTTCTCTGTTAAATGATAGATTAATATCACATTACAAAGGTTTTTTTTTTTTTTTCCTGGTAGTTCTTTGTTTTAACAACTTTTAAAAACCAGGTATTTTCCTGTAAGGAGGCAAACCAGAAGTGTCTTATTCATGGTAAATGATCAGTAGATGTTTATTAATTATGATCATAGATTGAAATGAGTAAAATTAAAATCTTTTACTACTAGCCTGAAATTAATTATTTATGCATCTTGGCAGGTAGTTCTTTGCAAGGCTTCATAATGTAGCAGTAGCTAGCATTTATATATACTGCTTTAAGATCTTCAGAGTGTTTTACAAATGTTATCTCATTTGTTACAACAGTCCCGTGAGATGGTTGCTATTATGATTATAAAGTAATTAAAATATTTCATTGAAGTTCGTAATGTGCAAATGATCGTTTAAGTCTACTAGTACCTTTTATTGTTGCTAAAACAATAATAAAAAACCCTAAGAAAACACTGCTTTTTTGCTTCTCATTAAGCTACTGAAACAAGCACCAGATCAGATAAAATTAACTTGAATCCATCACCCCATTTTACCTCAAGAATAAAAAAAGCACTTTGGAATAATTTTGATCTTAATTTTCCCCCAAGTCAGAGTCTCTTGCTAGATTAGTTTAAAAAACTCACATATTTAAAGACCTTTAACTATCACAGATTGACTTCCTGAATCAATCCCTGATATGGTTGGTTTATAAGTGAAACAAAAAAATATACTTCCATTTAAGGTCCCTTCCAAGTTTTAAATACTATGATTTGGAGCCTTTTTTCAGTATGAAGCATAGCTTTATCTACAATGAAGAATTTTTCATTATTTAATCTTGTAAATATTTGTAATACCAGTATAAAACAATATGGTCCTAATTTTCCTTTGAAGGAAAATTTCTCAATTATAAATACATATTGGAATAGATCTATAATTTTCTTATTTGGATACTCAAAGATACTGATTGAAATTTACCTATAACTTTACATTCCTTACAACTTACCCATATTCTGTAAATCTTTTATACAGGGCCTTCTAGTTTTCTTGACATTGAGTGAATACCAGTAGACTCTTCCATCCTCAGCCCTTGGTCTCATGTCACATCCACCTTTTCCAGTCATACATTTTTCTAATGATATTCATTACACAATATCTCTTGTGCAGTTCTCAGTTGGGAACGTGTTATAACTAGGCACATGCACATTACCCCTTTGGTTTGTCTTTAGATGACCAGCAACTTTAATTCTTTGGAGTGATTTTCAATGATTGTGGTAGTCTGTGATTCCATGCTATATCCATATGATATAGCATCACTGGAAAAAGAAAATTGTTTTTGAAAGAGGGACTTCTGCTTCAGGGAGATTGGGGTCAGTTAAAGAAGTTTGGTTTCCCATAAGCAGTCCAGCCTGCTCTTTTCACCTACTTTGGGTCTGGTTTATTATCCATCCTACTCTCTCTTTTTCTCTCCCTTCTCCCTGTTTCTCTCTTTCTGTCTCTCTTTTTTTCCACACTGATGGGTCACCTGGATTTTTCATGAAATACATATCATGGTTTAAACAAGTCAAATTTTCAAGGATTCGGTATTTCTAATATAACTAGGCCAAATTGTTTTAAATGGTTATGGTTCTCCTTTTGGAGTTTCTGTAATGTTCTACAGCTTGATGCAGTCAACACAAGATCAACTGCAATTTGGAGTATTTGAAAGACCTTCCTTCCTGTTCTTGAAAGACCTTCCTCTTCATGGGATTATAAATTTAGAGCTGGATCGACCTTTGAGGTCATCTAGTCTGACCTCCTTATTTTACTGGAGCTCATAGAAGTTAAGTGACTTGTCCCAGATTACACAAGTCAGAGCCAGAATATAAACCCTTGTTGGCTGACTCTCGTCTGTGAGCCTTCTCAAAACTTCAAGGATGCCCTTGATGAACATGTAAGTACTCAGATATTTTGTAGAATTGGGACATAGCAGGTATATGTTCCTGTAGTTAATAGTATTTTATTGGCCACTTTGGGTAGAAATAAACTCTCTAAATTTTTTTTTCTCCAAAACTTTGTTTTTTCCCCTCATCGATTTATCTCCAAACTCTGTCCCTCAATATCCTAAGTATTGTAATGTTTCAATACAGATGTTTACTTATTTGATATAGTCTCCCTATTCTTTCCATCTTTTGGTGTTTTGGGGTACTATTTTTTTGTTTTCATACGGTATATTTGGAACTATGATTTCAGATATAGTGGTTGAACTATAATTGATAGAAAAAATAATTCTTTTCCATTTTGCCCTGTTAATACTTCTTGTTTCCTCCATTTTCATCTCACTTATTTGCATCACTTCTAACATGAGAAAAGGATTAATTCATAGAATCACATACTTCTGTGCTTAGATGGTTTCTGGGATCCCTTTCACTCCTAGAACTGTTGTATTGTTTTCCAAGTTCACGATTAGATAATTTGCTTAGAACTTTAAATCAATTTCATATAGGTGATAATATTTTAGATTCTTAAATATATATCTTGAAGAGACTTTAACAGATTAAGTGATTTGCTCGAGGTTACACAGGTTGTTTCATTTTTTCCATGTTTAAAGTTATGACTGAAAATTTAGGTAAGAAGCTTTGGTGCAAATCTCTGTAAGCAGCATACCTAAAGGTTGGTCTTTGTGGATGCAGCCAGTATTTATGGAATCTGTCACTCATGCATATAATAAACATTTTTGGAAGCCCTTGTTCAAATTCTCACTATTCCTAATTACTGTGGAAATATAGAAAAATAATTCCTGATTACACAGAAAAATCTCCATAGCTATTTACAAGTGCTTAACCCTGATGGTAGTCTGTATGTCCCTAAAATTTTTTTTTTGGAGGAGGGAAGGCAGAGCAATTGGAGTTAAGTGACTTTCCCAAGGTCACATGGCTAGTAAGTCTCAAGTGCCTGAGGCCGGATTTGAACTCATATCCCCCTGACTCCAGGGCTGGTGCTCTTATTCACTGCACTACCTACCTGTCCCTATCCCTTAAATTTTTAAAGCTATAGCCTTCAAACACTGCTTTTACATGCTTTCTAATACAGTAACACAGTCATAAATGAATATTCAACAATACATGCTCTTTGGTGATTAAATTGTAAACTATTTTTTATAGTCCTTGTAATACTTTTGGTTGTCTGGAAGACAAGTTCTTAGAAATTTATTCACTCATGTACTCAGCCTTGGTTTTGTCATCTGCAAAATAATAACAGTGTTAATGATAAAAGTTAGCATTTATATAGTTCCTGCTATGTGCCAGACACTTTGTAAATATCTCATTTTTTTCCTCACAGTACTTCTGGGAAATAGTTACTGTTATCTTCACTGAAGAAACTGAGGTAGACAGACCAAATAACTTGCCCAGGGTCAGCTAGTAAGTGTGGGAGCCCAGATTTGAATTCAGGTGTTCCTGACTGACTCCTGACCTACTGTTTGATCCACTCTGCTACCAGTTGCCTATGGGTGAGATAGCACGTATTTCAGTGGGTTATTATGAGGGCTATATTAGTATTACTACTACAACTTCTGCTGCTACTACTAATCCTAATACAAGTACTCCTACTCCTACAGTGCTACTTACATATTAAGTTACTTGCTCTGTGAAATACATTTTCATATTGCCACTGGAGACCTTACTGTTACCTTGGTCTTTTTTTTTTTTGAGTGACCTACAGTCTTAAGGTGCTTAATATCTAGCTGTCAACATCATTTAAATTACATTTTGAAATAAAATGCTTACATTGATAGGAAGAACTTGATGTTTCATGTTGGTTTCTTCAAAGGCTTTAAATATGATTGTGCCTTTCCAAAGGCCAATTTAGATAGCGAAGACTATTTGATGTCTAGGGAGATGTTACCAATTTAGAAATCTTCATCTTTTGCTATTAGTATACTCTTGGGTTTTCATTTCATCAAAATGAGAAACAGCCATGACTGATCCTGCCCTGGTGTTCTTCTAGAAGTTGGCAGATTTTTAATTCTAAAAAGAAAGGAAAAATAATAGTACATCCTTATTATGTAGATAAGTTTCCCTCTCTGGCTACCGGATAATTGTGTTAATTCAAGCTAATCCTTGAACTTGTGGCCCACAGTTTTATCTTTGTATGATACCTTCCATTTCAAAGATTCTTTGAGTAGAACATGTATAAGTTACCTAACCTCCTTGATTCTCATTTTTTTCACCTATAAAATAAAGGTGTTGACCTCTAAGGTCTCTTTTAGTTCCAGAGATGCCCTATAATTGTTCCAAAAATTTATTTGCAAGTCAGTAGTTTAGAACTTGGGATAAATGAACTTTAAAAATGCTTAGATACTCATTCCATGCTCCAAAAGTTCAAAATAAAAATGATGACGTTTAGTAGTTTTTGAACTGTAACTAAGTGTCACTTGTAAAATTCTATGGGAAAATGCATTTATAGTTCCATAGTTCATGCTGTTCTTCCATGTCATTAGTAAATGGAATATAGCAGTAACTTGTTAACTCAACTTATGCATAGGATGAGGCATTGATCTAGGTAAATAATTCTTCAGATGTTCTGAATTGGAGAGTGTAGGTCAGTTGCTAGGGGATGGATAGGAGGGAGAGTGTTTTGCCAGATCTTAGACTCTTTTACTTAGACTCCCAAACGGTAAATTATTGACTTACAAGGAACAAATAATTCCATTACTTGTTCCTATGAATGACGGTGAGTGGCACAGGGCCTTGGACCTGGTATCGAGAAGATCTGAGTTCAAATTTGGCCTCAGACACTTACTGGCTGTTTTCGAGGTGAATCACTTCTGTCTGCCTGAGTTTTCTCATCTGTCAAATGAGGCTAATAATGGTACCTATCATCCATGGTTGTTGTGAGGAAAAATAGGAGATAATTGTAAAGCACTTTGCAAACCTTAAACACTGTAAAACTGCTAGCTATTACAGCTGATACTACTACTATTATTATGAGGAGGAGGAGAAGAAGTAGGTCAGAGATTGAATGGAAGTATGATTAATTTCTTCCCCCTTTCCCTCTCAGGTCCAATATCTTTTTTTTTTAAGTGTGCCTAATGAGTAGACCAGAAAAGAATCTTTTTAACATGGCACCTCTTCCCCATTCACCCACAGAATACTGGTCACTTTGCATAATATTCTTAAAATACACAAAGTGTTAACAAACTGATATTGCTACAATGTTAGTTCTTTCGCTATGCCAACCAGTGAAACAAAAAAATATATAAAATCCTTATGTGATCTTTAATACATATGAGTGACAGTAGCCTCATGATGTCCAGAAAATGTAAGAATAAGAGTCATTCACTTTTTTAGAACAACTTGGAGTTTTGATTTGACTATTGCCACTTCAAATATGAGATCCTTGTTCAGTGGTCATTAAGTAATCATATTGCTGGTAGAGATGAATCTTAATAATTTTGACTAACTATAAAAAAAACCAGAAGAAAGAAGTGTGCAGCTTAAAGGTATTCCTTGGAGGGGCAAAGAAAGGAGCTGATTTTATGTTGCATTCAAAGGTGACAAGAAACATTATTTCAAGGGGCAGTTGGTTATCTTATATTGCTTGGTAATAATAAATATTTTCAAAAATACTATGAAAATATTGCAACTTATGCACCAACATTGGCTATAGAACAATATGAAATAGATTCTACGGAGGACTTTGTAAGACTCTACAAATTATGTGAGCATACTCTCTAATACCCTAACTTAAATGCCAACGTAGGAAATTAGATGAACATGGGGAGAAATATGTTAGAAATCATGGGTCAGAAAGAAATGAGAAAAGGCCTAACACTTGTAGTGTACACAAAAATATGATATCGTTGTGTAATAGATTCTTTTTCTCAGGAAAAAAAATTTGCTAAGCAGTGTATATGGCAAGCAGTATTGAATATATTTTAATAGGAAAAAACCCTTCATTGTGGAAGTCACCAATGAGTTAGCTGTCTGTATACTGTCAAGCCACTCATTTAAAATCAGAATTAGTAAACAAAAGATAGAATAATCAGAAAATGGTAGATATCATTTAACTAATTCTATCAGTAAATCAAGTGATCTTGAAAAATGAGTAATAGCTGAAATGAATGATGTGACAAATTATAATAATTTTGTAACATTCAACTAGTATAAACCAATTACCATATCAAAACGAAAGAAATCTAAAAAGTATTTTGTACAGGAAACACTTCACTTACTTGCCAAGCAGAAAGAGTTGTTGACTAAAGCAGTGGTTCTCAACCTTCCTAATGCCGTGAACCTTTAATACAGTTCCTCATGTTGTGGTGACCCCCAGCCATAAAATTATTTTTGTTGTTGGTTCATAACTGTAATTTTGCTACTGTTATGAATTGTAATGTAAATATCTGATGTGCAGGGTATATTTTCATTGTTACAAATTGAACATAACCCCCAGATTGAGAACTGTTGAACTAAAGACATTACTATTTTAGTATATGATCTCAATTTGAGATCTTATAAAAAATAACATGAACTATGAACTATGTTATGAACTAACATTATGAACTATGTTACCTAATAAAGAGAAACAATAAAAATGAATCTGCCAAACACTGAAAAGAGATCCAGCTGAGAAAAATGAAGCCAGGGTCTTTTAAGGATAAAAAATGCTGTATGGACAGCAACAAAAAGGAAAATGGAAAAGATCTACATTGGTTTTTTTAAAATAATTTTTTAAAATAATCAAGGACAATGCAATCAGCACACTTGGACTTTTAACATTATAATTATGGATGTGCTTATGGAAGAGGTGAAAATGGCACTGACAGGAATAAAGATTGGAAAACCATCTGGGTTTAACCATGTATACACAGGTCCGTGTTTGTGGCTATAGAAGAGTTGTAAAATAATTCTGAAGGTTATTTGCAAGCTATCTGATTGATACCAAGGCTTAGAAAACAATTTCTACTATTTCTACATTGTGATCTGTTTAAAGTCTTCATGAGATTTATCTACATTTGCGTTAAGGGAATCCTTGATGAGATTATCAGTAGGAAACACTTTTACAAGTAGTATTATAACATTTATCATCTTTCTAAATATGATGTACACTAGAGGTGTCATACAAAATTCCCGAGTGCAGCCAAACCAAATTAATTGGGAAATGTTTAGCAAAATGAAAGTATATATAGCATGGATAACGTTAATTTCTGATTTTCTGAGTCAAGTTGTGGCTTTCTGGGGTCTGTTTCTGTTTAAGTTTGACACCACTAAGGTATGGAATACAAGCTCCCGCTTTGCTTTTATCATTTAATAAAAAGACATTTGACTTGGTAGAGGAAGCCACTTTAAAAACTCATGACAGATCTATCATTTCTATATCAAAATCATTCAAGATTCACTTAAAGATACAACAAATAACTTATTCAACCATTCTCTGATAAGAAACACCAGATGAGGCATAAAGCAAGACAGTGGATGCTTGCCAAATGTTTTTGTCATTGTGATGGAAGAGATCTTTTGCGGTATGTCTTTTGAAGGATTCCTTGTGCATGGTAAGGTCCTTCAGATTCTCCTATTTGGAAATGACATTGTGCTGGCTGCATCAAACCCTAGAGAATTAGGGGGAATCTGTAACCCTCTAAAAAGTTTGGCTTGTTCATCCACATAGGAAAGACCATTGGATGAAGTATGTTTATTGCCCAGATTATGACATACAGTTCAATAGAGCTTGTCTATCAGTATGTATTATCAGGGACAGACAGTTCAAGTGGACAGTTAGTTGGGCCAAGAATTAAAGAATAGGTGGAGACTGGGCTGGATTACACTGTGACTGGGAAACTGTAAGCTCTTTAGTAAACTTCATCTTCTACCAGAAACAAAGGCCTCTCTTTTTAAAAACAATATTCTACTAGTATATCATTGCAACAGAGAATAATGGAGAGATATGTGATGATTGTGTATAGGCTGCAACATATTACCCGTGAGCAGCTTTAAAGACTACCAGGAATAAAGATGTCATCAAGGAAATGTATGATAAGAGAAGATGGGCTGGTTATGTTTTGAAAGATGACAAGTAGATAGCCCAAGTGCTCCAATGGTATCCTCATGGTGTCAGAAAAAAGCAAAGAAGGCCCTCAGTATGTTGAATGTGCCACTTGTGGCAAACTTTTGGGAGGAAATGGATAACTGTTGGGTAGGTTGGGCAGCTGTGGATGGATTGCAACCCATATTCTTGGAGGAAACATTGATATTCATGAGATTTCAGGACTGTCATAGGGAAGAAGGATCATGGATATATTACCCGTGATTAATAACTGATGGGAATGGTGGAATTGGACCATTTGTACACATTTGAAGTAAATTCAGATCAAAATATTTTTAGAGTGATTTTGAAATCATGCAATAGTTTCTTCTGGATGTATATTTTGTTCCTGGTCAGTACCCAAAAGTTACTTTTTTAAAACCGTTTTTCCTAAGAGTATTCTAGTCCTCAGAAAGTTAGTAGTATGCATAGGCCTACTTTCTTGATATATATTGTATGTGCTCATCTAAATGGAATTTAAAAAAAAATCAGAACCTGTTAATGGAGATCACACGTTCCCAAGTAAAGACAAGTGTTACTAGATCTTCATTTGACAGTGATGTCTCAACCTTTAAGCTTCTCCATACTGTATGTCTCATGGCCAAATAGAAGGAAGTAGAGAACATCATATTTCAATTTTTTTTAAACTTTAATTACTTTTATAATCTTCCCTTCTTTTTCCTGTGTTTTCTTGGCCTCATCTTTTTTATTATTTTCTTTCTAAAAGTTGAAAGATATTAGTAACTATGCTTAAAATTGGAAGTGGGGAGAGATGGGGTGATTCCTGATTATTTTTTAAAATTAAGTTGCAAGTAAATATTGTTCCTTTTAGTAAACTTACCATTGAAAGGAAATTTGGCTTATCTTTTTGTAAGACAAAGAATCCTTCCACTTTTTTTTAAACAACTTTGTAAGTCTTGATTTTCATATGTTGTTTTTTCATTAAGAAACGTTGACGGATAGAGAGCTGGTCTGAGCTACGAAGACTAGGGTTCAAGTCCTGTCCCTGACATACTGCCAGTGTGATCTTGAATAAGTCACTAACTTATCAGGGCTCCTGGCAACTCTCTGACTATAAAGTGGAGACAAGATGCATGATAGAAGTTTCCTCATTTGGGCATTTCATGTAACAATGAATTCATACATCTAGTCCTTGACTTACAAAAAAAGATGGAGCAAGGATTTTCCACAAAGATGGAAAACTTTGAGGTGTTTGATACAAGGGGAAAATAGTTATGAACCAGATACAAGCAATTTTGACAAAAACACTCTTTATGCTGCAGAATAAGCTGCTTGTGCCTTATCTTTGCACCTTAATAAAACTTGGGAGTGCTGTGTAGTTTGTCTCATTTCTTTTATGTGACTTTGTCCTACAGAGGGATGAACAACTCCAGATTCCTAACGCCACAAGGTGGTTGACTATTAACAAATGATTTTGGAATAAGATCAAAAACATAATTTCCTTAAAATAAGATTTAGGGTCATTTAATGCTGAAGTGAAAAATAAATATTTAGAAGGTCTTTTCACATCTTACATTATGTTGTAACTTCAAAATATTTAACTTGTTAGATTATTTAATTGAATTTTGTTTCCAACAGGGCACGGTGCAGATGTGAAATGTGTAGACTGGCATCCAACAAAAGGCTTGGTAGTTTCAGGAAGTAAAGATAGTCAACAGCCAATTAAGTTCTGGGATCCAAAGACTGGGCAGAGCCTTGCAACGCTGTAAGTGAGAGGAGCAAAGCACTCTTAATTTATCATTTTTTGGTAATGTTTAACTAACAATTTTTTTGTTGGTAGATTTTCCTGGAAAGTGAAATAGGATGCCTTAGAGTTCGTTTGGATAACAGATTTGTTTCTTTATGTTTCTATGCTAAATATTCTCCATCTACAATGTAAAAAAAACCCTTTTCTTCTGCCTTCCACTTTTGTTTCAGTTTGAGTGATGCCAATTAAAGAATAATACTACCCATGTGTTTATTGTCACACTTACCTGTTTATCATTGAACAATGGAAGGTTTGATTGTGTTAGTTACCAGAAAAAGCAACGCTTTCTCCCCAGTGTCCCTTCTGGTGTCATCTTTATATTTGTAACCCTATTGTCATCATGACTTATGAGTGTTTCATGAGCTCTTGGAGTTATATGGGCAGATCTGCAAGCTAGAGGCACTATTTTATAATACTACTACAAATAGTTGACATTTGTATGGTGCTTTAAATATGTTGTTTCATTCGATCCTCACGTCTCCACTGTGAGATGGGTATCGTAGGTATTATTATCCACATACCACACATGAAAAAATTGAGTTTTGAGGGCTGTCATTTGCCCAAGGTCACACAGCCAGTAAAAGTCAGTGACAAGATTTGAACTCAGGTCTTCCTGATTCCCAATCCAGTGCTCATTATACTGCTTCCCTTAGGCTCTGAGTAATGAACTGTAGAGGTGTTATAAGATCAAATCCTATCTATAGCAATATTCTGATAGTCAAAGTAAATTATCTTACTTGTCATCCAGGTTAGTCTTAAGTGACCTGTAGCCATGTGGTTAAGACACCTTATCAAGCTCAGTGTGGCTAAGTCATGACCTACCCTTCCCCCTTTAGAGATGGGATTTGAAACATTGCCTGTAGTGTTACACCTGGAGTCAGAAATTCCTCACTTCAGATTTTGCCTCAGGTACTTATTAGTTATGTGATCCTGGGCAAGTCACTTAAGTTCCCTAACCCTTAATTTCTTCATCTGTAAATGGGGATAAAAGCATCTACTTTGCAGAGCTGTTGTGAGGGTCAAATGTGATAATATGTGGAAAGAACTTTGCAAGCTTTAAAGTATTAGGTCAGTGTTAGCAGGTGTTATTTCTTTGTTCATGTACTCTACAAATCAGCTTTTTACCTCAGATTGAAACTTTTTTGCACTTTAGCCTTGTTAATGCAAAACCTAAGGAGTCAACCTTTCTTTTGTTTATTTAGTTTCCTAACTGTAAAGTCAGACTTCCTACTGCCTTTGGTATCTGGAAGTAAATAAAGCTAGGGTTCAAATTTCTATAATAAATTCCCAGTGTAATACTTTTTGTCACATACCTTTCTAATCTTGGCCCTGTTATTTCTGAATTGAAAAGGTAGTTATCTTTTTTTTCTTATGTTTTCTTAAATTTCAGGGACATTGCTAATTGTTTCATTGGTAATTTGTTTTTAGACATGCCCATAAAAACACTGTTATGGAAGTGAAATTAAATCTCAATGGCAATTGGCTACTTACAGCATCCCGGGACCACCTCTGTAAACTTTTTGACATCAGAAATTTAAAAGAGGAACTTCAAGTCTTTAGAGGTCATAAGAAAGAAGCCACAGGTCAGTGACCATATTTGTAATTTTTTATCATGATGCTGCAGATAATCTATAGCATTCTCAACCATCTAACTAGTTTTGATCTCAAGCTTTACTCAACGTATTCTTTGTTATAATTGTTTTTTTGATTTGATTTGTGTTTTATAGCGGTAGCCTGGCATCCTGTTCATGAAGGTCTTTTTGCCAGTGGAGGATCAGATGGTTCTTTATTGTTTTGGCATGTTGGGTATGTAATATTTCCTGAGAAAATTTTATGATTTTGTTAGAATGATATAACTAAAATGCAACTTTCTTGTGTATTCACTGTCAAATTATGTATCTCTAAATACAGTTTCTAAGTCTAGCCTAAGATGGAAATTTTAAAATCTCTTTTGTTATTAATGTTTGAGAAGATAAAATGTATTATTTTTGTGTCAGAGAACTATATTATAATTTCTTAGTATTAGATAAAATATCAAACATTTTATTCAGATATTACTTCTATCTTATTAATACATGCATGGAACTGCAGATCAGCCTGGGAGAAAATAGGTTAGCATAGTGTCTGGTACATAATATATCCTTAATAAATGTTGACTATGTTAAAATAGGCATATTGAAGAACAGTTCAGGAAATTAAAAGAAAATATCAATTGTCAACTTATATAAAAAAAATTACCTATGTAATATTTTTATATTGTGATTTTAGGGTAGAGAAGGAAGTAGGTGGAATGGAAATGGCCCATGAAGGAATGATCTGGAGTTTAGCTTGGCATCCTCTTGGACATATTCTTTGTTCAGGGTCAAATGACCATACCAGGTAATTTTAGGTACTAAGAAATTGCAAGGAATAACTTTATTATATACATTAGAGCAATAAAAATTACATAATTGCATGATTCTAGGGTTTATTTTATACTTTAATACAATATTACATTTTATAATTCTTTTAAAATGATCATTTTAACTTTTTAACTGCTACAAGAGATTGACTCTTTGGGAGGGGGAAGATAAAATGCGTACAGTATGTTTCAAGAGTCATACTGTTGTAAACTTTAAGCAATTAAAACTTTGCTAAGGCTTTTCAAATGCCCTGTGTTTGGGGAAATGTTGGTAATTTAAACCAAATGGCATTAATAAAAATTCAAAGAAAAAATAAAATCAGTATAAGACAGGGATAATGTAAATCTATTGTTTTTATCATATCTGTATCTCCAGTAGTTTGTTCATATGTATTTAAAACTGATTTGGACTAAACTAAAAAAAGATTTTGTATTTACTATTTGGGATTTAAAAGGATAATCCCTCCTAAGAGAGGGAAAAATAGTGATAGCCTTATATTCAGTTTGTTAATACCCAGAAATACAATTAAAGTCATCCCTTTTTTCATTTTTCCTTGCATAGCAAATTCTGGACTAGAAATAGACCTGGAGATAAAATGCGGGATCGTTATAACCTGAACCTACTCCCTGGAATGTCAGAAGATGGAGTAGAATATGGTGAATATAACTCATTCCTCTTTTTTGTGCAGATGCAGTTTTTCTGAAGTAATGGTGAAAGAAATGGGTAACAGTCAAAAATAGTTTCAGCTCTGTAGTTTTGGAAACCTTTATCAGTTGGAAATTTCTGTAAAAATTTACTGAAAGACACTGTTCTGATGTCTCATCATAATCTTTATCTTGCCATTACTTCCTCTTCTTCATTCCTCCTAAATCTGTTCTTCATCTTCATTGTGACTTCCAATCTGGGTATCCCTTCAGTACGATATCAGATACCTGATCTGACCGTATTCTTTTTCTGTCTTCTCAGTTTTTGACTCCTTGATGAACCAGTTCAGTTCTACCCTATCTTCTTTTTTTCCTCTACCCTATCTTCTGCTTTTGAATCCTTTGTTCCCTTTTCTTATTACTGATCATGTTTTGCCAAACTCCATCCCTCCATTACTTTCACTGTCTCCTTCATTCTTGCTCACTTGTGGCTGAAAATAATTATTAAATCATCTCAACTGGGCCTTTAATCCAGCAGAGCAATCCTATTTCTCCTTTCTAATTGATTCAACACTTTGGCTATTCTCAAGTCTCTCATTCCACTTCCTTCTCTGTTCTTCTTTGGTTAAGACTTCTTTTCATACTTCACTAAAAATATAGAGGCCATTTGCCAAGAACTCTCTCTTCTCTGCTCTTCATTTCACATTCCTCTATCATTCCCTCCTATCTCCTCTTGTACTCTAGTCTCTGATAGTCAGGTCACCTTTCTCTTTGTCAAGGCCAACCCTTCCACATGTACCTTTAATCTCACCCCTTCCAATTTTCTCTGATAGATTGCCCTGATAATCATCTCCACTCTTTAATCTTCAGTCTTTATTTACCTGTTCCTTGCCCACTACTTATTAACATGCTAAAGCCTTCCCCATCATTATAAAACCCTCACTAGTTCCAGTCATACCTACCAGCAGTTGCCCTGTATGCCTCTTCCTTTTCTTAGTTAAACTTGAAAAAGCTGTCTGCACTTGGTAATTCAATTTTCTTTCCTCACACACTCTTTTAATTTCTCTGCAGTCTGGCTTTTGATCTCATTATTCACCTGAAACTATTCTCTACAAAGTTACCAGTGACCTTTTACTGAGCAAATCTATTGTATTGTTCTCTGTCCTCATCATTGTTCATCTTTTCAATCTTTTTTGCTGGATTTCCAAATTTCCATCTATGTCATGCTCACTATAGGTGTTCCCCAGGATTCTATCCTGGACCCTCTTTTTTTTCCTTCTTGCATTCTCTCACTTGGTGACCTTATCAGCTCCTATTTGTTCAACTATCATCTCCATACAGATGATTTCTGAATCTGTTTATTCAATACTAGTCTCTCTCCTGAGTTCTAGTCCCACGTCACTAACTCCCTTTTGGACAGTTCAAAGTGGATATCTTCTAGGCATCTTGAGCTCAACATAGCTAAAACAGAATTCATTTTGCTCCACAAATTCTACCCTCTGAAGTTTCTTATCACTGTTGAGGGAATCTCCATCCCCATAGTTGTCTAAATTTGCAACCTTAGTGTCATCTTGGACTCCTATATCTTGCTCAACCTACAAGTCCTAATTGTTATTAAATTTTACTGTTTTTACTGTCACAACATTTTTAAATATGTTCCTCTCTCTCCACTCAGTCACCATCTTAGTTTAGGTCCTCATCATCATCCTTAATAATTACCTTAAAACTATTGCAATGGCTTTTAACTTGATTCTTCATCTCTAGTCTTTCTCCACTCTTAATATGTTGTGCCTTGCTGCATACTCTGTGATTCATCTATATTTGCCAAATTGCTGTTTCTCACACAAAACACTCCTATTTCCCATTTTTGTGCTTTTGCATGGATTCTCCCGTATTCCTGGAATGTTCTTCTTCCTTGCCCCACTGACTTAGAATCCTTGGCTTTCCTTCTTTCTCTTTTTTCTTTAAGGCTCACATCTAGCACCACCTTTTCTGAGAGAACTTTCCTAGTGCTAGCTCCCTCACCTCTAAAACTTCCATCTATTCTTTATTTATGATATATGTGTTGATTTATATAGGTTGTTTCCTCCATTAGAATGTAAGTTTCTTCAGAGAAGGGACTTTTTTTCCTTTGTATCCCTAGCTCTTAGCCCAGTATCTGATATAGTAAATATTTACTAAATCCTTTCAGAATAATTGCTTATTGGTTAATAATATGTTGTTATCTGCAGATGACCTTGAACCCAATAGTCTGGCAGTTATTCCAGGGATGGGAATACCGGAGCAGTTAAAACTAGCAATGGAACAAGAGCAAATGGGTAAGACATGGAAATTATGCCTAGAAAGCTTACTTTTGAAACCATTTTTAAGTATTGGCCCTGTCTTTTTGGTCTCCTTAACTTATAAATTCATTAAAAATGTTATCTTTAAAATAACCCTAGGTCCCCAAGAACACTGATAAATGTCATCATGATAAACTCTTTAGTAAAGGTAGAAGTTGTATGTTTACACTCTTCATTCAGTAGAGAAATGGACAACTTTTTTTGTTTATTTTATATATGAGATATGAGAAGTTCTGAACTTATTATCTTCTTGCTTACAGGAAAAGATGAATCAAATGAAATAGAAATGACCATTCCAGGATTGGACTGGGGAATGGAGGAGGTGATGCAAAAGGACCAGAAGAAGGTGCCACAAAAAAAAGTTCCTTATGCAAAGCCTATTCCAGCTCAGTTTCAGCAAGTAAGTACAGGAAAATCAGTCTTTAGTCATAACAAAATCTGTATACAATGATGGGATACTTTTAAAAAGCACGTTATTAACAGTTAATCTTTTTGAATTATATTTGACTTGTTGCCAATAAAAATATTATTTCTCTTATTTTATTTAAGCATTCATTTAAAAATTTTCTTCTCCAAATTCTCTTCCTTGCTCTAGCCTCACCACCATCCATTGAGAAGGCAAGCAATATGATTCCCATTATACATGTGAAGTCATGTGAAACATTTCCATATTAGCCATGTTGCCCCCAAGGGTGGAAAAAAAGGAAAGAAAAATAAAAGGAAAACAAAAATGCTTCAGTCTACACTCAGTTCATCAGTTCTCTCTCTGGAGGTGGATAGCATTTTTCAATATGAGTCCTTTGGAATTATCATGGATCATTGTACTGATCAGAGTAGCTAAGTCTTTCACAGTTGATCATTGCTCCAGTTTTGCTGTTATTGTATACGGTGATCTCCTGGTTCTGCTCACTTTACTTTGTATCAGTTCATATAAATCTTCCCAGGTTTTTCTGAAACCATTTTGCTTGTAATTTCTTATAGTACAATTGAATTTCATCACAATCATGTTACACAATTTGTTCATTCATTCCCTAATTGATGGGCATCCCCTCAAGTTTCAGTTCTTTGCTTCCATAAAAAGAACTGCTCTAAATATTTTTGTACTATATTTACAGAAAAGACCTACATTGTCCCTTCCCTTTTTCTTTGACTTTTTTCGGGGGGGAGGGTGGATATAGACACAGTAGTGGTATTTCTGGGTCAGAGGGTGTGCAAACTATATTATAAAAACAGTAATCATCAAAACAGTCTGGTTTTGGATAAGAAATAGAGTAGTAGATCAGAGGAATACATTAGGTACACAATATGCAGAAAATGAACACAGTAATCTATTGTTTGAGAAACCCAAAGATCAAGCTTCTGGGACAAGAACACGTCATTCAACAAAAACTTCTGGATTAACTGGAAAGCAGTATGGAAGAAACTAGGCACATACCATATACATATCTCACACCATATACTAAAATAAGCTCAAAAATCGGTACAAGATTTAATCATAAAAGGTGGTTATCATAAACAAATTGAAGGTACATGGAAAAGAAGGGAAGAATTTATGACCAAGTAAAAGATAATGAAGATCCAGTGGGAGGAGGGAAAGGGTGATGAATAATTTTGATCACATTACATTAAAAGATTTTTCTGCAATTAAAACCAGCGTAGCCAAAATTAGAAGGAGAGCAGAAATGGGGGGAAAATTTATATCAAGTTTCTCCAGCAAGGGCCTAATTTCTCAAATATATCAAGCCAAATTTATCCAATAAGAGCCATCCTCAGTTGGTAAAGAATACAAACAGGTAGTTTGTGAAAGAAATCAAAGCTATAGGTAGTCATATAAAAAATGCTCTAAATCATTATTAGAGAAATATATATTAAAACAACTGAGGTACCATCTTATATAACTCCATCCTATTTTTTCCTATTTATCCTTATTTCTCTCTTTTTACCCTGTCCCTTCCTCAAAAATCTGTTTTACTTCTGACCTTTTATACATCCTGTTTTGTATTATCGCCTCTCTCTGCCCCCTGCCCAGTCCTTTCCCTCCAACTTTTCTCTTGGGTAAGAAGGGTTTTTATACCCAGCCAGAGTGGATGGATTTATGGATGGATGGATGGTTAGATGGATGGATGGATGATGGATGGTTGGATGGATGGATGGATGGATGGACGGATGGATGGTTGGATGGATGGATGGATAGATGGATGGATGGATTCATGGATTCATGGATGGATTCATGGATTCATTGATGGACGGATGGATGGATGGATGGATTGATCTATATATAGATATATTTGTATCTGTACACACACACATACTCTTTCTTTGAACCAATTAATATGAGAGTAAGGTTCAAGCATTGTACAATCCCACTGTTTTCTCCTTTATTATAAAAACTCCCTTGTTTGCCTCTTCTAGGTGAAATAATCTTCCCCATTCTTTCTCTCCCTTACCCCTCTCCCAGTGCATCCCTCTTTCTAACCTTTCCATTTTTCTTTTGAGATTGTCCCAATATAATCAGCTCACACCCATGCCCTCTATGTAGACTCCTCCTAACTAACTGCTTTCATGATGATAATCTTGGGAATTACAGGTAAGATCTTCCTATGTAGGAATGTAAAAAGTTTAACCTTGTTGAATTCTTTATGATTTCTCAGTTTCTCGCTCAGGCTTACCTTTTTATGCTTTTCTAGAGTCTTGTGTTTGAATGTCAGATTTTCTATTCAGCCTCTTCAGGTCTTTTCATCAGGAATGCCTGGAAATACTCTTATTTCATTAAATATTTTTGTCCATTTTTCAAGGACTAAACTCAGTTTTGCTGGGTAGGTGAATCTTGGTTGTAATCCTAGCTCCTTCGCCTTTAGGAATATCGTATTCTAAGCCCTCTACACCTTTATTGTGGTAGCTGTGGTATCTTCTGTAACCAATTATGACTCTACAGTATTTGAATTATTATTATTATTATTATTTTTACTATTTGAAGCATTTTCTCCTTCACTTGGGAGCTCTCAAATATTGTTCTAATATTCCTGGGAGTTTTCATTTTGGGATCTCTTTCAGGAAGTGTAGATTTTTTTCAATGTTAGTTTTCCCTTATAGTTCTATAAATGTTAAGTGTCTGAGGCTGGATTTGACCTCAGGTCCTCCTGACTTCAGGGCCAGTGTTCTATTTACTGAGCCACCTAGCTGTCCCAAGTCTCTGTCTTTTAATAATTCTTGTTAGGTTTGTTTCCAATCTGCAATTTTTTTTTGAGGCTCTGCTTATAGATATTTTTAAGTCATTGTCTTCTCCTGAGTTTCCTTGTCACATCAGAGCTTTTTATTACAAGATTCTTATTTTGTTGTTTTCTCATTTTCCTAGACTATTTCTTAAATTTGGATTTTATGTTAGAGTTTACCGCTGTGCCACTGGGTGAAGGTGGGGTGTTACTGTTCCAAGCTTCAGCCTTTTTTACCATACTGTTATTACAGCTAACTCTGGGGGCCTGTAAATTTTCAGTGCTTCCAGGGTAGTGTGATCTGGTGAGAGGTATGGTCACTGCTCTCCTGGTCTCCCCTTTGGTCCTTGCCCAGGTAGGGCTTCATTTTTCTTGTGATCACATCTTCTCTCCTCCATACAGCTATGAGCTCTACCCAGGTTGGGCCTTTGCTCCCTTGTGACTACAAGCTCTTCTCTCTCCTCTGCAATTGAGTAATAGGCATTGGAGCTGCCAAATGGCACCTACTCTGGTGCCTGGTACTAGCACAGGGTTCCACTGTGAATCTTTGTCATCAGATATTCAATCCCTTTATCATTTCTGAACAGTGATTACTCCCGGTACCACTGCTACTGTTGTGCCACAACCTCTAAGGCCCACAGATGGTGTTACTCTACTGTATTGTATTCCTGACTAGCCTCCACTCCAGTGCCACAGATCTCTCCTTCTGTTTCAGGTTGTCCTGGGCTGGAAAAATGTCCCAACCTGACTTTTTGTTGGCTCTGCTGCTTTAGAATTTGATTTGATTCGTTTATTTTAAAGGTTTTTTTTTTTTTTAAAGGAAAATCTTGGGGAAACTTGGATAGAATGCTCCCTTTACTCTGCCATCTTGGCTTCACCTCCCTTATAAAAATATTCTCAGCTGCTACAAAATCCTTTGGAGAATTCTCATTATCATTGATACATACCTACATATTTTGCTTCTATTTGACCCAAATTATTCATAACATTTGTAATAACCTGTTACTGTTCCTGTCATTAACGTTATTGAAGTCATCGTCTCTTTGTTTTACCTTCTTTCAGCATCAGTTCATTCAAGTCTTATGTGTTTTGGAATTCTGCATATTTGGCATTTTTATGACATACTATTCCATTGCATTAAGTTTTTGTTTTATTTTAAAGAGTTTTATTAATGCCTTTCATTATTACATAGCATTCATTTCCAAATATTCTAACCTCTTCCCTTCTAACAAAATAAAAACACAGAAGTAAAATTAGTTCTGATTACTTTGCCTCAGTTCAAACAAGCTTTCCTGTTCCTCTGAACTCCTTTTTGTTTTTTTCTTATAGCTCAGTAATATTACATTCTTTTCACATGCCACATCGAGGGCACCCTGTTTTTGTTTCTAGTTTGTTATCCAGTGTGCTACTGTTTTGTTGTCTGTAGTATTTTTTTCTTGCAAACTGTCTATAACCTTTCACTTCATCTAGTTAGGTTTTTTTATTCACCACTCAAACAGAGATCCTGATTTGTACTTCCATAGTATTAGGTCCTTAAGAACAAGGAAAGAGATAGCTTAGATTGACATTATTTCTTTATTTCTTATAACTTCTTTAGCTTTTCTCCTATACAAAGAATATCAACCTATTAATGACTTATTATTGATAAACTTTATATACTAGACATTCAGGGGTTTTGTTTTTAATCTTTCAACAGATTATTAGTTTCTAATTAGAAACATACTTATATCCTAGGTCACTTAAGAATTAGTATTAAATAAGTGTTGATATCCTAGTGAATTGAACAAAGTCCTATTCTTCTGAATGCATCATTGGCAGTGCAGAATTTTGTTATTAATTGAATATGTATAGCTCATATCAGGTTTTTTTTTTTAATACTCTCTCTCTTTCTTTAGGCCTGGATGCAGAATAAAGTTCCAATTCCTGCCCCAAATGAGGTACTAAGTGACAGAAAAGAGGATATTAAACTTGAAGAAAAGAAAAAGACACAAGCAGAAATAGAACAAGAAATGGCAACATTGCAGTATACTAACCCACAGCTTTTGGAGGTATGTGAGAAGGCTTTAGGTTTTCTTCATGTTTAACAGTCAAGTAATACTTATCTTTCTTTTATGGTGTGTTGTGAGTATAAAAGTCAAAAGAGGGGAAGGAAGGAAGAAATTACAATGTTAAAATAGAGTAGTATTATTATTAGATAGTCTTAAAGTAAAATTAGCCTTCCATAAAGCAAGTTGGTATGTGAATACCATTTCTAAATTGAAAAGTTTACTGTACTATTTAGGTCTTACCCAGTTGAACGGATTTGTAAATTTATGGCAAAACAGAACATTCATTCTTATATTTAAACTTTTTTTCCTATTATCAGAAAAGATAAGGTTGTGTATTAGCTTTATTTGTTTCCCTTACCAAGGTGAATATAGGTCTATTTTTCCCACTAGCTAAATGAAAGGCAGTCATTTTAAATTTTAATTAAAAAAATAAATGTTTTAATTGATATCATTCATTTTTACATCACCATACATTTCTTCCCTACCCCTTTCCAGACTGTCTTAGCATAAAAATTTTTTAAAAGAATGAAAAAAATAATTCTTAAAGCTAGCTATATATATAAGTTTTATATGTAATATCCCACACTCATAGGCCCTCATTTCCACAAAGTATTCTCTCTAAATTGATTTTTGAAGCCTGAGTAGTACTTATATTAGGGATTTTCATGAAATACTACTTTTTTTCCCTGAAAAAAGGGACCATAAGTCGTGCCATTCCTTTTACAAAGACTTTAAAGAATTAAGAAATGTATAAAATGAGTATTTCTTCTAGAGAAATTTGTGTAACCATCAGTATTACTGTTAAATGCTATATACTTGTTTGATAATTATGATTCTTTGGTTTTGTTTGATAGCAACTCAAAATTGAAAGACTTGCGCAGAAACAAGCCGAACAAGTCCAACCACCTCCACCACCAGGGGGTCCTCTACTTGGACCCCAGCCTTTTCCAGGACAAGGTCCAATGTCTCAGATTCCTCAAGGTTTTCAACAGCCTCATCCACCCCAACAGATGCCAATGAACATGGCTCAAATGGGACCCCCTGGTCCACAAGGACAGTTCAGACCTCCAGGACCTCAGGGGCAGATGGGACCACAAGGCCCTCCATTACATCAGGGAGGTGCTGGTCCTCAAGGATTCATGGGACCACAAGGACCACCAGGGCCCCAGGGCCCACCACAAGGACTCCCAAGGCCTCAGGATATGCATGGCCACCAAGGAATGCAAAGACATCCTGGACCCCATGGCCCAATGGGACCTCAAGGACCACCCGGGCCACAGGGTAGTTCTGGACCACAGGGTCCCATGGGCCCCCAAGGTCCTCCTGGGCCACAAAGTCATTTGGGTCCCCAAGGTCCACCTGGTCCCCAAGGTCATTTAGGCCCTCAGGGTCCCCCTGGTACTCAAGGGATGCAAGGACCACCTGGTCCAAGAGGGATGCAGGGACCTCCTCATCCCCATGGAATGCAAGGAGGACCAGGCTCTCAGGGGATGCAGGGTCCTGTGTCCCAAGGGCCTTTAATGGGTCTGAATCCAAGAGGAATGCAGGGACCTCCAGGTCCCCGAGATAACCAAGGACCTGCTCCACAAGGGATGATGATGGGGCACCCACCTCAAGAAATGAGAGGACCTCACCCACCAAGTGGACTACTGGGACATGGTCCTCAGGAGATGAGAGGTCCTCAGGAAATGAGAGGCATGCAGGGGCCTCCACCCCAAGGGTCAATGCTAGGGCCTCCCCAAGAAATGCGTGGGCCTCCAGGTTCACAGGGACAGCAGGGGCCACCCCAGAGTTCTATGGGACCTCCACCCCAGGGAGGCATGCAGGGGCCCCCAGGACCTCAAGGACAGCAGAACCCTTCAAGAGGGCCTCATCCTTCTCAAGGCCCATTACCGTTCCAGCAGCAGAAAACACCCCTTCTAGGTGATGGTCCACGTGCACCCTTTAATCAGGTACTTCTGGGTTACACTTTATATAAGCATTTGTATATTAAGAATATATATATTCATACTGCATAGATCCATATGATCATATTATACAGAGCTAAAAGGAAACAGACCTTACATAGACCATCTAATCCAATATGTATATTTTATAAATGATAAAACCTATGCCCAGAGAATGATTTGCCCACAGTTACACATATAGTAAATACGTAGCAGAGGTAGCCTCAGTCTCAAGTCCACATAAAGTGTAGGAGAGATGAAACTTAAAAAATGATTTGAACATTATGGGATGTGAAAGAAACAAAGAAAATTGATGGATGGACGAACGTGGTAGAAGTGTATGTAGTTTAGCATAATAGAATTGAGGCTAGAAAACTATATTTTAGACAAATTTATGTGACTCTCTAGTAATCTCTTTAATCATTTTGTAAAGCATAAATGTATTAGAGTTGTAATATATAATAATGACAAAATGAACTAAAAAGATCAGTTATCAATTTTCAGTATACATTAGGATACTCCTCTATCAGTGATTCCTGAATAGGAAATTGTTTTTGCTGTTAAAAGTTTCTCATCTATTTTTAATCCTCTCTTTAATATTATAATGAAGTGTTTAGAGGGAAGTGGGACGGAGGGTAAAAGCAGGAAGAGGTTTGCTTTGGTGGTTCTGTAGACAGTAAACAATATTGGAATGTCCCTTTTAAAAAACTAAATACTGTAGTATTTGAGGTATATTATTTTCTTCAGTATTTGATGGTGTATTTGCAAATTAGAATAATTTTCAGACCTGTAAAAGAAGTGAAAATTTAGTTGAATTCTTTGGGTTCAAGAACTTAATTTATTCTGAAATGATGGTTCTTTGGAATATTTCTTAATCCACACATGCAAGTACTTTGCAGTGGGATTTGGGAAAAGAGGATATGTTAATGAAAATAACTTCATTTTTGAATAAACTCTTCATGTAAAACTCACTATATATGTATATGCACACACACACAGATAATACAAAATAGAAAAAATGAGCTTACCAGACATAGATTTATAGATTAGTAAGTTCTTTGTATGTATGTATATAATGAGTTTACCAACCTTTTAGGTAAACTGCCTTCAACCTTTGAGTATTTTTGGTGAGCAATCCAAATAATTTTCACTGTTCTTTCATATTTAATGTCAAATTGATAAAGAATTTGATTATGCTTGATCTTGTTTTCAAATTTTTCTGAAATTCTGGGCTTAGTCTTATTTCTTTGTGTTTTTTTCTTAATCTTATTTCTGAAAGAAGCCCTGGGAGTAATTTGCATAAAAGCAACTGAAAGCCTCACTAAAATTTTATTTTAATAAATAAGTACAATTAAAGTTTTATCTTCAAGGAAGAAAAATTTCCCATACAGTATTTTAAGCAAAGAAATCAAGAAAAGTGACATTTCTTTGACAGAATTTAGAAATTGTACCTATAGTAAAATCTGTCTATGAAAAATTTGCAGAAGAGTTAAAAAAAACCTAATATACAACAATGATTATTTCTCTTAAATTTTAGAGGTGAAAGCATAGTGCTTTATGGAGAATGGGCCATATTGCTCCTTTCACCTGTGCATCTTTATCGTGGGGGATTTCTAGCCTAAGAAGTTGACTGAGGAAAAGTTTTGTTTGCATCTTGGTCCATGACTGAATTCTCAGCCTCACTGCCTCCACTTATTTAGGATTCTCTAGCATGTGGACCAGATTAATCCTGGGACAAACTAGAACTTTTGCTGCCAGTATTGTTTTCATTTTTTATTTGTATAAGAGTTCCTTGGTGATAATAGTAGCAGTGTTATTATTTTGGTACTCTAATATAGGTAATTTTATTACCTTAACAATTCGTAACACAGTTGTTTAGCCTTTAGTCATGACTATGTCCTTATTATATGACTAGAAATGAAAACAGCACTGCTATTAATGTTTAATTTTTTTCTTCTGGGATAGTTCTTTGTTTTGGTTTGTTGAATGGGTTTTTTAGGGGCATTTGTTACAAAATTCTTGGGCTGCATGGGAAGAATTATATATCTAGCATGGTATATGCCCATCTTTTCCCCTCCTTTTCCATACCCCAGTGGCAAATGGGTTAAAAAAGCTCTGGGGTGGGGAAGATGTTCCTTTAGCATTGTTGATACCAAAAATAGACTGGATCAGGTGAGTGTTTGGGTCCATGAAGTCAGAACTTAAGGTATAGGTAGAATAGGTAGATCCTAGGATATTTTGGTATATCTTGAAGTATTAATGATGGTACCTTTATTTGGAAGGAGTAGTATAATGCCTGGTAAGGGAGGCAGAAGGGAAAAAGGAAGCAAAAGAAGAAACAGAGGGAAGGAAAATTAGACCCTCACTTGTGGCATTCACCTTTTAGCTAGGATTATTTAAATGTTTAGTACAGGAAGAGTTAGGAAGGTGAAATGCAAAAGAAAATACACATTTGTAGATTCAAATTTTATTGAAAGTGTATATCTGTATAGCTGCTGCAGACTTTATAAGAAACAGATATTATTGTGCTATATTTTCTGATATCCATTTAAAATTATTGCCTGAAATAATTGAGCTCATGAGTTTAAAGTGCCTATATTTCCTATTATCATTGTTTACCATAGTAAATAAATAGAACGTCATTAATTTTTAAATCTTTTAAAATGAAAGTTTACCTTAATGTCTTTTGCTATTTCCCAATGTAGACTTTGGGTCCACCTAATATTGCTTTGTGATAAAATTGTTGTTCATGAAACACAAACCTGTGATTTCACCCCACTTTAAAAAAAAAATCTTTTCAGGAAGGACAGAACCCAGGCCCCCCACCCTTGATACCAGGACTAGGGCAGCAGGGATCACAAGGTCGAATCCCCCCTCTTAATCCGGGACAAGGACCTGGCCCTAATAAAGGTAAATATGTGTTTGGCTTAATAAAAAAGACCATACTTGACCACTTTGACAATAAGCAGAATTAAGAAATACTTGGTTCTTTTGGTAAGTATGAACATTTGAACCTTCTAGAAAAGAAACAGGACAGCCACTTGAGGTAATTGCTATGTCCAGTTTTATTTTCTTATTAAATTTGATTTAGTAACTCATAAATATGGGGGAAAAATTTGGCTTTTTATCAGTAGGAGTTAGAAATCACTTGGTAATCATAATTAGCCAGGTTGATGTTTGCAATGTTCATGGCCTAATTCAGGAGAGGCAGCTTGGCATTTGGATAGAGGGCTGGACTTGGAATCAGAAAGAACTGTGTTCAGATCCTGTATGTGGCACACAGCCAAGCTGTGTGACCAGTGCAAGGCACTTACCTTGTCAAAGTCTCAGTTTCCTCATCTGTAAAAATGGGGATAATTTCTATAGTAACCTACCTCACAGGGTACTACAAACTTTAAAATAGTACATAAATATTAGTTATTATTGCTCATTTATTTTGAAAGTTTATGGTCTTTAAAAGTGGGCCATTCCATTCTAGATGATTATAAATGAGTGCTTTTAGTCACATTTGGAGTACCAAAGTGAGCACTGAAGTTCAGATTTTTTCCATGGAGAGGAAAAAAAAAACAATTCCAGCTGACTTTTAAAAATACTTCTGTCAGTTGTTGGGTCTCAGATTCTGTGATAAATCACATTTAACTATACCATTGGAAATGAGAAAATAAGCAACAGTGTCAGCGTTATGCATTATGTTTATGAAGTTTGAAATTTTATAAGGGACATAATGGGCAAAATTATGGTAAACTATAGTATTTGAAGTAAGAGCACATGGAAGTCATCATAATCCTAGATTTGGAAGGGTCTTTGAGAAAGACCTCTTAGGACTTAGGATGGTGAATATGTAACTTAAATCAGTGGTCATTTCTATGTTTTATCTTTCAGTCACAATGAAAAGTCATGATATAGTATTTCACCAGGAGTAAAAAAAAAAAAGTGCAGACATTTTTTAAGTGAAGAGAGTAACTATTCAGTGTATAAAGTGTTAAGACTATTGGGTAGTCTGAATTCAGGGGAGAAGTAAGCAGTGGAGTTGTATCTAAATCTGTATTCAATCCTCATGAGAGGTAGCTAAAATAGATAATTTTGGTGATTACTTTGTAATTAATTTACGAAGAATTTCACAATTCTTTTAAACATTTTATTAGATAAACCTTACACCAATTAGAGATGTATTACCCACATTTTACCAGATGTAGAAATAAAGGGGTGGTTCCAAGACTTTGGTGTCCTCACTAACATTAGAATCCCTAAATCCATTGTTGATAAATAGAATTTTTTAATTTGAAGGACTTTAAAATTTATAGGTTTTATGTACTTATTTTAGGCATAAAGTGTGGACAGGGAAAAATTGTTACAGGAATTTATCTTAGTCCCACCAGCATGAAAAGTAATAGTTAAAGTTGGCCAAGAGTGAAAATATGGAAGAAAAGATTCAAAAGCTAAGGCTTTAAATTATTGGGACCTCCATAGAGGAAGAGTTTTGCCCAGAGGTGGAGCCATCACCAAACTGAGAGCCCCTCCTCTCTCTTCCTCTCCCCTACCCTCTGTGTCTGTCTCCATCTGTTTCCTTTTCCTTCTCTCTTTCTCTTTCTTTCTTCCTTTCTCTTTCTCTCTCCCTCTCTCTCTCTTTCTCTCTCCCTCCTCTCTTTCTCCTCCCAGGGACCAAAGGGAGAAGGGAGAGCCGAGAAAGTGGCCCCGCCATCCCCTACTGGATTAATCAACGCCGCCGCCCCCACCACCGGTGGCCACATCCCTTCTAATTTGTAGTGGTGGGTTTGTTTCCTTGGAGGAACAGGGTGTGGGTGAGACTGAATATTTTTTAAACAGATAGGAATGATAGGAGGAATAATACCCATTAGGTAAGTCATAGTAGTGTGCCTTGAACCTCCTCAGGTAAAAGGTCTGCTCTGTCAGAGGCTGCACCAAGTTCAAGAATCACAAGGTGAGAGAAGCTGCTTTTTAGCTGCATCTGTTTGAAGAACGTGGGCCAAGTTGAAATATAGGTACAGGATGTTTGAAAACCAGCTGGCTGATTTATGAGGGCACTTCTTTTTCAGGTATCTTCCTGAGCAAAGATGGCCTAAAAGTGATGTAGTTAATGTAACTTAAAAGGAAGATGAGATACAATAATGAAAAGGTTATAAAGGAAGGAAATATTTCTCTAAATGTTGTCTTTGTCCTAAAAACCATAGATTTTCATATACGTTCATTTTTTTGAGAGAGGAAGAAAAATGAATGAAAAGAAAGTGATAGAGGTATATTGAAATGATGAAAACTAGAATTAGTCTTAAATGCATGAGAAAAGCTTTGGACATGTGACAAGCTTAAATTGTATCCTTTTACTTTTTCAACAGTGCTTTAATTGCTATATGTGTCGAACAGATTTTATATAATGAATGTATATGTTCAATAGCTGAGGAAATAACATTGAAAAATTAGCGATTATGAGTATACATATGCCAGAACAAATTTAATTGGCCACATAATATTTTTTATTCCTTACTTTGTATAAATTTTTAAATGTACTCAAATATTTTCAGAGGAACCTAGTTATTTATTAAATTATTGCTGGGGGAAAATATGTATCTTATTGTACTTTGGAGATATTGATAGAAGAATAACATCTTCCAGCAGAAAGGGCTTAAGAAGATGTTTCTATAAAAAAAAAGTGTAACTTAAGGGCAGTCAACAAAGTTAACGAAGACCTAGTAGAAAGAATCTCAGTTCTAAATTAATCCATTATATTTTAGGAAGAAAATCACTGAATTAAGTTATAATAAGCTATTGAATGAAGAGTTGAGTAGTTAAAGTAGTAATATTGGTGACAATAACTTGGACTTAGTCACAAATTGCTGGCGTGCTTTCTTGGTCTATATTATTAAGTTCACATTTGAATTAATGACTTATTGGTCTTTTTGCTTCTGGCATGCACTATGAATTCTACCTACTGTCTCTTTATGAGCTTTTCTGTAGCATATGGATCATCACTGATTGGCCTTAAGGAAAACACTCTAGCTGTTACTGAAAAGATTGGGAGCAATGACATGTTTTCTAAGAACTCTGACAGAACAAAGAGAAATAATTTGATAAATAAAAAATACTGACTGTATTTTGTAACTTTTTACTTACCTAACAATGAGAAATTTCTTGGAAGGTTTTCTGGAAGACATCATAAAAGTCAGATGTGTTCTCCTTTAGGTGATTCTCGTGGCCCTCCAAACCATCACATGGGCCCAATGTCAGAGAGGAGGCATGATCAGAACAGTGGTCCGGATCATGGTCCTGAGAGAGGGCCATTCCGAGCTGGCCAGGACTGTAGGGGTCCCCCTGATAGACGTGGGCCTCACCCTGATTTTCCTGATGATTTCAACCGACCAGATGACTTTCACCCTGACAAGCGATTTGGCCATAGATTACGTGAATTTGAGGGAAGAGGAGGACCTTTGCCACAGGAGGAGAAATGGAGGCGAGGAGGCCCAGGTCCTCCATATCCTCCAGATCACCGAGAATTTAATGAGGGAGATGGCCGGGGAGCAAATCGTGGCCCGCCAGGTGCTTGGGAAGGACGAAGACCTGCAGATGAGAGATTTCCCAGGGATCCAGATGACCCACGTTTTAGAGGAAGACGGGAAGAAAGGTAGGTGGGTTATGTTTAGGAGGTCTAAGTTGGATTGGCCTTTACTTAAAGTCCTCTTCCATGTAAAAATTTGTTTTGCATTTTGCCTAGGGACATTGGATTTGAAAACATTTTATTGAAAAGAAATTGTGAAGAGACAGCAGTATACTTAATGACCTTTTCTTCTTAATTCTCATACATTCAGGATAGTCTCCTATCTTCACTTTTAAGCTTCCGTATTTCTTTCTTTTACTCACAGAAGTCTTAGAAATTTGGGAGTTTCTCTTCAGCCTTTTTGCCTCTTAGTGTATTTTTTTTTTGGAGGGAGGAAAAGGCAGTTGGGATTAAGTGACTTGCCCAAGGTCACATGACTTGTAAATGTTAAGTGTCTGAGGCCAGATATGAACTCAGTCGGTCCTCCTGACTCCAGGGCTGGTGCTCTATTCGCTGTGCCACTTAGTGTATTTTTAAAGCTTACAGTTGTCATTCTGAATTGAGCTTCGTAAAACTGGTAGAATTTTCTGTATTATTCGTTTGCTTATTACTGACATAAATATATCTTACATATGTTATGTGTATTACACATATTACACATATATTATATACTTATCTGATTTGAATTGCTCATTTTCCTTTCCCTCAGATTATATGTGGTAGGTTAAAGTGGTCAAAAATGTGAAAAATAGAGGAAGACATGTAACAATCAGTGACAGTGAGGATTTCATAATTTGGAGAATCACCACTTAAGTATTAATTTACAAAAAGATTCCTTTAGAAGAATCTGTATTATATTTTAGTATTTAAGTTTATTTGAACCTTGTTCAAGAAAAAAAAATATGTACCCAAAAGAAAGCTTTTCTCTTCACATAGCTTTTTTCTCTTTGGGGGGGGTTTATGCCTTTAAAGTAATAAGGATATTACTTTAGTTGACAAGCACAATTCTCTTTCTGTTTTATAGCTTTAGAAGAGGAGGTGCACCCCAACGGCATGAGGGTCGGGGTCCCCCCCGAGGAAGGGAAGGTTTTCCTGGTCCTGAAGACTTTGGACCAGAGGAAAATTTTGATGCATCAGATGAGGCTACAAGAGGAAGAGATCTTCGAGGCCGAGGCCGAGGTACTCCACGAGGTATGAGTCAAAGAGGAGAGGCCATTGAAAACCTTTAAGAAGTGTCAGGATAAATAAAGTTATTAAAGTCCTGGAAAATAATTTGTGTGTGTAGTATTTAAATACATTTTTAATTGCATAGGAGGACGGAAAGGCTTACTTCCCACACCAGATGAATTTCCTCGATTTGAAGGAGGACGAAAACCAGACTCGTGGGATGCAAATAGAGAGCCAGGTAAAGAAATGAGGAAGTGTGATTAGCACATAGGGACTATAAACAGGAGACAGTATAAACGTTAACATATAACCTAAGTACCTCTCTCCACATAAGTAATATTAGTTGCTTTTCCTCTAGCTTTAATCTGAACCATCTAGTGGTTTGATATGTGCATTAATTTTTGAGTTAACTAACTAGAATTTCTTCGTGATACTACCTTTTTGTGTTCATTTTAAGATCCATCTCACAGTATTTTCCAAATCATGAAACTACAAGGATGTTCCTACTCACTCATATATGTGACAGAGTATTTTTTTCCCTTTGACCAGGCCATGAGCATTTCCGGGATGGTCCACGTCCTGATCACCCTCCTCATGATGGGCATTCTCCTGCCAGCAGAGAACGTTCTTCCTCTCTCCAAGGCATGGATATGGCTTCTTTACCCCCCCGAAAGCGACCCTGGCATGATGGACCTGGAACATCTGACCACAGAGAAATGGAGGCTCCAGGTGGACCTACAGAGGATCGAGGCAAAGGTAAAAATTGCTATTTCAGATTCCTGGGGATTTGTGAAATGGCCTCACTACCAAAGCTATAGTGACAGTTAATTTATATTGCCAGGAAATTCTTCAGGGTAACCTTTCTCATTTCTAGAATGTGCTGTTGTTCCCTATTGAGCCTTCCTATCCACCAAATATGATTTGGTGGATATTCTTGATATCCTTGATATGACACAGGTTCAAGTATAAATTTAATGTATTAACAAGCACTTATTAAGCACTTTCTCTGTGCTAGGTACTGTGTTAATGCTTTACAAATATGATCTCATTTCATCATTTTAAATGCAGACCAATGATTGTAGGCCCTTGCTCTCTCATGCTTACAACTTAACTTTATAGGAATGAGAACTATTTTGTAGGCACTAATTTGGTGTATTCACTATTTGGGAGAAGTAATCACTGCATTATAAAAGATATTTTGGTAGCCTAATAGGTGGATTATATGGTCTGAGATATAGGTCTCTGTGTCTGAAGTACTTTTCATTGCCAAACTATCATAGTGCTTGAAATTTCACTTGTACTGTTAAAAGATTCATCCCTTAGGATCCTGATGGTTTATTGGTTTTACTCCTTCTTAGCTTCCTTTGAAAGGTTGTCATCCAGGTCATGCCTATTAACCCTGGGTATTCCCCCAAGGCTCTTCCTGAGCCCTCTTCTCCCTGTTATATATTATTTTGCTTGGTGATATAATCATCTCCCATAGATTGAATTTATATATATAAATTTATATATATAAATGTTATCTGAGAACCATATATAAATATTTATATGGTTTTATATATATATATATATATATTTATATATATGGTTCTCGGATAAATTTTTTTATTAATTTTTTTTTTCAGTTCCAGATTCTCTCTATCCCGCACTCACTTCCCTAACCACTCCAGTGAGGAATACAAAGCTCATTACAAATATGAAGTCCTACAAAACAACTTTCTGTATTAGTCATGTTCTCTCCCCTTTCTCACCCCAACCTGAGAGTGGGGGGAGGGGAGGAAGAGAGAAAAATATGCTTCAGTGTGCATTGAGTCCTTCAGTTTTCTCTCTGGAGATGGATAGCACATTTCTTCATGATTCTTTGGGAACTCTGATATGCAGTTGTGTTGATCAGTTATTAGGTCTTTCACAGTTGATTATCTTTACAGTATTGCTGTTATTGTGTAAATTGTTTTCCTGTTTATTTCACTTTGTATCAGTTCATGTAAGTCTTAGGTTTTTCTGAAATCCCCTTCATCATGTCTTACAGTACAAAAGTATTCCATTTCAGATCTATTTGTTTAACCCCAGCCTCTCTCCTGATCTCCAATTGCCAGTTAGACATCCTGGAGTGGATGGCTTGTTTTAACATTTTACATTCAGTACATTCAAGACAGAACTCTTCATCTCTCCCCGTGAAATATTTCCAAACTTCTCATCCTTAGCTTTTCTCTTACCTTTCATATCCAGTTAGTTGTCAAGTCTTGCTGTTTTTACCTTTATAACATTTCACACATGCCCTGTTTTCTCCTCTTAAAATGGCCACCACCCTGGCATACACCTCCTCACCTCATTCCTGGACTGCTGCAGTCACCTTGTAGTTTCCCTTCTTTCACATGTTTCTCTCCAGTAGATTCTCCTCCACTCAGCTGTCAGTGCCTGTGTGATCATGCCACCCCACTCGTTCTCATTTAAACTAATAGCTCCCTTAATACTTCCAGGATCAAATATAAAACGTTTGATTTTTAAGTCCTTCATAACTTGGCCTCTTTACTGTTTTCATAGGCTATCCTCTCTACTCATCTGTCACCTGGCTTCCCTCAAATTGCAGCTAAAGCCCTACCTTCCCAGTCCTTTTCTTTGAGACTACTCCCCAATTCATCCTGTATATATCTTGTTTGTACATCATTTTTATGTTGTCTCTCCCATTAAACTGTGAGCTTCTTGAGAGCAGGGACTCTTTTCTTTGTACCCTCACTGTAGGCATTTAGTAGGATAAATGTTTGTTTGAATGACTTTAAACCTATTTTCAAAATTCTTCCATTAAAAGTAAAATTCTGTTTTGAGAATGAAGTACAAGACAGGGTACAGATGAAGGGAGGTATTGAAATGTCTACTTCCTAATTTCTCCAAGGGTTAAGTCTAAAGAACATTCACTTAACTCCAAATGCTATAATCTGGGTGAATTATTTATCACAATGAGATTTATATAATGCTTTGCAGTTTACAAAGCACATTCCTTACAATTCTGAGAATATTTAATGTAAACATTATGTTTTAGAGATGAGGAGATTGAAACACAGACAAGTGACTAACATCCCCATTAATTACTAAATGGCTGAGCTGGGACTTGCACCTGGCTATGTAGCAAAAATTCAGATGAGAAATAAATTTACTGTTGTTTCAGGACGAGGTGGCCCAGGACCATCCCAGAGAGTGCCAAAATCTGGAAGATCCAGTTCGTTGGATGGAGATCATCATGATGGATACCACAGAGAGGAACCTTATGGGGGTCCTCAAAGCAGTGGCACCCCTTCCAGAGGAGGAAGGAGTGGAAGTAACTGGGGGAGAGGAAATAATATGAACTCTGGCCCATCCAGGCGAGGAGCATCAAGAGGTGGTGGAAGGGGTCGGTAGAAGAGGTTTTGGCTGGGAAGCCCCCAGTCTTAACTGGACAGTATTTAAATAATTCTTGTGGACTCACCAAGAGAAACAAAAGGATTCCTACACCACCACAGCACTGGTTGGACTCTTCACTGGGCTATTTTACACCCAGTAGCTCCCAATAAGGTCTTCTAGATCAATAGACTGCTACTGGCTACATCATGGTAGCTGGTTTTCTGTTTTGTCCTGTCCACCTTTTTTCTCACCCCTGCATTGTTTTGTGGAGATAAAAGCTGGAAATTTTTTTTTTTGTAGTGTTGTGAGACATGGAGCACCTCCACAAATTTGAGTTCATGTCTAATTGGAAACTTGTTTCTATATGTACAGTTTGTCAGAAAAAAAAAAGTTAAGTTGTTTTTGTATGAATACAGAATGTGATTTGCGTAAGAATTAACAGAACAATCATTGTGTCATGATTTTTATTTACAACTACAGTTGTGAAATACATGCCTTAAACGAAACCCTGAACTTCTATATTTCAATATCCCTAACGTTTTTAAACTCTTTTGAGTTGTTAAAGAAATTCTCTTAGTGGAATAGTAAATGATACTCCAAACTGAAGTTTGGTTGTGAAATACTGTGTGAGGTAGATTATCCTTCCATCACCTAAGCTTCTAAGAATGGATTATGAATTCATTTGAAGTCAGAAGCTCCTTATCATACAATAATAATCTACTAGAATATCCTACAAATGGAAATGAATCGATCACAATGTGTGAATAGTCTCTCTCCTGGTGCCAGTCCCAACATGGCTGTCCAGCAAAAGTTGGTCACTGTGAATTTCACGACCAAATCACCTAATCCTGGATCCTATGACCCTTCTTCATGGGCAAGCTCTTTTCTTCTCCTCACCTGAGGCAGAGGTAGGGTTGAAGCTACTTCCATATGCACTCTTCATGACACCACAACCAGAAAAACACTGCTAGTACCAATAACTGAAAGCATTTCTTTGAACTATCGTGTTTTCACCACTTAAATGAAATTGTCATTTAATTTTTTTTTACCTTCTGTATTTCATAAAAGTTATAAAGCAGCACTTTTTCAGAATTGTCTTCTCCACCAATACATATCCTTGTAGATGGTAAATTAGTTTGAGAAGACTTATTTCATATAGGTCATTGTAGGAAACTTTACTCTTCTACCCCTAAAGCAATATATGTTCCATCTCATAAAGCAGAAACAGAAAATATCTACTGAGAATTCCTTTAAGATTACAGTATTGAACATAGTATATTACATGGAAAGAATTTTTGTGAATATACTTATCTATAAATGATAACACTTTTCCCCCACAAATGCATTCATTATACTAAAATGTTTTTTTAATAACTGGCAGCTAGCGGCACAGGCTTCCTCTTAAGTTGTATTACCTGGGTAACAGTAAGCAATGAATGGAGCTTCACCATAGTATCATTATAACTAAACAAGTCATGAACAAGAGTTGTCGATCATAGCGTGTTTTAAAAAACCATTATGCTTTTTATATTTTTACTTCATATTTGAACAGACCTTTGAATTTAAGCAAAATAGTAAGTACTCTCTATTGGGTACAATTGTTTTGTGAGAATGATTTAAGATTTGGACTTCAGTATATTGTGACTTTTCTCTGGATAGCAATCCAAAGCATATGTGTAATTAAAACTTTAAAAAGTTGTTGGCAAAAAGTCACAAAGGGAACATGTTGAAACTTAAGACTATTTCAGAAAGGGAGGTAAATCATCTTCAAAGTTTAGGGCTACTCTACTAAATGTTTGGTTCAAAATATTTTTTCTTTTGTGCTATTTACTGCTAGAGCAAGAAAAGAAATCAGGTCAGTTTAGCTGCTTCATTTTAAAGGACCCAGGACCAAGTAAATGACTTTTTAATTTAACTTCCACCACCAACTGGGAAATTAGCATTTGGCAGTATTGACTTTCTATGCCTTGAAACAAAATTCAAGAAACAATTTATCATTTGGAGCTAGAATCTTAGTGATCATCTATCTAGTCTAGGGCCCTCAACCTTTTTGGTATCCAAGGCCCTTTCTTTGTTGGTCTGGTAAAACCTAGGGACTCCACAGAATCATGTTTTTAAATTTAAAAAGTACATTGGGTTATAAAGGAAACCAAGTCTATTGAAGTAGTTTTCAAAATATTTTTAAAAACAAGTTCATAGACTCTTAGATTAAGAGAGCCTGAAGAATCCAGGGCTTCTCATTTTCAGATAAAAGTGACTGAGACCCAGAAAAGTTAAGTAATTTGCTCCAGGGTAAAATGTCATTATTAAGGAATTCAAGTTTATTTCCAAGGGCCTATCTGGGAATGGAGGGGATAAATAAGAAAAATCAAATTCTCCAAAGTTGATAATTAAAATGAATACTTTTTAGAAACCCAAGGGATAACTTATGTAAATAACAAAAGTCATCAATAAAACCTTATTTTCTAAAAACCAAAAGCTAAATGCTCCGACTTATATTAGGCTGTTCTCCAGATTTATTAAAGCATTTCTTATAATTTTAAAGTTTTATGCCTTGATCAAAAGCAGTCAAAACTCAGTCTATAATGAACTGCATTGTTGACACGATTCTATTCCTGGAGAATAATCCATTTATTAAATGCATAAGAGATAATGTACATGGAATTCTGAACTGTAATGGTCACTATACATATTAAATATTATTATTTTTAATTTGTATAAAAATTAAGTCTTTAACGAATAGCTCAACTCTCCATTAATGCTGTTTTATATATAAGACAGGCATTGGTCTTAAAGTCTCTTTAAAATTTTAAGTCAGCATTAATAACAAAAGCGCTTGGCTTATAAATATTATATACTGTCAATATAAAGTCTTTTTCAGCCAGTTATACTATGCCTATTCTAAATAGACTGCTTACTGTAATATAATGGATTAGACAAAGACACACATTCATGCAAAATGCTCATTAAGGATTCTTCACAAGGTAATCAGTGGTATCAATTTTTCTGATGTCAAAATTTATTGTAACACAATACATTAATACAGTACTATGATACTGTCTTTATTTGAGAGGTAGTTATCCCCATTTTACAGACAGGGAAACTGAGGCAGGAAGTTCTAACTTGCCCAAGTCCACGTAGTATATTCAAAGAATTTTAGTGAGAGTATTTGTACCAGGGGCATAACCTGAGTTTACCATAAATGGGAAGTAGGCTATCATACATATCTACTTGGCAGTTACCATCTCCTGTAAGGTTTGGATGTTCAAGATTACTCAAGACTTCTGGACATCAGGGAAATCTGATAGCACACACCCAAGTTCAACTACACGTGTAAATATTGCCCAGCATTTCTGTTCTGGAATTCAAGCTGCAATCAGTTTTTAGTGCCACTTGGTGCACTGCTTTCTATTAAGAGTACTATATGTTATAATCTAGCCTAAAATCACAATGGTGAAGCCAATTATTCAAACTGATAAAAGTCTCATTCAAGATCTGCACATTTTAAATATATAACGCTATAGTACTTGTCTCCTGACTACCTTTTGATAGAATTTTTCAATTGTTAATCAGTAGACTCACAAGTTTAAACTGCAATATAAGCTTGTAAATAAAAAGATGGTATTTAGTAAGACTTGAAACCTAGGAATAACAAGAACAAGGCGGTTTAGAGTCCACTAACGAAAACACCAACAGTACCTTACGATTTTTTGTCAGTTTACAAAGTTGTATAATAACATTAAAAATTCTTACATTAGTTATAACGGAAAATACATATATGGTTTAACTAATTTGCTCCTCTCTTTGGACACAACATAACTTCCGTAGTAACTTGCTGATTCCCTAAGTTCTTTCATGAGGTTTTCCAGCACCAGACGCAAGTTGTGGGAATCCTGCCCGAAGGCCGGACGTTTGTCCTTGTCACTTCAGCTTTCCGAAACACTGACCATTCTCCTTTAATCCCACAAGGCACTATAATGGCAACTTCTTAAGTCAAACTCAAGAGAAAATAGCGATGAACTACAGAAGTACAAGTAAAACTAGGCTTTTAATATTAAAATTGCACTTAAGCCTAAGCGCACCCTACCGTAAAAGCAGACATCAAGGTGAAGCCTGGGCTGCTTAAAGTTGTGAGCGAGAAAAAAAGGCCACTGTGGTGTAAGTATTGTGAGCTCCTGCAACTTTAAATGAAAGAAAAAGAAATGAAAGTGGAATACGCCAGCCCCAGTTAAATGAAATAAAAACTGGCTAATTTTAGACAAAAGCCCAAACGGAAGTCTCCTGCTTTTTCACCGGCCTTATTTTAATTCAATGACAACCTCAAAAGCTATTCCACAGGTAAAGTCAAAATTCACCGGAGAGATGATCGCGGTTAATTCACAAGCCATTTATTCATATCAGGAAGGTGCCGAAATCCAGGAGCTGGGCCCCTGGCTCCGTTTCACGAGCTTCCAGGCTCCTTCACCCCCGGGCTGCCGCCCACGTCTGGTCACCCGCCCGCGGGGCCGGGCAGGTCACGCGCAGGGGCACCGCCGCACAGTCTCCCAGTGCGCTCCAGGGGCGCTCAGCTCACACCGGCAGGGTCCGGGCCAGGCCGCCGCAGAGGCCACCAAGCGCGTAACGCAGGGCCGGGCCGCTGCCCCAGGGCAGCAGGCCGAGCAGCGCGGCCAGCAGCGCAGCCACCTGGGAGGCGGCGCCGAGCGCCGTGAGCACCGTGCTGCGCAGCACCAGCGCCGCGTAGAGCGTGCCGCCCAGCGCCGCCAGGTAGAGCAGCGCGCCCCGCGACGGCCGCTCCTCGCAGCGCAGCAGCCGGAGGCAGGCGGGGCCCCCGCGCAGCAGGGCAGCGGCCGCCAGCGCGAACACGGAGCCCAGCGACCAGAGCAGGGCGAACTTGCGGGCGCGAAGCAGCAGCATCGGCGCGTAGAGCGCGGCCAGCCCGAAGCAGAGCGCCGCCAACACCAGGCACACCCCGCTCGCCGACAGGCGCTGCCAGCGCGACAGGCTCGGCAGGCACGGGGGCCCAGGGCCCGGCTCGGGATCCTCAGGCGGCAACGCCGGGCCCCGCAGCCAGGACCAGCCAACGCGGCCTCGGCCCGGGAAAGGGTTCGCTCGGCCTAGCCATACTCCCACCGAGGACGTCCTCCCGTCCTCCGCCGCCTCCTTTCCCTCCGCGGGCAACAGGGGCACTGTATCCGCCGAGCCGGCGCCTTTCGACTGGGCCAAGTATTCTTGCAGCTGCCGGTTGAGGTCCGCCATGTTAGAGGGGGCGGGTGTCGTCGGCAGTACATCCGGGTTACCTGTAGTCGCCCACATGAAACTGCCTAGTGAGTTTCGCCAGGGGGCGGGCACGTGCAAGGCAAGAAGGGCGGGGCAGGTAGCCGCGAGGCCCGGAGAATGTTGACCTCCCTCATCCTCCACGCCACCCCCCCTCCACAATCCCTGTGATGTTTGGTCTAACCACACCCTTGTTCTTGTAGGGCTATTAGGGGATGGGATGTAACATTATGACTGGGGTGCACACAAACTTTACACAAAATTGAGATAGGACCTGAGAGTTAGATAAAGGGTTGAGGCACCCACACAAGTCTTTAAAATGAACATTAATACAAGAAAAGAGGGGGCGGCTAGGGGGCGCAGTGAAGCGAGCACCGCCCCTGGAGTCAGGAGGATCTGAGTTTAAATCCAGCTTCAGACACTTGACACACTTACTAGCGGTGTGACCTTGGGCAAGTCACTTAACCCCAATAGCCCCTCCAAAAAGAAAAAAAGAAAAGTACAATACTTTTGAAGGACTTAGAAGTCCTGCCCTCATGGAGTCTATAGTTTGATTAGGGTTTGTGATACCAACAAGATGATAAACGAGGTTTGGAAGGACAGACCAAAAAGAATAGAAAGTGTCTACAATTCCAGAGAAAACTTCCCATATTTAAGTGAAAGTCAGTTTTCCAGAAATTCAGTTTAGACCAATATCCAACCACATACATCTGACTTCCAGTATAACAAAGTAAACTCAAAATACGGATGTGCTCTGATAATTAAAAGTTTTCATATTTGCATTCTCTCCGTCCTTCCTCCTCCCCACCACACCGAGGAAGCAAGAGTAGCAAAACCTTGTTAAAACATGTAGAATCAAGCAAAACAAACTTTCTCCATTTGCTGCGTCCAAAACAAAGCTTTTAGGAGATGGGTAACAGGTCTCTGCTTGAGTCCTGTGGAATTGTGATTGATCTTTTGAGTCATATTATAAAAAGTAGAAAAGAACCAAATATTGTGCCTTTCACAGCTGGAGTCAGGAGAATTCTTAACCAAACAAGTGACAGAAATGTAAGAAAGACTAGACAGTTTCACATATGTGAAATGGAAAAGCTTTTGCATTAATAAAATCGTTACCACTAAAATGAGAAGAGACGTACTCATTAGAAATAAAAAAAACGCATCCTATGTCTGGTACCAGTTAAATGCCCCAGAGCTACCCACATATGTGCCAGAGCAATTCTCTAACACATAATCAAAGACTGTGAATGTTCTCAAAAGAAGAACTGCGTACCATTAACAGTTATAATAAGGAAAATACAAATCAAAACATCCGACTTTATTTCATACCCAAGAAGCTGGCAACGATGACAAAACCAATTGGAATGGTCAGTGTTGAAAGAGTGGTAAGCATTAAAAACACGAGTAAAACACCGTTTCTGGAACTGTGAATTGGTCCAACCACTTTGTAATCGTGGAAAGAAAGCGACCACAATGTCCATACCCGTTGACCTAGATACCTGGCTGCTAAGCATAATACCCAAAGGGATTATAGCAGCACATTTTCTTTTTAGAAGAGGATTGGAAACAAAGATGCCTATGAAGAAAGAGCTAACTAAATTCTGTTACATGAATGGAGTACTGCTGTACTGTAAGGAATGATGACTATGAGGAATGCAGAAAGGCATGGAAAGCTTGTATGAGTTGATATAAAATAAAGTAAACAGGAAAATAATATACATAATGACTAACAATATAAATAGAAATTTAGCAATAACAATAGAAATAGAAATTGGTAGCCTGTAATAGAAAGAATAGCCAGAAGAGAAAACAAGTGCTTTGAAATTATAATGACCAAGCTAAGTCCCAAAAAAACAGATATGGAGAGATGGAGCATTGTATGCAGAACGCTGCAAATACTGGACAACTTGGCTATTTGTGGATTTCTTTTAACTTAAAAAAATTATTTTCAATAAGATAGCTCTTTGGGAGTAGGAAACATGGAGGGAAAAATTGGAAAATTAAAGTGGAAGCAATTCATTTTTAAAATGGAAAAAGAGGCCCTAATTGTCAATAACCCATATATATCAAATTTTGCCTTGAAGTTGAC
>CM053596.1:224683621-224699118 GCA_028646575.1 Pseudocheirus occidentalis | reverse complement strand
AAATGTTTAACAACCAACTCTCTGAAAACAAAATGTATCAACAACAAAGTTTGAAGCTTAATCTGCATTATTAACATTTTCTCCATCATTTTCTTTAGTCTAGAAATCAACACAACAATACATTTAGCTCTGGTTTTGTAGTTTTCTTATTTCTGAGGTGTAAATGCTCACTGAACATTTCACCATCCACTCTTTCAAGCAGCACAAGCCAGCCCTAGCACACCCTTGAAGCTTAGGTGCTGTTAGCCATCCTTCGTTCTCAAAGAGGGCCATGACATCAAGGAGATAATGCCACGACATGCAAGTGACCTGGATTTAAATGAGGCAGGGCTGTGCAAAGCCACTAGCCGCACTTTTTCCTCCAGAGCCATCTGGGTCCAGCAGTAAGCTATAGATCAGTGGTGAGATATAGATCAGGACGACTGGAGATGGTCCCCATGAAGGTTAGTAAAGTAAGGTTGAAGAACTAAAGGGCAGAAGCTATAGGGTGGGAGGTGGCAAGAGGATGATGTTAGGGCCAGCAACAGAGACAGGCATCTGATAGAGCTGAGGAGACAGAATTGAAGGTCGCTAACCTGATGTTGGGTTGTTGGATGCCACTTCTGATGATGAAGTGTACCTTTTCCAGGTTGGACATAGGTCGTTCTGTGATAGGACTTTCTTCCTCGAAGGCCTCCTCTCCATTGCTCAGCCTCCTTGTCACCTAACACAGGATGAGAGCAGAAAGTGGAAAAAGCGGGGAGAAGCATGGAAGGAAGCCTCTTCTGGAGAATTCTCTCCACAGAACAAAACTGCTGTGTCCAGAGAGCCATGGGGATGTGAAGGGAAATACATTTGGACTTAGAGTGAGTAGGGGAAAAGTTGTCCTGTTGTATACATCTGGGAAGGGAAAGCAAATACACAAAATCCCCAGCTCCTGGGGTAACAAGTTAGGGTTAAAAATCTGAGAGGACCGGGTCTCTACAAAGATTCCCCAAACCAATCTGATTCTCTGTTTCTAAAGTCAGCATGGGACTTGTTTCTCTACAAGAGGATTCTAGGTAGGGGTGGTCCTGCTTTCCCCTGCCTCAACTGGACAGGTTCCTGACTGGAATATATAGTCCCTGAGTATGTGTGGACTCTACAATCTGGAATCCATCCACCCCTTCTAACTTTATCTTTCAATTCTTTCTGATCTGCACCCTGCATTTGCTGCTCGTTATTCATGGTTACTGCCCCTTTTCTTTATATCACATTCGACCTCAATCCCATGTTCATTCCTTTTCCCCATTTTTTACTGTTCCTTCTTTTCTTTTTTTCCTTCTCTTCCTCCCTCCCTTCCTCTGTCCCTCTCCTTTTTTCTCTTTCTCTTCTTTCCTTCCTCCCTTCCCTTCTTCCCTTCCTCCTCTCCCTCCATCTCTCCCTTCCTTCCTTTCCTTTTTCCTTCATCCTTTCCTCTCTTCCTTCCCTCTCTTCTCCTTTCCCTCTAAAATCTTATGATTAAATCATAGAAATCTTGCAATTTCTGGAAGCTGAAAAATTAGAAGGAACATCAGAGATCATCTAGTTCAACCCTTTCCTTTTACAGATGAGAAAAATGAGAATCAGAGAAGGGATGTCACTTGCCTGAGATGATACAGCTAATAAATGATAAGGTTATTTTGTAATAACATGAGAACACTTGAGGAAAAAAATTGGAAAAGAAATGAGAGCTATGGAAGAAGGTATTAGAAAGGGAATGAACAATTTGGTCCAAGAGGTACAAAACTTTGTCCAAACAACAAATTCTAAAAATCAGAATAAACAAACAGAAGTCAATAACTCCATGAAGCAATAAGAAATATTAAAACAAAGTTCAAACACTGAATATATAGAAGAAAATGTAAGGTATTTCAGCAAAAACAGCTCACCTCAAAAACAGATCACAGTGAAAAAAAAATTAAGAATCATTGCATTATGTGAATGCAATGACCGAAAAAAAGAGCCTAGATCTCCTATTTCAAGAAATCTTAAAACTCTCAGGAATATCATAGCAAAAATCCAGTTTTCAGTCAAAGAAGTACTGCACAAGCAGCCAGAAAGAAAGAATTCAAGTCCCAGGGAGTCAGTCAGAATCACACACAATTTAGCAGTCAACACTACACAGGAACCTCTAGAGGTCTTGGGATACAATATTCCAGAAGGCAAAGGGCATTTCAGGAATCCTGATGAAAATAGCAAAGTTGCATAGCTACTTTGACATTCAAACACAGGAGAGAAGAGAAACATAAAAACATGAATGAACAATAGTAAAGAACTAAACAAGGCTAAGCCACTTATGTTCAAATATATTATCACTAAGGGTCATAGAGGCAGTACAATTAGACAAAGCCTGGGAGTGCTTCCATTATATATTATCTTAAGAAGAAAATGGAAAGGACTGGGGGGAAAGGACTACATGGGGTGAGAGAGAAGGGGAGGATTACTAGGGACAATTATTTCACATGATCAGGGTGTGCAAGTAGACGTATACAAACAAGGAGCATGGGATGTAGGAGAATGGCTGACACTTGAACTTCACTCTCATCTAAATGATTAAAAGAAGAAAGAATACATACGCATGCAGGCATGCAGAGCTGGGTGGAGAAATATATTTCACTCAGCAGAAAAATAGGAAAGAAAGGAGGGAAGGAAAATTAGAGAGAAGGTAGATTAAGGAAAGGATTAGTCCTAAGCAAAACAAGAATGCATAAAAATATTTATAGCTCTTTTTGAGATGGTAAAGAATGGAAATATTAGGCAGTGCCCATAAACTGGGAAATAGATGAACAAATTACTGTATATAAATATGATGGAATACCATTAGGCTGAATCAGTGCAATGACTAACTATAGCTCTGGAGAACTAATGATGAAACATAAAGCCCACCCGCTGATAGAGAAGTGAAAAATTCAAAATGCAGAATGAGGTAATTTTTTTTAATACAGCCACTATGGAAATTTGTTTAAGTTTTGATTGACTATACATATACATACATTTTGTTTTACTTGTGTTTGACTCTTTGTGACTCCATTTGGGGTTTTCTTGGCAAAGATACTAAAGTGGTTTAACATTTCCTTCTCTAGCTCATTTTACAGATGAGGAAATTGAGGCAAACCAGGTTAAGCGACTCGCTACACACCTAGTGTCTGAGGTCAGATTTGAACTCAGGAAGATGAGTCTTCCCAGCACTCTGAACTGTGCCACCTAGCTGCCCCTACACACACACACACACACACACACACACACACACGAATATTTTACTAATCTACATGTGTATGTTATTTATACATGTATGTGACTTTGCTTTTCAAGATGGGGAGAGTATAAGAAGCCAGACTTTGGTCGATTAAAACAAAATAGAAACAAATAAGTGATTGGACTAGAATGCAAACCCAGAGCCTTAGATGCCAAAACTCTGTCCATTACACCAAGCTACCTCTCATTATTATAAATTATTATTTGAATCCTATCCCTTGTGGGTTATTATTTATCAGTTATTAAGATTGTTGAATTCTAGGTTTATGTGGCTAAAATCTGTCTCACCCAAAAAGTCTACTCTAAAAGGTCAGGCTGACCTCAGAGATGTTCCAGGGAGGAAGATGGTTGTAAAGAATCCTACCCAGGGCCAATTTTGGGTCCACTCAAAGCTTGTGTTTTGGATTCCCCAAAATAGATAGATTGTACCTGCTGCTATATATTTCAAAATGTCCTTGTCTTGGAGACTATGTACTGCGTATGTGAGGCCAATCAGGCAAATGTCCTTTTACCTTGTCTAAAGTCTTTATAAAAATGTAAACTCATAAAGACTTGAAGAAGGGGGATCAGGGTCTCTCTCTCTCTCTCTTTCTCTCTCTCTCTTTCTCTCTCTCTCTCTCTCTCTCTCTCTCTCTCTCTCTCTCTCTTTTTTTTTTCCCTCTCCCCAAATGCCCTAATAAATTTCTATCTAAAACTATTCCAGATTCCAGATGCTGGGGTTTGTTCTCATGAACAACACCATCCTCCAAGCCCAGCTCAAATCTAGTATTTCCATGAGACACAATTGAGACAATGCATCAAAAACAAATTTGTATCTAGACTATCTACGTATGAGTTTTTGTTATTACTCCAGACCTTAGTAGCCTCTTTTCTTTGAGCTCTTTTCACATTTTCTTGATCCCCATTAGGCATCAATCATATATGGCCTGACATTGTTCTTCAACTATACACGAGTCTTGTTTACTCTACTGAACTCTAAACACCTTGAGAGTAGGGATTGTGTTTCACATTTATCTATAGCCCTTACAGTGCTCAGCTCAGATCTGGGCACACAGTAAGGCTTCCATAAATATTTATTGAATGGAATAGAATATCCCTTCCAGGTCTCCCTATGAATTTTCCACAAAGTCCAACATTATCTTTGTGGATCTCAAGTCTTTTCATCTCCTTAATCTCTATGACTTGTGTCCACGATTTGCTCATTTTTCTCTATTCAGTCTCACACATTATTTGTACCCCATTCTCTGGTCTCTTCTCTGAAATGTTTGGTGGCAAAGACCTGTTACTCAGAAGATATAAGTGGATTTTTCCTTCTTTGTGGGGGGGTGTTCAGGAAAAGGGAGTAGATGAGTAGAAAAGGGTAAAGCAACATACAAAATAATGTGAATTTAATTCAAGCATCTGGAAATTATTCTACACCTTCATTAAACAGAAGCATCCCTATCTTACAGATGAGGAAACTGAGGCCCAGAGAAATAAACTGAATTACCCCAAATCATAAAGTAGAGCAATGACAGAACCAGAACCAGAATGCAGGTCTACTCTCATATTCTTTCCACTACGCCCACACTGCCCACCAGTGCCTCAGGGAGGACATCTCTGGACAGCAAGGAAGTCACAGAATGGAGAACAGCCCTGTCTTACATCCCTTACCTCTTCTGTCAGTCTGGACGAACGCTTCAGCTTCATGGAGGAAATGTCTCTGTTGCCCTTGTTCTTCCAAGTGGAATTCTGAATAAGAGAAAAATGAAGGAAGCCCAAGGGTGAAAGAGATACATAGGTTTGGGAGGGGAAAAAATAGTGGGGGAGAGAAATGAAATCCTTGATTGTGTGAAAAGAACCAGCAAATCAATTCCAGAGCTTGTGAAACGTGTTGGGCAATATAAAGTTAAAACAACAACCACAACCACAACCACTCTCTGCTCTAGTAGCTGTTTAGTTCAATGGCTAGTACACCATGTTGGAGAGTCTCAGGTTTGATCAACCTGGCTTTTCTCTCTTTCATTGCTGCAGACTGTACCTCTTAATTTATATTCTTTACATTTTTTAAAGCCCAATGCAAATGCCGTTTCTTCTAGAAAGCCTTTCTGATCTCATGCTCCCCTACCCTTCAGTAATAACCAGTTCTCAACCTTCCTAATGCTGTGACCCTTTAATACAGTTCTTTATGTTGTGGGGACCCCCAACCATAAAATTATTTTCGTTGCTACTTTATAACTGTAATTTTGCTACTGTTATGAATTGTAATGTAAATATCTGATATGCAGGATATATTTAAATTGAACATAACCCACAGGTTGAGAACCGCTGCCTTAGACCTTTAGACTTCACGTAGAACTGGTTTTTTAAACTCTTATTATGTAAAGTAATTACTTTTATTAGACCATAAACCCCAAGAGGGCAGGATTCATGATTTCTCTAAACTCTGTATGTCTCATAGCACCTATCATAGTGTTCTTCAGATAGGGCACATAAGGTGTGCTTTCTTGATTATATGGCATGGTAAGGTATGGTAAAGTATGGCACAGTATAGTACAGTATGGTATGGCACTTTATTGCATCTGCTAGTCTGGTCACAGACTGATTTCTTAGCACATCTTCAAACAGATACACATACACACATGTGTGCACATGCACACACACCACACGCATGCATGTCTGTATATGTGTCTACACATACATGCATGTACATACACACATATATGCATATATGTATATCTCACAGCTACAAACTGGCTTCCTAACAATGACCAGCCATGTCATATATAATTATTGTTGATCACAAAGGTTAAACAGATGAGAAAGTTCAATCATCTTCACCTGATGAAGACTCTCTACTACATCTCCCACAAATTCAATATTTGTTCTAATAGTCCATCAAATATTGAAGTTAAGAGTTCATCACCACTAATTATCTTCACCTCCGCTTCCACTGCTGTGGACATACCTTGAACCTCATTAGCACTTGAAACTGCTCCATGCTCAAGATCTTGAACTCAGAGCTCCCTTCACTGTGAACACAACTGCCTCACCTTCCATTTCTTTCTCTCCCTCCCATCTACTAGACCTGTTGCATACACTCATTGTGACCTCGAATCCCTTGATGCCTCCCTATTCTTTCAGGCCATCAACCATATTCTGGACATAGAGGATGCTCTAAGTGAGGAAATTCAGGAGCCCTTAGTTTGGGTCAGTAGGGATTAAGGGCTTCTGAATTTCCTCACCTCTCTCAAATTCCTCAATCAGAGTTGCTTGTGTTGGCTGTCTCTTTGATGGAACATGACCCAGTTTTTAAGGCCAGAATAAGAACACAATGGGTGCCAGGGCCCTGCAAAGTCAGCTTCGTGCTGATGGTCATATGACTCAAGCCCAGGAGTCGGGACTTATTTCTGGCTTTTCTCTCATCTACTCTACAAGAGGATGAACTCTATGAGTAAGGTCCTCATTAGTGAGAACTAGGGTTCTGATTGAGTCATCTGCACACTCTTTGTAGCCCTAATCACCAAACATACACATTCGTCACTGCCAGGGTGTGTGAAGGAAGCTAGTCTGTGACCATTTGGTGGCTGAGATTGGGAATTAGTCAGAGCTAGAGTTAAAAGGTCAGTTTGTGGTCAGAGTCAGGGATCAATTGATGGCTGTAGAACAGTTTTTCCTTGTGCAAATTAATTGGAATGCATGGAAATCAGGGACCTATGCAAGAATTTTGGGCTCATGGAGTGCCAGAAATAGTTAAGAGGCATGGAAAATGTAAGCAATTAGAGGGGAAGACTTCTGGCCAGGACTAAAGCATCCCCTGATGAGTCAATTCCCTAAAATACGGAGTGTGCCAAAAGCTAGTAGAGCTTAAATCTGCACTAAGACTTTTGGGATACCCTATATATGGTTATAGACTTAATAGGGATCAATCTCAACCTGGCTACACACTTACTACCTGTGTGACTTTAGGCACTTGGCCTTTATAGGCCTTAGTTTCCTCATCTGTAATAACATTGCCTAACATTTATATAAAGCTAATTATGTTCCAGGCACTTTACTAAGCATTTTACAAATATTAATATAATTTGATCATCACAACAACTCTGTGTAACAGGTACTATTATTATCCCCATTTTACAGATGAAGAAACTGAGGCAAATGGAGGTTAAGTGACTTGCTTAGGGTCACAGAGTTTATAAGTGTCTAATGCTAGATTTGAATTCAGGCCTTTCTGACTCCAGGTCCAGGGCTCTATCCATTGTACCACTCAGCTGCCCCATCTGTAGAAAGAGAGAATTGTACTCAGTGACCTCTGAGATCCCTTTCATCTCTAAATTGACAATCTTATGATCATGGCATGGATCATAACCACTGGCTATGGTACGGCCATAACCATGGCATGGATCATAATCAGCCATGACTAATTTGGCCACTGATTTCCTTCTAGAACCATAGCAGAGTCCTTGCAGGGCATTCTTAATAATAACCCCTTGCATTCAAATAAATCATTTGCACTTTATTCCTTGGTTATCAGGGAACAAGGTTCAGTAGGGTGAAGATGATCAAAAGTGCCTGCTTCCTGCTTTTAGTGAGTGTGGGCCCAGTTTCCTCCTTCCTCACCTGCTCTGGCACGCTGTCCATCATAAAGCGGGCATTGTTCTTCTCACCCAGTGTGTCTTGGAGCTGCCTTGTTACCGGTGTGCTCTGGGGGTTGCTGCTCTTGGCAAACAGCTGAGGCTCAGGGAATTCACCCATGAATCGCAGGATGATCTTCCATACAACAAGAGCAGCCTAGGAAAGAGCAGACACAGAAGAACAGAAATGAGAATCATTCACCTCAAATGTGGGGGCTGCTCTTTGTGGACAGACCCTTTCTACCTCTAGGACATGTACACATACATGTATAGACTCATGTACAAATATGCATGTGGTCATACATGTGGTCACCCAACACATGTAGAGAGACAACCAGTTCAATTCAATAAACATTTATTAATTACCTACTCTGCCAGTCATTATGCTGTAGTTGCACATATAGAGACACAGTTTCGGAGTAGTTAGAACCCAGAGAACTTCTTTTGACTCCTGCTTCTACCATCTCATTTCTCTGCGGGTTGCTCAGGGACTGGGATCATTAAAGGAACAGGATACCTATTATGATATTCTTTTCTATGTTTCCCATTTCCTTCCACCACCCACCAAGGCGGTATCTGGACCTGCTTTGGAGGCCTAAGAAACTAGCATGAAGGAGACTGTACCATCCTACTCCTCAAGGAGAGTCAGTAGCAACAAAAGAATAGGAGCCTCAGAGATAGACAAAATTTGGTTTTGTTGGCACCTGTCAGAGACTGGACCCAGGGCTATGGGGACCACAGGGCTGCTCCTCACAAACTTGTCTCTCTCCTTGGCTCCACCTTTTTCTTTGACTCTAAGAACCAGCACTATCCCTCCTCTGTAGCCAGGAAGGAGAGGCTATGTGATCTCAGCTACATTGAGGAAGAAGAAATCTGGGAACAAGGTACCTTGAAGTCTTCATCATCCTCATGGTAGAGCAATGGGTGGTGGAGGAGCCGGCGAATGTGTTTGTGGGTAGCAGCCTTCTGGAAGTAGGTAGCAGCAAATCTGGGGAAAGTATACTCGTCCAGGTCATCCATGTCTTCCTCAGGTTCTGCTGACATAGGGATGGTGTCCAAGTCTACCTCAGTCAACTTCTGAGGAGGTGTTTCCAGATCCTGGTGGGAACAGTCAAAGAAAGACAGTAAGACAGATAAACAGCTAGCTAGCTTCAAAGTCAAACTGACAGTCAGACTATCACTCAAGAAGGAGGGACTGAGCAACTGCCATGTGCATCCCTTGTGGAATTCTCCTTTCCTGTATCTCCCTTCTACCTGATGTATCTGAGAACTACCTTCCCTCACTTTTCTCCGTCTTCTCTGAAGCCCTTCCTACATCTCATTTGTCTCTGTTGACCAAATGGTCTAGAATAGGCAGGAGAGGTCTACATTTTTCCTATCCTGCCTGCAACATATTCCTCAAATGAATTATTCACACATTTTGTTGTCTCTGGATTCCCCTTCTTCCCCTTTCCTTGCTTCTCCCCTAATATCCTAATAGCACTTAGTGCTAATAGCTTTAATAGTCCTAACAACACTTCAACAATGTCTATTTCTTCCCTTTGTTACTTAATACTTTGTACTAGTCTTTAGTTGTTGTTGTTGTTGTTGTTGTTGTTGTTGTTGTCGTGTGTGCCAGTCTTGGCTCTTCAACTGGACCGTAAGTTCCTTGAAGGCAGGAACGATGTCTTCTCTTGTATCTTTACTACAACTAGAAGAAGTCTGGGTAGAGAATAGATAGTCAATAAAGACTTGTTAGATGGAATGGGATAAACTTACTTCAAATCCCTGTGGTGCCTGGCCTTTCTGTCCACCTATGATCACTGGGAGGAAGCCAAATACTTTCTCAACCATTTCAGTATCATTGACAGGGTCATAGATTGAATCACGTTTCTGGGCAATTTGGTTCTTCCTGTTCTTTTCTTCCTCTAGGGCAGCCAGACGTTCCTACACACATAATGGAGACACAGATGTTATTAATAAGTGGGCGAGACCATTGGGCCCTAATGGGACTGAACTACAATCAGGTCAGCAATTCTGATCAAATTTCATTAATTCAGACTACTTGAGGAGGAGGGAGCTGGAGAATGTCTGAATTACTCATTTTTTTTTTCTTAAGAGTACTATGCCGGTAGTAAAGGCGCTGACCATGGTGCTGAAAACCTTAGTGCACAAAACCATGATTGTGGCCTTGCTGCCTAAGGTGTGTACTTAGAGCACTTTAGGTGAAATGGTTTGCCTAGGGGTCCTCTATCTACTGTGGCAGAACCAGAACTAGAACTCAGGTCCCCCAACTCTTACGCCAACCCTCTTTCCAAGAGAAGACCCTGTTTTGGTTTCCCTCCACCACCCACCCTTGTTGTCATAGATGCTTCCTTACATAAACAAAGGGTAACTGGCTGGAGTCCTCTCTCACATCCTTGACTCCATGCTTCCTCTGGACTAACAAGTAGGGAAAGAATCATAAAGAGACAGAAGCAGGGAAGTGATAGAGGAAGTGGTCTCTAAATAATAGTGAAGCTTATTTCTAATCATCAGATGCAGTCCTATAGAGAAAGATTTGGCTTCAGTAAGTTTCCTAAGGCAGGACTGGGGCCAGGGCCTACCACCTGAGCTTGTTCCACACCTTTTGGAGCTGACTGATTTCTTCCTTTGCCTTCTGTGACCCAACAATCAGCCTCGGATGTTCATTTTCCTTCAGATGAAGGTTCTTTGCCCCAACTCTGTTCTGGTGCTGTGGGAAAGCAACTAAAGGTTAAGACTGCCCAAATGTTCCAACTCATCTGGAAATCAACTGATTTGTCTACCACTGACATAAATCTGTACACTGTCTTCAAGGCACCTTTATTACAAACACTGTATAGTATCTTAATAACCAAGTTATTTGGGGGATCCAAATTCTACCCATCCTTTCAAGTCACTTAGAAAGCCCACATCCTCCATGAATCCTTCCCTGAAGCTGCAATTCACAATAATCTTTAATATCACAAAACCACTAGGATACTTATTGCTAGTACCATATAATGGAGCACATGGTCACGTTGTTATCAAACTCTTCCACATGTGAATATCTTAATTCTTCAGTAAATCCCTTAAGGGTCAAAGTGATGTCCTCTATGCCTTTGCATTCCCTTGGGCTTGACTCAGCCAACCAATCAACAAGAATTTATTAAGCACTTACTATGTTCCCAGCATGGTGCTAGGTGCTGGGAATACAAAGACATCCCTGAATGGGAGGAGCTTCCATTCTATTGGTCACTGATCTTTCTATAGCACTTTAATGTTTGCAAAGCACTTTATTTACACTATGTCATTTGATCCACATAACAATCCTGTGAGGCAAGAGCTATGGGTATTAGAAGACAGGGACCAGGCTTCTAATTGTATTAGAACAGGGAACTTCCAGATGAAGAAACTCCCTCTCCAATGTGGATTGGCATCTTCTTATCAACTTACAGTCTTAGAGAATTGCCTTAAGTCCTGAGAAGTTAAACAACTTACTCAGAGTCCCAGTCACTAAATGTCATAGTTGGGTCTTCCTGGCTTTGAGGCTATCTCTTTCTCTATTATATGATGCTCTCTCTTTTTTTTTCTTTTTGGGGCAGGGAAGGCAAGGCAGTTGTGGTCAAGTGACTTGCCTAAGGTCACACAATTGTAAGTGTCAAATGTCTGAGGTCAGATTTGAACTCAGGTCCTCCTGACTCCAGGGCTGGTGCTCTATTCACTGTGCCACCTAGCTGCCTCTATGTGATGCTATCTTGTTGCATCGAATGGAATCACTATAGATCTAGAGAGTATGGAATTCTCTGGGCTTTCTGTGACTACACCTACTCCCCTGACCACCTCTTTTCTCTCCATCTGGCCCTGGCCCCACTTCTCATGGCCATCTCTATCTTCAGTTCTCTCTCTTTGCTCTTCCTGTGCTCCTGAGTCTAAAAGGACCCACAAAAAAGGAGATCCAAGCAGGTAGAGGTCTGGTATTTGAGCTACCAAAGACTCAATGTGACCTATGGCTAATAGTAATCTAACCCAATGTTTTGTGTTTGTCACACCCATGAGACACCAGAACATATTTTTAATCTGTTGGCATGAGGGTAAGCAGTTTTAGAAAATTATGCTTTTTCATTTTGTTTTCATATTTTTTACTATTAATTTAATAAACATCAATAAATACACATAGGGAAGAATAAAAGAAGATTGTGTACGAAACTATATACTTCTGTGGCATATTATTGGTTCAGAAAATGTTTCCATGGAGAATCTGATAATCCCATCTTATAGCTGCTCCCGTTCTCTTGCCTGGCTCACCCCCATCATCATCCTTGCTCCTAACTTACTCTCTGATCTCCACCTCTGTCCTTTCCAGCAGGTTCTATACCACTGAAATGTAGCATCCCCGGATTTGGACTTCAGGCCCTACCTCAATTTTGCTCCGCTTGAAGTTCTGGCGGGCAACCATTCCCCTTACATGTGCCTGGATCACCACAACAGCCCGCTTCTTCTCTGCAACCTTCTGGCGAATCAGATAACCTCGGCAATGGGCCTGGAACCGGATAACTTTGGCCCGTGTGGCTTTATATTGCTTTGCCAATTGGCCCCTTCGAACAATAGCTTGTAACCGCTCAAAGCCCAAAAACATCTGCAGGGGGCAAGAGATACATTAATGGGACGGTGATATATGTTGGTTAGGGCAGAATTGCATGGAAATTCTGAGAGCACATAAGTAGAGTAGAAGGAGAATCAGAAAGGAACTTATTTTCCAAGTATTTCAAATTGAAAAGTTAGACCCGACCTCTAAAACCATCTAGTCCAACTCATACGTGACTAAACATTCTCTGCTGTTGTTATTTAGTAATTATCAGTCCTATCTGACTCTTCATGATCCCTTTTGAAGTTTTCTTAGCAAAATTACCAAGGTGGTTTGCCATTCCCTTCTCCAGCTCTTTTTTTTCCTTTTTGGAGGGGGGAAGACAAGGCAATTGGGGTTAAGTGACTTGCCCAAGGTCACACAGCTAATTAAGTGTCAAGTATCTGAGGTGGGATTTGAACTCAGGTCCTCCTGACTTTAGGACCATTGCTCTATTCACTGTGCCACCTTGCTGCCCCATCTCCAGCTACAGATGAGAAAACTGAGGCAGAGTTAAGCGACTTGCCCAGGGTCACACAGCTAGAAAGTGTCTGAGACTAGATTTGAACTCAGGTCTTCCTGACTCCAGGCCCAGCGCTCTATCCACTGTACCACCTAGCCACCCCAAAGAATTTTCTCTACAACGTTCCTAATGAATGGTCACTCAGTTTTTCTGTGAAGCCCTCAAATAAGAGGAACTATTTCCAAAAGCAGCTCATTTCACTTTTAGAAACTGTAAACATAAGGAACTTTTCCTTATATAAAGCCTAAATTTTTACAATTTTTACTCATTATTCCTAGTTGTGTGGAGGCAGCAAGGAAGCTCAGTGGATTGAGTTCTGGGCTGGGAGTCAGGAAGACCTGAGTTCAAATCTGACCTCAGATACTTACTAGATGTGTGACCCTGGGAAAGTCACTTAACCTCTGTTTGCCTTAATCAACTGGAAAAGGAAATAGCAAACCTCTCCAGTGTCTTTGCCAAGAAAACCCCATGGTCAGCACTGGTGTACTATGATCCACAGAGTCATGAAGAGTCAGATGGTGAATAACCACTTCCTTTGCTTTTCACCGTCTTTCACAGAATGATTCTTCAAATACTTTTAGATAGCTCTGATGTCCCCTCTTTTCCTTTCCAGACTAAGAATCCCCAAGTCTTTGAACCAGTCCTCATGAGGCCCAGTTTCCAGCCCCTCATCCTTCTTTTCTGGAGTGACAGTGCCAGAACTTAATACAGCATTCCCGTTGTTGTCTGCCCAGGACAGTACTCAGGAGAGGAACATCTCCACTGCTCTGGATCCTATGCTTCTCTGAAGGCACCCCAAGATTGTACTAGATTTTATAGCTATTTATGTTGTACCATTGATTCATATTGATATTAAACATCACTGAAACGTCCAAGATCTTTTTACAGATCTGCTTATCTAGTAATACCTCCTTCATTTTGTTTCTGCAAAATTTATTTTTGAACCCAGGTATAGAACTTTACATTTATCTCTACTCTTTGAGTCAGCACATGATGTTATCTTTTTTTATAGATAAAAAAGTAAAAAAATAATATATATCAACTAAATTCAGAAGTCTAGAAGAACTTTGGAAAGATTCATTATTTTATCCTTCTAATTAAACTACAAACAAAGAAGGAAACTCTTGTTTTAGCTCATAGGTTACACCTGTATTGCAATCCATTAATGGTCCTTAATAAATGAAACTGTGTTCGAACTTTACAGGTCATGTTAGAATTTCACATCTGGGAGACAAGTCCTGTTAAAACTTTGTTATGTAAATATCTATGGCCCAAGCATAAAATCTGTCTTGAATTAGCTAAAATATATTTTAGGGAATTGAAACATACAAAGGAACATAAATTTGTTAATTAAAGCAGCTGTTTCTTAAGAATCAACTGTGTGCATTCTATTTCACCAGATTCTGGGAATTACAAAGATGGAAAACAGTGCAGCTCCTGCCCTCAGAGAACATATAGTTTAATAAGCCAGTGATGCTTGTACACAAACACATATAACACGTGTTATATTCAGAATGAGAGAAGCGCAAAGGAAAAGTCCAACTGAGAAGCACAAAAGACTGGAGATGGAAAGAGCTCTTCCAGTTGGGGGACTTGTGGAAGGCCTCATGGAAAAAGCAGCACATAGGCTACATCTTGAGGGAAGGAAATTATTTCGAAAGATGGAGATACTGAGTCCCTCCCAGAGATGGGGAATGGTGTGTATGAATGCAGAAAAATAAGAGAAGGCTAGACAAGATGAGGAATTGTTAGCAGTGAGAATGGCAGACACAGACAATGTGCTGAGAAGTAGGGCAAAATATGAATGTGAGAGTAAGGATTTTGTGGTCCCTTCTTTAGTTAAAAGGAAGCCACCAAATGTTTTTTGAGGAGAGAGCTGCACATTAAGAAGATCAATTTGGCAGTGGTGTGAAGCGGGGAGATTAGGGTGGAGGCAAAGAGACTGATACAACAGGCAGGTGAAGATGGGTAATGGCTGCAAGACAGATGATGGAGATAAAGTCAATAGAACTCAGAAGATGATTGCCTGTGCTAAGGAAGGGTGAGGAAAGAGGCAGAGATGACTGAAGCTTCTAGTCTAAGGGTATCAGAAGATGGTTGTATAAAAAACGAAAATAAGGACATGAGAAGAGGCAGGTTTTTCTTGGGAAAATGGTTCAAGTGGGTAGTTAGGAAGTTGAGATTGGTGCTCAGGGGATGCTTTAGAGGCGAATATTTAGATCTTTTGGTGGTGGTTCAGAAATTTCAGGTGTGTCCTATTCTTCATGACCCCATTTGGGGTTTTTTTTTTAGCCAAGACATGAGTGGTTTGCCATTTCCTACTCCAGTTCATTTTATAGATGAAGAAACTGAGGCATATGGAAAAATGATAATAGTAACTTATGAAACTTTTCTTAGTATGAGGATAGGTGAAGGGAATACAAATGTATATATATATATGTATACTTACACATATGTCTATATAGGAGGCTATATATGCATATGAATACATATCTGAGCA
>CM053596.1:224665240-224683121 GCA_028646575.1 Pseudocheirus occidentalis | reverse complement strand
ATCATGCCACACAAGAGAATAGGGGGTGTGGGAATGAAAGGCGGGATGATGGAGGGGAGGGCAGGGTCTGGTGGAGGGATGCTGGATGCTCACACTTCAATAAAGGGACAGGGACAGGGTAGAGAACAGAACAAGGGGGGAGGAATAGGAAGGAGGGACATATGATCACTGTCACAATATGTCCACTATGAAGATGTCCTGTATAATCACACCTACACAGCCTGTATTGAATTGGTTGTCCTTCCAGCAGGGGTGGGCGACAAGGGAGGAATCAAAAGAATCTAGAATTTAAGGCTCTGCAATACCTACAACTAGGAATTAAGATATAAGAGCATACCAGGGGAGGGGCTCTACAGTGGGATCGCTGTTTTGGGGTTGGGATAGGGGAAAGACGGGGAAAATATTGTAATTCATAAATCTCATGAAAATGAATGATGTAAACAAGAAACAAATAAAATTTATTACATAAAAAAGAAACTGAGGCAAATAGGGATAAGTGACTTGCCCAGGGTCACACAGCTCAGGAAGATGAGTCTTTCTGACTCCAGGCCCAGCACCCTATCCACTGCACCATCTAAGCTGCCCCATTCAGATATATAGATAGAGACTCATCAATCAGTCAAAAAGCATTTATTAAGTATCAGGCGTTGGGGGCACAAAGATACAGTTTCCACCCTCTTGGAGTAACATCTATCAGGAAAGATAACATGTTCATATATAGGTATACCCAAAGCAAATTCAAGGTGACTGAGAGTGGGGAAGAATACTAGTACTTGGGGGGAAATCGGAGAATTTTTATGAAAGGAAGATTTTGAGCTGAGTCTCAAAAGGAAACTTAGGGCAGAGGTAAGGGAGCATGGAGGATAGCCATTAGAAAGGCACAGGGCTAGGAAATGGAGCACTGGGAATAAGCAACAACAGTAAGAAGGACAAATTGAATAGACTGTAAAGTGCTTGAAGAGGAATTATGTATAGATTATGGTTGGAAAGAGGGGACAGACTGTGAAGGGCTTTAATTGCCAGAAGAGCCTATGTTTTATGGAGCCTCTGGAGATTCTTGCACAGGGAAGCAATGTAACCAGACCTGTGCTTTAGGAAAATCACTTTGGCAGCTATGTGGAAGATGGTTTGGAGTGGAATTAGATTCGAGACAAAGAGAATATTTCAAAGGCTACTGCAATGGTCTGGGTGAGATACAACAAGGGATTGGAAGAGAAGGGGAGGGATGCAGTGGTTGCCGTTGTACTGCTTGGCTCTTGTCACCAAGGCTTCTGACACTGGGCTCAGTTAATTCCCCATCCTAGGGTCTTGCAATGAGCTTTCAGAAGGAACTGGAGCCCACACCTTGGAACCTGTAGGAGTCTCAGCTCTAGATCCCACAGTCTCCAGAACAGGGCAACAGCTCCAAACCCTTGTACTCTCAATTCCTCTAAATGATCCTGCTCTGCACCTAGACACCAGAAGGGGTAGCTACTTGATAGCCTAAATATGCAGAAATGAGGGAGATGGAGAGCAAAAGGGAGAGGGGGTGGGGGAGGGAGGAAAGGATGGGGGGGGAAGAAAGAGAGAGAGATCTTTAAGGTAAATAGGGGTTATATATACTTTTATATTGAGAGATATGATATAGATATCCATATAGATACTTAAGGAAAGTAAAACCCCATAAAGTGAGTCATAGACATAGGTATCTATATATCTCCATTCATTCATCCATCAATCCATCAATCAGTCTATCTATCTAGCCATCCTGAATATACATATATATATATATATATATTTACATGTATACATATTTATGTAATCCTTACTAGAAGGGTTTTCTTTTTCTTTTGAGGGAGGAGTGGGAAGGAGAGAAAACAAATGCTTGTTAATTTTTTTTAAAAAACACAACTTTTTTCTGTCTCTCCCATTTGATGTGAAGATGTCTTTGCCAACCCTTGCTTTTCTTGACCTTTTCATATGCAAATGGGCCATTCAAAATTTCCCTGCCTTTACCAGCTGGGAGTGGGCAACTTAAAATTTCATGTCATTTACAATCTTTAAATAGGCCCCTCAAGATGGTCCCTAAAAGTCTGAAAAGGGCAAAGTCTGAAAGAGGCTTTATCCATATCCATTCTCTTGGGGATGGGAGGAGGAAGATTAAGCCTGTAGTCATACAAGGAGTGGTCTGAAAGATAGGGATGGGACAAAGAAAAAGCAATGTCATGGAAATCAAGGGTGCCAAGAAGAAAATGTCAGAATGAAGGGGCAGTCAACAGTTTCAAATACAGTAGAGAGGCTCTGGAGATAGAGGCATGAGAAAGGCCACAGAGTGTGGTGGTTAGGTCTTTGATAGCTTTCAAGAGAACTCATTTCTTTCCTGCTGCACATATTAGGCTGGTTACAATAGAGACAGTCCATAAATGTATTCCTCTCACTCTTTTTTTTAAATTGTAAGTTCATTGGTTCATTGGTATAAGGAACCTTCCAGTGAGGAGCCTCCCTCCCACAATGTAGGATAACACTTTCTCAGCAACTTAGAGTAAAGGTACTTGTGACTTGCTGAATACAGCCAGGGTCCCATAGCTAATATTTGTCAGAAATGCAGGGCCTTCTTGATTTCGAAACTGGTTCTTTTTTCACTACGTCAGGATGGTTCTCTGAATTCTCTTTTACATGTGGGAGATAAATCCAGTCCAATTTGTTCTAGGTAACTGCTCACTTTTAGGGTCTCCTGATGGAGTTAGTCCTTCTCTGGTCAGAGAAGTCTCTCAGGGATCTCAAAGCTATTTAAGACATAACCCATTCCCTCCCACAGATTTCTGGGGATCCTTAGTCAGCTTTCTTACCATCTTGTAATTTCTTCTGCAAGCATAACCTCTCCAAGCTGCCTGAATGGCCACAGCTGCTCGCTTCTGACTCAGAAATTCCTTCCTAGAAACAGAAAATGCCAGCTGGAAATCTAAGTTTCAGAAATATTGAAGCAGTGGGTAACGTGGGTATGATGGGTAGAAAGGGCAACTTTGGAGATGAAAACTTTGAAAGTGTTTTTTAAAAATGGAAATGTGACTGTAAGGACCATCCTTGATGGGTGTTTGGTATTTACCTGATAAAGAGAGCTGTATTTTTCTTCTCCCAGGAGCATGAGTAGAACAGAAGTTAGATTTATGATCGTAACTCTGTAGAATATCCTAGGTGAGGAAATTCTCTCTACCCATCATCACCTTCTTTGTAACTTGTAATCTTAGGCCAGTATTTCTTTTCAATCTAAAGTCTTAGAGCACTGCCTAAAGCACTAAGCAGTTAAATGACTTGCCCAGAGTCACACAGCTAAGATGCATCAGAGTGGGACTTGACCCTAGGTCTTTTTCTTCTCTATCCATTACACCACGCTGCCTTTCAAATATGTTTGTGCACATGAAATCAGATTAAATAGAGTCTGAAGGCAGATGAAAACATGCTGTTTTTTTCTTTCCTGTGATTTTCCCCTTTTGTTCTGATTCTCCCTTCACAACATGACTCATGTGGAAGTGTGTTTAATATGATTGCACATGTGTAGCCTGTATCAGATTGCAGGCCATCTTGGGGATGGGGGAGAGGAAAGAGGGAGAAAACGTGTGGGTCTCAAAGTCTTATAAAAGTGAATGTTGAAAACTATCTTTACATCTAATTGGAAAAAATAAAATACTATGAAGAGGGGGAAAAATGAATGCTAAAAGCAGGACTGAAGGGGAAAATAGGTCAAGCGAGGGGAATGTGAGGAGAGTGTATAGAAGGAGATTGGGGACTGTTTTTGCCTAGTCTTCACTGCAGTGATAGGAAAACTTAAGGGCTGATAGAAAAGTCTCCTTTATTCAAGCCCTGCTTTGGTACCATGGCAAAAAGGCAACCCCAGATTTTTTTAAAGGAGTATCAGTGGATTACAAGCCTGGGCACATTCTGTACCATGCTCCCCTATCCTGGTTTAGTCTTAAGTCTTAGTCTAAGGCAAAGTCCCTCTCCTGGGCTTTCTTTTCTTCTCCTCTAACTTATTTTACTTGGTGACCTCACTGGCAACTGTGCGTTCAATTATGATCTATATGCGAATAACTTCCAGATCTATATATCCAGCCCTAACCTCTCTCCTGAGTTTTAGTCTTCTGATGCCATCTGGGCCGAGGGTGAGATGGTGAGAGCAGGAGAGCTCTTCAGTTTTCTTTAGACGTTTGGGCTCATGATTCCCTTCAGTCTCTGTAGTTACTTTGGGGACTTTTCATTTTCAGCTTCAAGATAGAAGATGGACAAAGCCAATCCCACTTCAGGTTACTGAAGGAAAAGACCCTGGGAAGACCCAAGGGGAGCTGGCTGGCACTCTCCATCACATCACTAGCCCTAGCTTACTACATGAGAGACTTCGGGGAACTTGACCTTGGATGAAGCCTGAGGCTCTCTCTCTGGGTTAAGCTGAGTTACCTCACTCCCAGTGGAAGAGCTCCTTAACTCTGTATTGTTTGCTCTATATTGTCCTATGTATATCTTCTTTGATTTCTATTTTGCTATCAGATTGGATAAACTAGTTTCCCAGCTGACTGCTACACGTGTACTCATTGTGGAATTGGTATTTGGTGGTAAAGGAGTCAAGTCCTGGATATAAAGCTTGGGGCCCTGTTTGTTCCTCATTTAATGAAACAATGATCAGAAATTAGATTGAACCTGAAAATAACACCCCCTACCAGGGGTGGGGAACCTGCAGCCTTGAGATTACATGTGGCCCTCTAAGTCTTCAGGTGTGGCCCTTTGACTGAATTCAAACTTCACAGAACAAATCCCAGATTTGGATTGAATCAAAAGACCTAACTTGAGGACCTATAGCGTCACGTGCGGCCTTGAGGCTGCAGATCAACCACCCCTGTCCTAGACTAATGATACTTAAGGAAGAAAAAAGATATAATCCTAGCTCAGTACCTTCCCCCACGCCTCTTTAAGGAAGGCAGAATGTCCCCCAGGCTCAACTTTCTGCTTCCCCTTCTGGGAGGAATTAAACTCTGGAGGGTGGGGGGAAAGAAGCTAGAGATGCCTATTCTGCCTCCCTTTGAGCCACACAATGACACCCCCATGCCACATGAAGGAGACAGCCCTTGCTACATGTGAGGCATCACCACAACTGAATACAGGCCAGGAAATAGATTGTTTATTATCCAAGGACTAGCCTAATTAAATACAGATGAGCTCATCTCTAGGCAGTAGGATATCTGGTCATGAATTTGGGGCTGGGAGTCACAGCAACTCATGAAACTATAGGACCATCTAAAACTAAACTCCTCATCTTACAGATGAGCAAGCTGAAGCACAGGGACTGAAGTCACAAAGGTGACAGGATTAAACCCAGTTCTTCCAGCCCCAGAAATAGTGCTCTTTCCACTACTGCCGAGGTTCTTAGCTTTTTTGTGTGCCATGGACTCTTGACAGTCTGGAGAGACCTATGACCCCATCTCAGAATATGTTTAAATGTAAAAAATAATAAAAATGTAAAAAATAAAACACACAGGATTACAAAGAAAAACAATTACGTTGAAATAAAGATGCCTATTTTTCCCATTCAAGTTCACAGACTCCGTGAAATCTATACTTGGACCTTTTGGAGATCTGTGGATCTAAGATTAAGAAGCCATTTACCTTAACAGCCTGCTTCATACTAAGGCACATACTAAGGTAAACAGGGGCACTACATGGCTGGTTGGAGAGAGTGTCATGCCACTGACATTACAATGCTAGAATTGTTGAAGATGAGAAGTCTTGTTTTATTGCCACTTAAAAGATTTCCATCCCCCATTTTCTCCCTGACCAGCTTCCTCCATGAGTCATTACTGAATCACTAGTCGGAGCAGTATCTTAGTGCCCACCAAAGCATAGGGCAGTGAGCAGTCACCCAGATGAATTATTCTTTAAGGATGGTACTGCTGATTGCTTCCTTGTTTAACAGATGCTTTTGGCATTATTAACCCTACTGAACTGATGTAGGTGGAAGGCTTGAGTCTCTTATCCCACTATCTTTCAGCACCCCCACACTCCTATGATATTCCCACACAGCAGCTCTGATCTTGAACTTCGTTTGCTGGTCCTCACAAAGGTACCTGTGACCGGAGACCAATCATCATCTTCATTTTCACAGTAATGCTACTTTTAGTTGACCACATAACCAAAAAAATTATAACATCTCTATATATTATATATATATATATATAGGTATATATATTAGTTAGCATGTTTTACTTTGGGACAACTCAAATTCTTATTAGGTTTTGTCTGAGTTTGGCTGAAATTGGCCTCTCTGTAACTTCTCCTTAATGGTCTTCATTTTGCCCTGAAGAACAACTCAAAATAAGTCTAATCTCTTTTCACAAGACTGCCCTTCACACATGAGCTAATATTGAAAAATTTACACAGTTTTGTCTCAGTATACTGCACGTTTCTGAAGATAATTGAGATAGCTCTATAAACACCTTACTTATAGCACTTAATTGGATAGAGGGAGAAAATCTGGCCTCAGGAGTAGGACCAAATGTGTTAATATTTGCAAAAAGGGCTTAGTATGGTGATTGGCACATAGTAGTGCCATTTAAATGCTTATTCTCTTTCCCAGAGTATCAATATTGGTCAGTCACCTGAGGGAGTGGAGTCAGGAGGAATTTTCTTAAGAAGGCATGAAGCAGGGTATGGGCTAAGGGGCAGATCCAGGTATACCTGTACTTGTATCCCTGCATGACTTTCTGTATGGTGACAGCAATCTTGTGCAGCGCCTGGCTCCTCTGTGCCTCCAGCTGGTTATCATGGTAATCCTGGAGGGCAGGGAGAGAATCAGATATGAGGCAGGTAAGCCAGCCTAGGTGAAGCAACAAGGCACTCAGAGGCAGAGGTGAGAGGCAATACAGGCAGACAAGAAAATCTGTTTCCCCTCAGATCCAGATGGAAATAGCCCAGGACCCTGAGTCCAAGAGCCTTGAGAAGAGCAATGTCTCCCAGGCCCCTGGCCCTACTTCCAGCAAAGACCCCACAATAACCATTAAGGGGAGCAATCACTTTGGAGAAAGGGTCTACTTTCCTCAATACCACCAGCACCAACTGATAGTTAAGCTCTAAAGCCCTAGAAATGGTAGCACCTCCCAGACAAGGGGTGGGGAACCTGTGACCTCAAGGCCACATGTGTCCCTCTAGGTCCTCAAGCTTGGCCCTTTGACTGAATCTAAACTTCACAGAACAAATCCCTTGATAAGGCCATACCCGAAGACCTAGAGAACCACATGTGGCCTTGAGACCACAGGTTCCCCCTATTGATCCTACATCCAGTCAAGCCGCCACAGCCACCTTCCCAGGAAGAAACCCTTGTGAAGATATAACCTGACAACTTCATCTGCACATGCTACAGGCACTCAAGACCCAGAAGAGAAAGTTCTTACTACCAAAGACCCAAGCACTGCTAAATGGTTCAACGTCAGAAATTCATATGATTTAATTAGTAAAAATGGCATTAAAGTGGATGCACCACCACCAGTTGTACCCCTGAGGACCCTGGGACATTTCCTTCTGATTTGCAAGTAAAACTTCTTCTATGCATTGTCTTCTATTAGAATGTGAGTAGCTTGAGAGTAAAGACTGTGTAACTTTTCTATTTGTACCTCTAATTACAATGAGGTAGCACAATGGAGAGAGCTCTGGATCTGGAGCCAAGAAGACCTGAGTTCAAATCTGACCCCAGCCATATACTAGCTATGTGGTCCTGGGCAAATCACTGAATCTTTCTCTGCTTCGTTTTCCTTATTTGTTGGATGGAGATAATAATAGATAATAACCTTACAGGATCATTGTGAAGATTAAGCGAGACAGCATTGTAACGTGCTTAGCACAATGCCCAGCACATAGTAGGTTCTTAGTAAGCGCTGTTCCCTTCCCCAGTGCTTTGCACAGAATAAGCACTTAACACATGTTTAGCATTTTATCTCATTGTTATTATTTTATATTAATATTATATGAACACATTATATATTATACTTTAATGTTATAATGATATAACATTAATATATTATTATATCAATATATCCTATGTATTATTTCTATGTAATAATAATATTATTATTATTTTATTTCATTCATATTATTGCTAGACCCAGTCTAGGAGAGGGAAGGGGGAAGGTCTTCTTCAGCCCCACATCTCAGTCGGCATCATTTATTGTGAGCTCTTGGAAGGCAAGGATCAGGGAGTGTGTAATTCTCTTTGTAAAGCACATGTTTATCTATCAATAATGCCTATGTGCCTTATTGGAGGATGGGGAGTGTGATAAGGATTCAATGGATTAAGAGACAGGAAGAATACTACTAGAATAAGGTGAATCTGGGCTCTTGAACGTTACTCTAGGCGAGTGAAAGCTGTAGCAGTCCTACCGAGTTGGAAGAGCTTTGAGTCTGACCTCATAAATGGACTAAGTGGACTATTTTCTGAGATCAGCCTAGGTAAGGTGAGAGACTCATCACCAGAAGTGACAAATGTCTTTGTTCATAGCACCTTGGGAAAGCACACTGGGGCATGATCTTCTATGGCAGATGGAACACTCTTAGTGAGGGAATCACAGACTTTGAAAGAGCAGACACTCTACCTTCCAAACACTTTGATGGTGCTTGTGTTCTCCTAAGCCCCTAGACTTGACATAAGCTCAGACTTCGATCTGCTAGTGCTGCTAATGCAGTGTCTAAGTTGTATCCACCAAGTAGGAGGCACAGGAAGACCAGAAGACTTTATACAGTCACTAGACCGATCAAACTTTCCTATGCTGGTGTGACCATAGTGAAAACTAGGTGGTTCAGTAAACAGAACAGTGAACCTTGCGCTAGACTCAGGCTTTTACTATCTGGGTAACCACAGGCAAGTCATTTAACCTTTCTCATTTTCCTCGTCTGTGCGGTTGTTGTTCAGCCATTTTCAGTCATGCCCAACTCTTTGTGACCCATTTGGGATTTCCTTGGCAAAGATGTTGGGATGGTTTGCTATTTCCTTCTCCAGCTCATTTTACAGATGAGGAACCTGAAGCGAACAGGGTTAAGTGACTGGCTCAGGGTTACACAGCTAGTGAGTGTTTGGGGTAGAATGTGAAGTCAGGAAGAAGAGTTTCTATCCAGTGCTCTATCCATTACTTCCCGTAGCTGCCCCAGCCATAAAATGGGGATAATAATAACACCTCTCTCTCAGGGTTACTCTGAGGGTCAAATGAGATCATGTTTGTAAAGCTGTTTATAAACCTTGAAGTGTGAATAAATGCTAGTCATTGTTGTTGTTATTATTATTCCACCTGATCCTGTCAGAGGAACCCTATCCAGAGACTCCCCCACCCCTTGCCAATAGAGACAGATAGTCTGAGTCAACTGAATGAGCAGGAAGGATGATTCAAATCCATTTATATAATCTGTAAGAGGTGGCTGGTGGCTTAATGAATTAAGTACTGGGCTTGGAATCCAGGAGACCTCCATTTAAATCTGAATTCAGACACTTAACTAGCTATGTGACTTTGGGCAAGTCACTTAACCTCTGTCTGCCTCAGTCTCCTCAGTTGTTAAAAGGTATAATAACAGCATCTACTTCCCTCTCAGGGTTGTATTGAGGATCAAATGATACAATATTTGTTAGCCTGGCTGGAGTAGAGGATGCATATTACAGGGAAAAGGGTAATTGTAACAGTTAAGGTTGGAAAGACAGCCTGGGGTTAGATGGTGGATGGCCTTGAATCCTAGGCTGGTTATTCAGGCCTTTTTTTCATCTCTTTGCTTTGTTCCCCACTTTGCATAATCCCATCGCAGAATGGGTCATGGCAAGAAATAGGGTTATCACTTCAATTCTCTCATTTGGGAGCAGATCCTACAAAGGCTGGGTGGGGAAGAGGGTTGAGAGTGGGTATGTAAATGAGAAGTGGGTATTATTTCTGGATCTCAATAATCCACATTATATTTGTTCCTCCCCATCCCGTCTCCCTTTCCCTCTGTGAATAACTGGGAGTTCATTACACAGTTTACATGAACTAAATTATATAAAATTGTTCATTAGTACTCATTTATACTCCTTGATTCCAAGCCTAGTAATTCCAGTTCTAAAACCCTATGATCCCATGGTAGTTCTTCATAACATTAGTCAATGAATAAAAATTAGCCAACAAATAAATAAATACTACTACAATCCAGATTTGCAGCTCTTTTTCTTTTTCTGTCTTCATTTCTTTTAGGGGGAGAGGGGCGTTAAACCTGTGACTTCGTTGGTGTAGGGAATTCCCAGTGTGGTAACTCCTTTTATCATGCAGATGAATGGTTGCTCCACACCGTTTTCCAGAATTGTCTGGGATCACTGAGAAGCTGTCTTGCTCAAGGTCACAAGGTCAGTATAAATATCACAGAAAGAACATGAACACAGGTTGACCTGATGCTGAGGCTGGTTCTCTATCCTCTATTCTGTGTTGCCTATTTTAAAATACTTGGGGAAATGAAAATCTCAGTCTATATTCTGAATTTATAAGAAGTTTGTTGAAGGTGTGATTCTGTATCATTGTATTACAGAAGGGTTCACTGCAAGGCTCCTTTAATTATCAAGTTCCACTATTGCACTTAATAGGAATCAATTTAAAGACATCTTGTTGACAAAAATCCTTACACTTTTCAGTAATAAGTGACTAAGTATGCAGGGTCATTGGAAGCTTTACGATGAGCTCCCTCCACCCAAGCTGGAATCACAAAGGGATGTAACAGATGCCAAGGCTAGCGCATCAAGGTTGGAAGAGAAGCAGAGGGATTGTACAGGGTGTCCCTAAAGTCTGGAAACACAGGAAATCTCATTAAGTATGCCTATTTTCAAGAAATGAATGAATTTTTCAACAACACTATTTAATTAGCATAAATTTTAGCCATGACAATTTCATATGTAATAAAAGCTTTCATTAGCTACTGGGGACTATTTCCATATTAATTTAATTAAATTAATTAATGAGACTTCCTGTGTCTCCTATGTCTTCCTATGAAATCCCATTTATGCTAGTTAAATAAAATGTTGTTGAAAATTTCATTCATTTGAAAATATGCATAATGAGATTTCCTATGTGTCCAGACTTTAGGGACACCCTGTATTTCTCTAAGAGACCGCTTGTGGCTTATTTCTCGAGAGGTGGAGACCAGGGTAAGTTCTGCCAGGCTTACCTTCAGGAAGACTTTGGTCTTCCCCATTTTCCAGTTTTCATTTTCCCCTAGCCAGGTTTCTGAGATATGCAGAGTGGCCTGACGAGGTTGACCCTGCAGCTGTCATTAAAAACAAAATGAACAAAACAGGGATGGGTTGGTGCCAGCCAGCAAGGACAAAGGCCTGATCCCCAAGATCTGCAGTTACATTGGAGCATGGAAGAGGGCAATTCCATTGGTTTCTCCAGAACATTTCAGCAAAGGAGCTCATACAGGTTACTTTTTTACAGGTGATATATTGGTCAAGTTAACAAGTGCTTTCATTAAGAATTTACTATGTGTCAAGCTATGTGCTATGTGCTAAGTCCTGGAGATACAAAGAGAGGCAAAAACCCGGTCCCTGCCCTCAGTGAGCTCCCAGTCAAATAGGGGAGACAATACATACAAAATTTGGGTCATAGAAGATATATAAAACAGAGGAAAGACAATATAAGCAGCTCCAAAGCCAGCTCTCCCTGCAGGGAGGACACGTCTGAATGAGGCCCCAGGAGCAAATGGCAGCATGAGGGCATTGAACATTTCTGGTAGAATAGAGGGTCGGGTAGTTAGCAGGTCAAAGGAGTCAGGAAAGGGAAGATGGGAAGATTCTGATGATATTCTGATGACTCCAACGGTGCTGAGAGGCTATCTGCTCTGGCCTCTATCATAGTCCGGGTCAGGGACAAGCCTTTTGCCAAAGGACACACACTTGCATGACATGCACAAAGAGCCCCAAATTCCCCTGGCCAACCTTCCCCTCTCTCAGGGGTAACACAAACCTTTTCTCGAGCAGCCCCGGGCAGGAGTATCTTGTACCTCTGGAAGAACTCCTCAAAGGTGTAGCGGATGGGGTATCCCGACTTCCTGATCTTCACAGTCTCCATCATGCCTGAGTAACGCAGTTGCTTAATACACAACTCCCGATCGAAGAGCTGGTGGAGGGGAAACCACAGGCCCTGCACATTAGGGAGGCGGTTCCAGAACTGGGACCGTAACCAAGGTCTCCATGTTATAAGAGACTCGAGCAGAGGGATTTGGTAGCAGGAAGAGCAATAACAAGAGCCCCATTTATAAGCCGCGTACTCCTCGGCAGGCTCTGCATTAAGCCCTCTGCAACTTTCACCTTGTGTGATCTTCACATCAGCCCCAGGAGGTAGGACTTATTGATACCCTTGTCTCACAGAAGAGGAGACTGAGACAAGTGCACAGCAGACAGTAACAGAAAGTGGCATTATCTCAGAGGAGATGCTGGGGAAAGAGATGCTCAGTGACATCACCAGAGGACGCGGGAGGTTCTGCAGTTTTGGAGGCATGAGCTGACAAAGCCATTGTGTCCTCTGGTCATAGATGCTCCTTATGGTTTCATCCATGTTTGTTCACCTGCCACATGTGTTTACCACCTATATTCCTCCCACCATTTGGTGGCAATTGATGGGAAAGTATACTATTGGGGTTAGGGTGGGGGAGGCAGAGAGAAAAACCTTTATTTAGTTTTTAAAATGAGCAAAATGAACTTTTGAACTTAGAAAAAGCCAAATATTATGGTAAATGTGTCTATATACACGGCAGAATAGAAAAAGAGGGCTCTAATACACAGCGAATCTATGTCATGTACAGTTTGCTTTTCATGGAGGGTCTTTCATGTAACTTATTTGCTATGCTTTTTGGTTAAATGTTTTTTTTTTCTTTAAATGAAAATGGCCTGGCAAAAGAAAATACATTGGTGGCGGCTCTGAAACTGGTTTTCAGGGAATGCTGGCCTAGAGCACTTTAAACCTCAGGTAGCTTTCTGGGCAGCTCGTGTGTTCCTTTTTCAAAACAAAAGTAATAGCTTCACTGGCAAAAATATGGGGTCATTTCCTGAGATACTTTTGTGTCACTTTTCAGGATGTTGATTTATTTTTGAAAGGTACTATCTGCTGTTCTTCACTTTACAAATCCAGGTGTCTAAACTTTAATTGTTCTCAGAGCCCAGCATAATGCACTGCACATGGTAGGTGCTTAAGGGATTTTATCATTGATAAAAAACAAATGGTGTTGGGTAAGGAGGGAGGAAAGAAAGAATGGAATGGGCTAGGACCTTGGATCTCAGATAAAACAAATGGCGCACTGCTTGCTAAGTGGAAACTAAGATGGGGGGGGCGGTGCAGGGAGGATGCAAGTTACCAGTGGTTTCTTGAACTCATTGGGTTTGATGCAGCGGATAAAGTAGGGCTGGCAAGTGTTGAGTTTTTTCATCAGCTGTTCCAGGGATTGCTTGAACTGGCTTGCTAGGGTAGAGGGACGTTTGGCAGCATCAGCATTCTGTAGGACAAAAGCACATCAGGAATGCGTACATACAAACACACAGACATACATAAAAGAGGAGAAATAAAAGGAGATTTCCATGAAAAATTCAGTTATCCTGAAAACCCTTATGTTGTTTGAGTCTGGTAGGAGCCAAACCCATGGAGTCCATGAAGTAACTATTTTAATATATTTGATTTTATTTCTTTTGCTTCTATGGTAGTAGTAAAACACTGTGTACAATCAAGCAATGTTTGTGTGGTCAGCACTATTAGTTCATGCTCACGTAATTGCTAAAATGTAGCAGGGAAAGAAAGAGGGCAAAGTCTCCCAGTGTGTGAGGGCTAAGCTAAGACATGAATTAGATCAGTCTCCATGAACCACATCCCTAAATTAATGAGATGAGCACTGCCATTCAGAGACAGTGCTGGTAGGCTGAGAGGTATCCAGCTCTCTGAGAACCAGAGAATCTAGCATTTCTTTTATGTGCTCTCTGCTATTGGCAAAACATAACCATCAGGGAGAGTGTGGGGTGACCAGACCCTAGCCTTCATTAAGGAATAGGATTCTTATGCCTAGCCAGTCAGTGACCCCTGGGAGCTAAATGTATGTTTGGTAATACAGATTTTTCACATGAGTGAGGTCCCTCTATGTTTTCCCAAGGTTCTACCATTAGGCAAATACAACATTTGTACCCATTCTGGGCTAGGTTAGGGGAGTGTGTGTGTGTGTGTGTGTGTGTGTGTGTGTGTGTGTGTGTACATCCATGAGTCTGGCTATCCCTAAGTGGTCATTTAGAATAAGATTTCAGGAAACTTAATAAAGAATGATTAAGGGGCAAAGTGGGGAAGAGAGGGGAGGGGAAGAGGAAAGTGGGTCTTTTCTAGCATTAAATTAATGATTAGTTTCTCTCAGTGACCATTTATTAAGTCCTGGGAATATTCAATAAGGAATATATGACTGCCATTATGTTTTCTGCAAGCATTCACAAGCCAAGAAAAAAAATGAGGTCATTGTCTCCCCAGGAGCCAGTAAGTCATTGGTAATTATTATCAATAATAATGATTACAAAACTGTTCCATCGTCTTCTCCTGCGGTTAAATCAATCAAGAGGCCTTTGGCCAATGATCTGCTTTCCTCCTACAGTTTTACTCCCCACCAATTTTCTAATGTACTGTAGTGCTTATTAAAATAATCTCAAATAGTGCCTACCCCCAGCTGAGCCATAAGAAATTTATTCCTTTCATTTGCATTCTGAATCAGTTGAATGGTACAGTATTATTATCCATTTATAGATGAGAAATATAGAAGAGCAGAGAGGTTATTTGATATGCTCAGGGTCTCAGCAAGGCAAAATGGGGATAGAATTCCAATTTCTTTATTCACTGTTCAGTTCATTAACTGTAGGGTCAGGCCACCATTCTTAGTCAATTTACCATTACAAAAAAACCCTAAGTAACTATTGGCCTTTTTGGCTGAAAGTGGATTGAATCTGGGGTTTGGTGTCAGGAAGACCTGGCCTGGAATCCTGCCTCAGATTCTTCCTAACTGTGTGATTCCGGGCAAGTTGCTTAACCTCTCTTGGCCTTAGTCTCCCCATATGTAAAATGGGTATGATAATAGCACCTATCTCACAGGGTTATGGTGAAGATCCAATGAAATAACCTGTGGGAAATGCTTTGCAAACTTTAAAGCCATATGTAAATGCTAGCTTGGAAAACCAACGGACCAATATCACCTATCTTCGTTTAAATATTTTTTTTCAATTAATGAGCATTCTTCCCCCTCATTCTGACCTCTCCCTTCATTGAGAAAGAAGAAGAAAACCAGTGTAACAAATAGGCTCTATAGGACTTCCAAGGTCCTTTTAAACCATGTGGTTCTGTGATTTTGTGATGTCGTGCTTTATCACCTGTGATAAAGCAGATTGGAAAGGTACTTTTGAATGAGACTGAATGAGATAGGTGAAAGCATTCTCATAAAATAAAAGAGACAGTCACTAAACTTGAGCTAGGTCCTAGATCTCTTTAGGCCTAACTTTCGTGTTCCTGTAAATCACCTGATTTCAGGGAAATCCAATGGTGTGCCCCTACTCCCCCTCCCTTTTTCCTGTGAGGGACTTTTTGTGATGGCCCCCCTTTTGCTACATATGGATAATCACAGCTATATGTCTTTGTATTGGGCAAGAGGGGCTTTCCAGGGTCCTGCGTAGACTGTGAGGTCACGTCACCCCACCAATGGAGTAATGATCCAGCATTAGGGGATTTTTGGTGGGAGGGGGTTTGGGGGTTTATCTAGAAATTTTGGGGTTTTTCATAGAATTGTTTGTACAAGGATATATAACTGCTTGCTTGCCTCTTGTTGGGTGCCTCCCTATACCAGGCCTATCTGGGATGGTGACACCCAATTCTCGCAAGACTTGTCTTTAGAATAAAGAGCCTCAGTTTCTACCTGGAGAAACCTCTGAATTTATTTGGGTAAGGGTCTTTGGGGTCTTTATCGCACTCAGTTTGGTGCCCAATGTGGGGCTTCTCTTTGATTGAGGAGGGGTCTTTCTTTCCAAAGGTTGGGTCCAAGCATGTGCCAGGGATTTCCTGGAGGTCTCGGGCTTTGGGGGAGAACCACTGCCTAGTCATAGAGAAAGACCTCTACAGAGGTATTCGGAAGGAACAGAAGGCTCATTAGGGCTCCAACAGTAAAAAGGGGAAAAGACACTGAAAGGAAAAAGTCCGGCCAGCCGGTGGATGTGAGTAGTTTGAGAAGTGTGTTCACATACCCTGGCAGTAAGCACTCACAGCTCTGGGAGTAATTAGCATAAAGGTAAACTATTAAGGAGGTTCCCTAACTGATATTCCAATGGAAGGATGCTGTTGAGCAAGACTTCACAGGTGACTGAGGAGAAGGGGTGACCCTTCTTGAACAGTTCGGCTAAGTCTCTTTGATTTGGGTAGTTTGGTGACACCTCCCGTAAATTCATTAAGGATGGGAAAGGGACCATCTAAATGTGTGCAGTAGGAGCACATATGTCAGTTTAAATCTTTGGGATCTTTTGACTGTGTCTTTGCGGATTTTTATGTTTGTGGTTCTTTATTTTTCTAACACCTTTCTGTGAGTTTGTGGTTAAAATTGAGTCTCCTGTTTCTCCCTCCTCTTGGGAGGGGGAGTGAAGGAAAGAAAAAAAAAGAAAGGAAAAATGTTTTACTGTTTAAAATTAATAATGTAGAAAATTTCCTTTCCTTTTTTTTTCTGTGTCCCAGGTCTTGGCCAGGTTTGGGGCTTGGAAAAGAGGGAAGGAGAAAGGAAAAGAGGGAATTTCCCTCCCTTGAATAAAAAATGGGCAGAGACTGACTAACACTGCCTGCCTTGCCCAAAAGTGAAACCATGAAGGGTAACTAGACAGATCAGGCAGTTTATAATCGCTATTAGAGGAGAAAATGAGGGGGTTTGAGATTAAGGATCCCTCAGAGTACCTGAGTAGATTCTGCTGAAAAAACCCATCGATGAAGAGGGAGGTAAGGAAAACCTCTAAATCAAGAGAATCTGAGATATATTGATGGTTGGTTTCTAATGGGAAAAGTGGGAGCAAAAGTGAAAATTTGAAAGACAGAGAAATGCTTGAAGGGGGTGGGGCATAAGGTTCGGGATGGTACATAAACTCTGTAGTTTGATACTTTTTTGTAAGCTTCTCAGGAAAGGAGGGGTAGAGAGGGAAGAGAGAGATGTGGCTCTCTCCCTGGGTGAAAATTGTTAGGCATTAATTCCCTGTAGTTCTAAGGTGCATAAAAGCAGCATGAAACTTGGGGTATGATTATTAGGAATGTAAAAGAATGCAGGCAGTCTGAGTAATGGGTTTTGAAAGACTGGGAAAGAGAAAATAATGGCTTGAGTGAAAAATATGGAAGTTAGGAAAAGTCTCTGTTTGGGAATCGAAACGGGTGAGCAGGGGAGTATTCCCCCCACTCTGGGGTGTCCTTGTGTTAGCATCAGATGGTTTAAGCATGTTGAGAAGGTTTGAGGAAGTTTTGGGAGTTTTTTATAGAGAGGCTACAATCGGGTGATTATCGTTATTGAATTTGAGAATGGCACCAGTTATGGCAGAAAATATAGATTAATGTGATTTGCTAGAATTAAAAGAAAGCAGATAGAGTTTCAGCCCAGTATATTTTAAATTGACCTGATTATAGTAAGGGAAAGCAAATTTCTTGTAAACTTCCTTAGGAAGATATGAATGGGAATGGGAAATTAAAATAATAAGAATATATTTGTGGCATTTGAAGGGCTAGGAGTATTAGGATCTAGAAATGTATGGTAATATGGTTAATTATTAATTATTAATATGATTAAAAAGAGGTCTGTATTATATATATTATTTAGTATTAGGGAAGGGATTCAT
>CM053596.1:224646563-224664740 GCA_028646575.1 Pseudocheirus occidentalis | reverse complement strand
GAGGGGTAATGGAGGGAAGGGTGGGGTGGGGGGGAGGGTTGCGAGAAGCACACACCTCAGTAAAGGGACAGGGACAGTGTAGAGAACAAAACAAGGGGGGGTGCAGGATAGGAAGGAGGGACATACAATCAGCCTCTCACAATATGCCCACCATGGAGATGTCCTGCGTAATTACACATGTACAGCCTGTATTGAATTGCTGCTTCTTCCAGTGGGAGTGGGTGACAGGGGAGGACTTGCAAGAATCTAGAATTTAGAGATATACAATCAAATGCAACTGGGAAACAATACATACAGGGACGGGGGCAGGGAGACCCTCCCTGCCCTACTAGAAAGCTAGAAGGGCGTTGGAGGAGGACATAAAAGGGAACAGATTGTAGAAGGGGCTTTATGGTGGGATCAATGTTTTGGGCTGGGGGGTAGGGGAAAGAAGGGGAGACAATGTGTAACTCAAAACCTTGTGGAAATGAATGCTGTAACCAAGAAAATAAATTAAAATAAAAAAAAGATTTCATATATTTGCATAGTTTAAATTTATGCAGCAATGGCCTCTAAGGAGTTTAAACTTACTTGAGAGGTGTTTTTTATTTTTTAAAGTTAATTAAATCCTACAAAGCAGGTAAGAACAGCCATTATTTCAAAGCTTTAACTAGGTAGAGCCATGGGGCTTTGTCCCAGGGTATGGAATTTATAAGGTGATGTTGGCTGGCAACACTGTTCAGGGAGGAACTTCTTATACCGAAGGCCCTGGCCCCATCCCCAGGGAGGATAGTAGTGAGTTACTTTGACAGTGTGTCTCCTCTTCCTTCAACAACATAGAATCCTCCCTGTGTTCTGGGGCAGACCTCCTTCTTCAGGACTACATGCAGCCTTGAGTACAAACATTGCTGGGTATATCTCTGTATTATTATTCCCATTTTATAGTCAGAGGAGCATAAAAGGCTCAGACTGGGTAAATGATTTGACCAAAGTCACATAGTAAATCCTAGGCTAAAGGACCCTCCTTGAACCTTCAGTCTGTTTGGTACTGGTTATTCTGTGATTTTGGACTGAGTAGCCATTTCTTCTTTGTCTATATGAATTTCTGAATTTGGGGTAGCAGTGACTTAGTGTTGGTCATGAAGAGGCTGGGGCAGAGTCTGCTCCTAGTTCTCATCCTGGGGAACATAAAATATGAATTGTACAGGGGAGTCCATATGGAAGAGATTCTACTCCCTGCACCCTTCCCCCCTCAGCTTGGGGTCATATTGATAAGGAATTCCTGGAAAAGCATAGCGCTCACTCTCTGCCCTTACTTCATAGAATTGGGTAGGGAGGCCCAGCCCATCAGAGAAAGGATATCGGCAAAGGTCTGGCAGGCAATGTCCCTAAGGTCCACGTTGGCATGCACTCTCTTCAGTAATGGTTGTCTGAGGGGCTCCCAGGAATGCTCCCACAGCTGATTCTTACCCCGTGCCTTGGAGAACATGGTTTTGTTGATAGTCTCCTTTTCAGGTGGCCTAGATAAGGAGAGAAGCACGGTTGTGGCCTAAGGACTCTTGTCAGGGAGATTTCTCCTTGATGAAATCAGTCAGTTGGAGCAGCAAGATCAAGGCTAGGACTAGAGGGAAGGAATCCTTAGGCTTAAACAGATCTGAGCAGTCAAGTTAGCTCAGTAAGTCTTAACTGAATGGCTTCTCTTTGTCAGTCACATAAGAAAGACTTGGAAAAGGAGAAGACTGCCAATTTGTGAGGGCCAAAGGCATTTAGTTTTGTCTTGTTCACTACAAATTTCTTTTTTCCCCTTTCCTTTCCCTTTTTCTTTCTCCACCACTGACTTTTTGATTCTCTCAGACATTTTCTTTTCCCAGACTTTAGCCAGCTGATGGTTCTCTCTCCTTCTACTCTACCACTTACTTCCAGCCCAATCCCTACTGTTAAGTCCACACCAGAGCTCTTGGACCTAATGAAATATCCACAAATTGGCCCCACTTGCTTCATTTTACAGTCTTATATCTCCCAACTCCCTAACCAACTACACTATGTACCCAGTGATAAAAGAATGGCTAGCCAAATGGTGCTATATGAAAATACTGGGATATCACTGAGGTGTAAGAAGAACTCCGAGTCACTAGGAAGACTTCTACAGAGTGATGTATACAGAAGAAGGCAGAGCCAAAAGAATGATGATCACAATAATGGCAATGGGGGGTGCTTGACCTGGGGCATATTGGTAAATCTGGGAGAATGGTTTTGAACCTAGACTAAAAAATTATATTTTTATTTTTACTAGCCTCTAACTGAAATTTAGCATTTCTTCTATTATGAAGCAAATATCATTCTGAGAATGATCATATAATCAGATGTGTTTTTTTCATGCACTTAAAAACAATATTATGAGAAGGGGTCCATAGGCATGTCTACTTGGCAGACTGCCAAAGGGATCCATGACACACACAAAAAGGGAAAGAACCTTGAAGTATATGCTGATGACATTAAACAACAAAACTCAGGTCAAAGACAATGGACCACTTTGGCACCAAAGCATTGAAATGAAAGTTCACATTCTACTTTTTTGGTACTATCAGTTGCAATCCTTTTGAGCAATTTTTCTTTCTTTTTTTCTCCTTAATATAATTTTATCTTTTAATTACATGTAAAGATAGTTTTCAACATTCATTTTGTAAAATTTTGAGTTCCAATTTTTTCCTTCTCCCTCCCTTGCATCCCCCCCTCCCCAAGGCTGCAAGCAGTCTGACATAGGTTATCCATGTACAGTTGTATTAAACATATTTCCATATTAGTCATGTTGTAAAAGAAGAATCAGAACAAAAAGGAAAAACGAGAAAGAAAAATTAGAAACAAGTGAAAATAGTGTGCTTCAATGGACATGGATAGCATTTTCCTTCATGAGTCTTTTGGAATTGTCTTGGATCATTGCATTGCTGAGAAGAGCTAAGTTTATCGTGGTTAATCGTGGTACAATGTTGCTGTTTCTGTGTACAATGTTCTGGTTATCTGAACAATTTTTCTTAACTGTTCTTGGGGAATATACTTTGTTGAGTGTCATTACTTGCATGTTGGTTGGGATGTGTCTGCTGTATCAAAGCAAAACGTATCTGCAAAAGGAAAAGATGTTGATGGAGGCTGGACTAAGGAGACTCTTTCTTTGGGTGTCTGTAACTCCAGAACTGGGTCTCACCTGTCTGTGAAGGAAGAGGGCAGGGTTACTTAGGAGCATTACCTGAAGTATTCATAGGAATACTCCTCTAGTGTGTATGGCTTTTCCTTCAACTCTTCTTCCACAAGTTCTTGTGGCTGTGTGTTCCAGGTGGCCAGCTTCCGATCCTCAGGAGACATTGCCAACAGACTCTAGAAATACAGACACCCAAAGTGTAGCAGCAGCCTCTCTTCATGCAGCAAGCCTGAGCCCCAACAAGGTTCTGTCCCATAATTATACACTGAATGCTCGATGCCAGGTCTGGAGGAAGGGCTCTCCAAAGAGGAAAACACTTGTCCATAGTCCCAAACTCCTAATCTTTCCCAGTTGCTGACATGGGCATGGACTCAGCATAAAGCACCAAGGACACATTAGAGAAGAGACAGTGTGACCAGCATGAAGTCAACATCCAACCTGAATATTTTCCTCTTAGTTTACTCACGTTCACCCCCTCAGACTCTTCGCCCACTAACCCCACATAGCCAAATGGTTGCTAAATCCAGCCTTTTTACATTAAAACCATCTCCCGCATAGAAGCTTCTCTCTACCCACATAGGCACACTCTGGTGGAGACCCTCATCACATCCCACTAGCAACAGCCTCTAGTTGGTTTGCTTTCCTCAGTGTTCTCTCTGCTCCCCTCCATCTTCCTAGCTGACAGTCCTTAAAGTACAGATCTGACTGTGTTATCTCATTCAATAAACGTCTGTGACTCTGTTACCTCCAGGATCAAATATGAAATTGTTTGGTTTTTAAAGCCCTTCACAGTCTAGCCCCTTCTTATCTTTCCAGTCTTCTTCCTGGCTGGGCTCCATGCCTGGAATGCTTTCTCTCACCTCTGCCTCCTGAATTGCTCCAAGACTCAGCTCACTTACCACCTCCTGTTGAAGCCTTTCTCAGTCCTCCCAGCTGCTAGTGCCATCCCTCTGACATTAGCAATGCATTCTGCATATATCTTGTATCTATGTAACTGTTTGCATGTTGTCTCCTCCTTTAAACTGGGAACTCTTCAAGGATGGGAACCATGTCTCTGTTTTTCTTTTAATCTCAGGTGTCTGGTGCGTAGTAACTACTTAATAAATGCTTTTTGATTGATTGATGGGTTGGTGAAGAGTTTCTTTAATCTAATTGATCTCAGACACCAAGCTAATTACTAAAAGGACCAGGGCCTCACACAGAGCCTGACAGAGTCAAATGCATACTCCATGTGCAGGGTCATCCTCTGGGTAACCCTCATTCCCCACCCTCTTGGGATGAAGCCACAGAATTGGCACTGCATGTGAATTGTCCTGTTACTAGAGACCTTGTCTCTAGGTATGTCCTGACCTAGAATTAAACTCTACATCATTTCTACACTAGTTCCTTCAGCAGCTCCACCACTAACTCCAGTTACTACTATCTCAGCGCCTTTGCACTGACTGACCCCTCCCCACTACCCACCATCCCCATCTCTTGGAGTCTGTGACTTCCTTCAAGGATAAGCTCAAAAGCCCCCTTTTACATGAGCCTTTCCTTCCTCCACCTCTTCTCTTACCCCAATCTTCTAGTGCCTTTCTTCCAAATTACCTTCCATCTATTTTATAACTACTCATATGTATATGTTCTCTCCCCCAGTTAGACTGTAAACTCGCTGAGGGCAGGGAAATTTTCAGTTGTGTCTTTGCAGCCTCAGGGTCTAGCACAGTACCTGGAACATAGTAGGTTTTAATAAATATTTGTTGATGGATTGATTGACTGCCCTACTCTGGAAGGTGGAGAACCTAATGAATTCTACTTTTCCATATTATGGCTAGAAAATTTACCTCTTTCCTCTCCCCATCTTGTATATGCTACCAGTTGACAAATATTGTCCATTCTGTCCCTGTAATTTCTCTTCTTCCTCTCCTCTTTTCGATTTCCTACTAAACTCCTCATTCTTTTTGTTTGTAGGCAAGGTAGGTGGCAACAACTTTAGCACAAGCCCTTGCCAATTCTCCTTTGCACTCCTTTGTAATACTCCCAGTAACCTCCCTGTTCCCAGTACGCCCCCTCTTTAGTCCAGCTTCTTTTTTTCCTTCTTTTTTTTTTGCTTTTTTTTGGAGGGCAATTGGGGTTAAGTGACTTGCCCAAGGTCACACAGCTAGGTTTTGTGTTAAGTGTCTGAGGCTGGATTTGAACTCAGATCCTCCTGACTCCAGGGTGGGTGCTCTATTCACTGTGCCACCTAGCCGCCCCAGTCTATCTTCTTTATAGCTGCTGAATCAATATTCATAAAACACAGACCTAACAAGGTTATTCCCCTCCTCAGAAATTTTCAATGGCTTCCTGTTGCCTGGAGGATAAAATATAAAATCTTCAATCTAATATTTAAATTTATACTTCCTTATTTGGCATTTAAAGCCACACTCAAGCTGCTTCCAGTTTGGTTTATTGTATTCTACTCCCCCTCATATCCCCTAAGGTCCAGCCAAATTGACCTTCTTCCTGTGTCTCACTTATGACATTATGCTTCCTTCCATGCCTGCCATGCTCTCTTTCATCCCATCCATCTTAAGAACTCCTCATTTATTTTAAAGTTAAAGCACCACCTGCTACAGGAATTCTTTCCCAATTCCCTATTAGAATTCCCCATTGGTGCTGCTACCTCCCTTCCCCTACCAAAGACCTTGTATTTATTTTGTATGTGCACCTGCTGCCTCCACTAATAGAATGTAAAGTCCATAACGGCAGGAGTTATTCCATGTTTATCTTTGTATTCTTGTTGCTTAAATCACATACTCATAGTAGGTACTTAATAAATGCTGCTGATTGAGGGATTAACACACCCTCCATTAATACCAGTTCCTAGTCCTGCTGACCTGCCAGCATAAGGGATAACCACTGTGGGATGGCCCTGAAGGATTAAAAATGTTATGCAATTGCATTGTTCTTTGGTACTAGCATGGAGGCATCAGATTTAAAGTCAGGAGAGTCTGGTTTAATTCTCCTCCATTTGCTAGTTGTATGATGATAGGGAAGTCACTAACCTCTCTAAACTTCACTATCCTAATCTACAAAATGGGGACAGTAACATGCAGTGTTTGCTATACTGTTATACTCATGATGCAGTATTTTTAGGGGTGGGGCTGAGGGTGGTAAGCACTGTAGAGGAGGCAGGAGCTCCTTCAGGGGAAGGGAACCACTCAGCTGGGGTCTCCAGATGCCCAGCCATCCCCAGCTCTGGAATGGTTTAACCCAAGGTAAGTGGAGCCCCAGAGGAAACAGAGACCTCTTTTTCCATCACCACCATGAGGAATGGTCTATCTAGCCATTGCTGAGAATACTACCTTTGCCTCAGAATTCCAGACTAGGAAGAGACCTCTAGAGGTCATCCTGTCCAACCTTCTGTGTTCAGACCAGTGAACGAGAGGGAGAGAAAAAGAGGTGGACCTCAAGGGACGTGAGTTTTAGTGCTTTTGTTTCCCTTGCTGCATTGACCATGGACCATCATTTTCTTTCTCTGCATCTGCCTTGGTTTCCTTGTCTGTAAGAGAAAGGAAAGCTAAACTAGATGACTTCGATATTCTAGCCCTGATATTCTGTGATCTCAGAGATCTCAGGGCTTTTGATCTTGGAATCACCAGGGATAAATAAGAAAGACATTCCATGCACAAGTCAGAAAAAAGTGTGGAGACTTCCCCTGACATAGAACCACTCTTTCCTACCTTGTGGCAGATGATGGTCTCTGCTAGGGATTGGGATAGAAACATCTGCCAGGAGTGATAGGAAAGATGATGGGGAGAAGCACAAGACTGGGGACTCAGAGAAGGGCCATGAATCTATGACAAAAAGGGATATAGCTCAGATCTTGCCTGTAGGTAAAAAAAATATGGCAGGTAGTTCTGCTTTACATTTAGCTCTATAGGGTATAGTGAAAGAAGTTCTGAGAACTGTGTTCAAGTCCTGACTTTGCCACTAATTTGTTTTGTGACTGTGGGTAAGTCATTTCAATGCTCTCACCCTAGTTTCATCTGTAAAACAGAGGTAAATGCTGTTGAACATTCAGGGCTGTAATAATGTTGTGAGAAGCACAGAATGATACAAATGTAAAAGAGCATCATTACCATCATCTGCGGGGTAGGCTTCGTGATGGTGGGGATGATATAGATGCTTTCAATAGATACTACTCCAGTCTTATCTGTCGTATCATTGTGGGCCAGTATCCAGTTGTCACTGGATACCAGCCCTTCATCTGGGGTCAGGATCAACAAGTCTCCTCTTTTATATGTCAGGATGGTGCGGTCGTCTGGAAACCCAAAGATAAACACAGGGTATTGTCTACCTGTAAAGACAGGCTATGCCAGAGCAGCAGGAAGAGTAAGTTGGAGGGAAGGAGGGTATTGCTAACACACTATCCCTTGGCCCTGAAAAGCAGGTATTTTTGGAGTGTCAAGTCTGAGAAAGGCCCAGAAGAGAAAACAGAAACAATAGTTTCCATCTATTTCTTCAGGACCCCTTTTTGGAAGGGATAGAGTTATCCCGGTTCACATTTTACCTCTTTGCTACAGCATTAGGACCCTAGAGATGACTTCCCAGAGACACCATCTCTGAACCACCATCATGCTGGAACCATCATCACTACCTTCTTCAAAATTCACCTCTTCTAGGCAATGTTTCTTCATTGTCCCCATTCTGATCTCTTCCTTTCTTTGCAATCCATGGTACTTCCCCAACTAGGTTAGCCCATTCTAGGGTCTCCTGTTTGGACCTCTTATAGGCATTCTTCTCTTGCTTTTTTTTTTTGGAGAGCAGTTGGGGTTAAGTGACTTGCCCAAGGTCATACAGCTACTGAATTAGTGACAGGACTAGAATCTGAAACCAGTTCTCCTGAATCCCAGGCCAGTGCTCTTTCTGCTTTATATGAGATGCAGGCTGCTTCTTACTCTACACATCTCCTCTGTGCTCTGCCCTGATGCTGTCTGACATTGCTTGAAGATAACTTTTATCATAGAGAGCCAGGAGGAAGGCTGAGGTGAATTCAGAGAAAGCTGGAGGGTTGGGCTGGTTCCAAAAGATGCACAGGTCCAGAACACTGAATGTAACAAGTCTAGAGGCCTTTCTGCCAAATTCAACCCCATTGTCAAGTAAACAGGTTCTCTGAGTACAGGGACTATGTTGTCTTTGGATCCCTAGTACTCTACACATACTAGGGATTTAATAAATGTTCCCTGAGTTGAATTGTTAAATTGACCTCAGTACTGAATCCCTATAGCCCAACCCCAGAGCCTGGCCTTTCTCTAGACCCTTTCAGACTTCATCATGCTAGTTATAATCTTATGTCTAATGGAAAAAGGGGTTTTTATGTCTGGCCCTTCAGCTTCATGAACCTTATTTGATTACAGACATGCTTCTGGCTCTTTCCTGGTCAGGAACTTTACAATTGTGGATTCTCTCCCACCCATCCCACTGCTGCCCCATCAGTCCCTCTTCCCCCCCACCCCACCCCAATCCCAACTGTCCACCAGACTAAGAAGATTTCAATCAGCATCATGGAATCATTGGCCCATTATAGGGCCTGCCCCTACCCTACCCCTACCTCATACCCCTGCTTAGCACCTTGCCCCCCTCCCCTCTTCCCTGGAACCTGGGTACCTGTGGATTTCTTATCTCTCATGGCCATAGCATATATGGATCTCTTCTTCAGACCCTCCAGGAACATGGCCATTAGCTCCGCGATGGCCATGCTCTCGCTGGAGGCAAACACATATTCGTCTGTATTCAGGGTGGACAGGGTGAAATTCTGCTTAAATACTTGGGGTGCCCTGTGAATGACAATGCTTGTTATCACTAAGGCCAAAGACCAATCCTAGCTTCAGAGTTAGAAAACTATTTTCCATTATCCAGTCTGAGTGTGTGAATGATTCGATCTATGGACTCTCCTGATACTGGATTATTTTACTTGTACATTTACTGGATTATGAATTATCTAGGTCCAGCTTTTTCTACTTCTCTTTATAATGTTTAAGTTATTTCTTGCTTCCTATGGTAAAGGAGAGGAGAAAAATGAAAGAAGAGAAATTTTCACTTATCATTTGACAAATTGAGAGCATTACTTGGAAATATTCTGGCCAGAGATATGGTACAAATGTTCAGCTAAAGTGGTGTCAGAACAGAAGCCAAAAGGGAAAGGCAAAAGACAAAGCTTATAAAAAAGCAGGAAAGAAGGAAGGTTTAGGCTAAAGAACACTGGATTTGAATCCTGGCCCTGACATTTACTATGAGACCACAGGCAAGTTCTTTTATCTCTTGGAGTCTCAGTTTTCTCATCTGTAAAATGGGGGGTGATAACTTTATTAGCTACATGTAATCCCTTGACTCCTGGGCTGCTGTCTGGAGAAGGTTGCTTCAGAGATGTCAGACTCCAGAAATGGCCAAATAGACAATGTCCCAGACTTCATACATTTGGTGACACTTTTGGTCTAATAGGAAAGGGAAGTTGGAGGAGTTAGCCAATATTCAACACACATTTATTAAGGGCTCACTATATGCCAGGCACTGAACTAAGTTCTCTCCCATCTTGTGCACCATTCAGGACAAAAAGCTGCAGACAGGGCCAACTGTATATGTGTGATCTAATAGCTAACATCCCTATTTTATGGATGAAGAAATGAAGGCTGACTGAGGTTAAGTGACTTGCCTAGGGTTGCACAGCTAGCAAATGTCTAAGGCTAGATTAGAATTCAGATCTTGCTAGCTACTGCACCACCTAGTTGCTTAGTGATCCCCGGATCTCCTTCCAGGATTCTGGAGAGCTGCTGCTTCAGTAGAATTCTGGGATGCTGGTTAGTGGTACCTACCCTGCTCAGTTGGGGAGGGAGGGACAGGAGGAGACGGAGATGTGATCCTCTTGGTTGCTGCTCATGCATATGTTGTATCATATATTATCTACCTCCTGATCAGGTCTCTTCTAATTATTATATGTCTGATTGTAAACAAAATATTTTAGTTGTATGATTAATGCCAGTACAAATGGAGATTTGGAAAGAAGTTTTTTCACATATTTAAAGTGGGAAATGCCATCCCTCTTTCGGTACAAGCTGAGGTATCTTTCTGGGAGGCCGATGCTGGCAGGTATGTATTCTTTCTGTTTGGATTTCTCACAAGCGAGGGAGCTGTTTTATTATCATATCCCCTTTGTCACTGCCCCCTCTCAGAGATAAACCGCTGAGTGGGAACACCTGTGGGTCTAGCCTTGGGGAGTGAATGGGATGAATTTCTGATGAGAAACAGAGGCTAATACTCTGGTCAATACATGATCCTAGACAATTCTGAAAGACTCATAGTGAAAACTCAGAGAAAGAACTGGTGAGCTCCAAGTGGAGATTGAAGCATACTTTTTTCACTTTTTTTTTTTGCAACATAACAAAAATGGAAATTGTTTTGCATGTACAATTGGTATCATTTTGCTTGCCTTTATGATGGGTGGGGAAGGCTTGGAGTGAGGAGGAGAGTTTGAAACTCAAAATTTGAAAAACAGTATTAAAAAATAAGAAATAATTTTTTCTAAGGGAAAAAGAAGAAATGGAGGCTAAGTGAAGGAGGTGGCCCGAGACCGATGGAATTGGCCAGCCCTTAACAAAACTGTGACGTTTAGTGACGTGTGTGCTCCTTACCTACAGTCCCTATTTCAGTATCCTCTGTTTTCCAGGCTCTCAGAAACCAATACCTTTATATTGTTACAGCTGTCCTGAGCAGAAGGAAGGTCTGATCAACTTATTGACACTGAACTGTTAGGGACCTGATGTGTTACCATCTCTTCCTAGGGCATGTGTATTTTAATACAGTCCTGGAAAGAATAGTACAGCGGTTCTCAACCTGTGGGTTATGTTCAATTTGTGACAAGGAAAATACATCCTGCACATCAGATATTTACTTTACAATTCATAACAGTGGCAAAAGAAGTAGCAACGAAAATAATTTTATGGTTGGGGATCACCACAACATGAAGAACTATATTAAAGGGTTGCAGCATTAGGAAGGTTGAGAACCGCTGGAATAGTGGTTAAGTGAAAGAAATGAAGCTCAGAGGGCAAAGGGATAGTTATTTGCGGATGACAATGGGGGGGCAGTTCTGAATACTCCTCTGTGAGGGAAAGCCCCAGACAGAAAAGGATCTGTAATCCCAGCTAACCAACAGGTCTCCCTGTTCAGAGTTTCCACCTCTATCAATTCTGATTTACCCAAGGAATTGGGAAAGTCAGTGCCCCTACGACCCCTCACCATTAGGCTTACTCTAATCATAGAATGATAGGACTTTAGAGCTGGAAAGGACCTTCGAGTTCCTTTAGTCTGGGGCTCCTGTGGGTCCCTTCTTTGGTGAGTTCTTTCCACAACTTCCACTTTGGGAAAAGGTTCCAGAATCATCCTTGATTCTCTAGACTTAGCCATCATTATATATCAATTCAGGTGCCTCCTTTTCTCACCTCCCCACCTTTCAGGTCCTTTTTATGCATTGCCTCCCTCCATCATAATGTGAACTCTTTGAGGGCAGGGACCATGTTTCTTTTTGCTTGTCTTTGCACCTTCAGCCCTTAGCAAAGTGCCTAATATACAGCAAGTATTTGGTAAATGCTTATTAATGGACTAATCTAGTCCAATCCCTTTATTTTGCAGCCAAGAAAACTGAGTTCCAGAGAGGTTAAATGTTTTGCCCAAGGATACACAGGGAGCCATGCCAGTCTAGAGGGCACATGGCAGGTAAAGACCTCTTTTCAGCTCAGGGCACTAACCTGTTGGTGACTATGCCAGTAACCTCAGGGTAGGTCAGGTCCAAAAGTCTCTTCTCTGATTTGTCAAGGAAGCTGATACCTTTCCAGTTAATGGCCAAAACCAGCTGAGTCTTGTGCAGGCTGGGCCCTGGAAATGGGGCAACATATTCTTTATGAACACTGGGGGATGGTGCTCTGATTCAGTCCCGCCCCATTTCCTCTACTGTTTTCCCTTTCCCAATTAGTTACCATTACCTGAAATTTTGGTAACTTCAAAAAACTTGGAGAATAGTAGAGGCCATTGGAGAAAAACCATAGTCACAATTTGTTCCTTTACCAATAGTGGAGAGGTGCGATTTTGGATGTAGGGAGCCTAAAATGAGGAAAATGTTTTTTTATGTGATACCCAAGAGAGGGACTATTGTCTGTATTTTCATTCACTCAGTAACTCATTTACTCAAACATTTATTTATTCAACAAATATTTATGGAATGACTTTTATGTACCAAACACTCTGAGAGACACAGGCATTTATTAAGCATCCATTATGACCTTGTATATTACAAATAGGTATCAAGGTATTTGGAGACACACTGCTTCCCAAAGCTAAGCCCCAGTGAGCTGGCTGTGTTCTGAGCCTGGCATAACAACAAACCTTTGCACTCTGGGTGATCTTACTCTCCGGTATATATTGCTTTGACCAGCACCAGGTGATCACTGAGGGATTTATGACTTTTATACTAATCAAAAACTGTTCAGATTTGTTGAAGCTCCCCCTATTTCCCAGGGACCTGAGAGCCAACATGCTGCAGCCTAAAGCCATCTATATCAAATTCTCCTGATGTGCTAAACAATTCCTGAATTCTTCTGCTTGTGTAACCGAACCAGATGCTGCACTTCTGTTCCAACCATGCTAACTCTGATTCCGTACCCTAATAAATAATCACAAGGCTCAGCAACCTTAAGACTTAAGAACTTAAAGTTTAGGAATTTAAGAATGGTTCTCACAGGAACCAGGAACACCTGCACTGTCCACTCATGAGCCTGCTGTGGAACTGCTAAGAATGATTGTGTTATGGTCCAGCCCTTGTGGGTTTTTATACATATAAGACCTTCCTTTGTCCCGGCATGCTAAGTCCTCCTTCTCAGGGAGTGGGGCTTCTCCTTACTCTGAAATTTCTCTTTAATACCTGATACACCCACCTCTGGCCTACTCTGTTCACCTCCAGCCATTCCTGTGTTAGAGGCTGGTACCAGTCTAGTTCACATAGGAAAACTCCATTACGGAGGCCATATAAAGCCCTTTATAGAATTTCCCTATCTACAATGTACGAAGTAATAATAGATGCTCAATAAATACCTCTCTCTCTCAGAGTGTTTGATACATAAGTCATTTCATAAATATTTTTTGAATGAATGAATGGTTGAATGAATGTATGAATTTCATCAAGCCTGCGGAACAAGTATCAAAAAGTACATTGAGTCTTTTACTTACAAAACTACAACACAGATTAAAAACCCTTTCATGCCGGCCTCTGAAAAGGCCACAAGATGATCTTAGTCCGTGAGACTCTTTTTGCACATACTCCATCTCTGTGTATACCCACCTTACTTTGTGTTTTGCTTTGCCTGCTCTCTTCCCAGGGGCTTGTTTTTGTTTCCCTCTCCTTGGATGCTGATCTGTGCCTAATCTGTGTATGTCCCATTTTGTATATTTCTTTTCCCTCTATTTCTTTCTTTCACTTGACTTTTTTCCATCCTTGTCTCCTCCTCTTCACTTCTTTCCCTTGTGTTCTATCTTCCTTAGAAAACAGAACACAGAACTGTATTCTTATTGAAAAGAATCTCATGTTTTCTATTCTTAATTTTCAAAGTACACAAATGGAACATTTTGTCCTCATGTTAACCTTGAGTTATGTTTCTCTTGCATACTAGTGCCTTTGAAAAAACTTCCTCATTACTTCTCTAGGAGAGCTAAAAATGGTGTGATCCCTGCCCTCAATGCACTTCCTATTTACTACTATACAGTTTTTTTTCCTCATGTGCGAAATACTAGTGGCATTTCAGAGCTGTCTGAAGTTCAAATTCATTCAAGAAAAAAAGAAAGTGATTTTGTTGTTCAGTTGTTTCAGTCATGTCTGACTCTTCATGACCCCATTTGGGGTTTTCTTTGGATACTGGGGTGATTTGCCATTTCCTTCTCTGAATCATATGCAAAATGAGAAACTCGGGCAAATAGGGTTAAGTGACTTGCCCACGGTCACACAGGCAGGAAGTGTCTGAGACTGTATTTGAACTCAGATCCTACTGACTCCAGGCTTAGTGCTCTATCCACTGTGCCACCTAGTTGCCCCTAAGGACAGGATCAGCCCCAAATTTGGGGCTAGCCTCAAATTAAGGATCCAAAGGACTATAACTTGCTCATGCAGTGAAAAGAGTGCAATTAGAAACATTTTTTTGTTCAAGCTTAAATCTATTTGGATACTAAATCTTTTGAACTTTTACCTGACTTTAGACCACGATTTCCTGTTTTGTCTGAAAGGCCCTGATTTGGTAAGACTGTTGACCTGTACTTTCAGATCTTGGTTATCTCCTGTTGGCTGACTTGATAATAGACTCTATTCCCATGAATGAAATGGGATTACCTTTTGCTCACTAAATGCAATATTAGCACTGTGGACGGTGCTACCCAGACTAGACTGGTCTTTCAGTACTGGGGCTCGTACCATGGAGAGCTCTTGCCCATAGTCCCTGAACAGGCCCAAGTGAGACTGAAGGACACATTACACTACTCTAGCAGACAAGATGACACCAGAGATGTTCATATGGTTTGTATTTTCCTTCCCCTTCTTTATTACTACTATTGGGAGTTCCTGGATTTCTCTAGCCCACAAGGATCTCTCCCCTACCCTGAACACTTGTCACATCATTTATTATACAACTACCATCCTTCACTGTAAGATCTTTCAGGGGACTGACTATGTCACACCCTCACTGTGCTCTCTAGAGTGTCCAGAATATAGCATTCATTAAAGCTGGAACTGAACAGAGCTGGTTGCCATCTGGAGATTCTGACCTTTGCACACGCTGCAGTCACAAGGTTGACCCACTGCTCTTGTGACTTTGTCTTGAGCACCTTTCCAGGGATGCAGACAGGAAGAGTCTTCTGGATGTCACTGCTCTGGATGACACTCCCAAACTCAACGTAGCAGTGTTTGGCTACCACCTCCACCAGGTCCTCCTCCTGTAAAAGTTCAGCTGGTCATAAGTAGCCTGATGGGAGATGGGGGAGGAAGAATTCTTTCCACTTTAAGCTTTGTTCTCCTCTCTTCTCCTTTTGGTGCCTACGGTCAGTTCAACCCAATTAACTGCTCACCACTACATCCTGCAATCAGTACTGGGTCCATTTAACCCCCAGGGAGATAGAGAGTGAAAAGAGATGGGGCAGGAAGAAGGTCCAGCAAAAAAAAAACCCATGATTTAGAGAGGTCATTTGATCCATCCCCCTGCTTCTTAGTAGGACCGTCCTTCTTCCAAACAATCTCAGACAGAAAAATATGATGCGTTAAATAGGACCTCCAGTTCAAATAGGGATTGCTTCTTATAGACACAGACATATTGTTAGGTCCTGATTAAAACTTAATGATGACTTGATCATAGTCTTGGCCCTACTGCTAATGAAATAAAATATACTAGTGCTTGTTTTAGCTCTGAGGATCTTTCAGGCACCAGAGATATTCATTTGATGAGCTGCTTTCTCCATCTAGGAAGCCCAGATAACTTAATATAGCCTCTATTTGACTCTCAAGACCCTCTCAAATCTAGTTATGGAATCATAAAGTATTATAGCTCAAAGAGTCTTTATCATTATCTAGTCCAACCCTCTGGCTTAGAGAGAGGGAATGACTTCTAAAATCAGATAGCAGGGTAAAAATTGGATAAAGATTAGAACCAAGGTCATCCAACTTGATTTCCCATTCTTGTCCAAACTCCTGCTCTAGCCAGGCCTGTTTTCTTACCATGTTCATGCACAATACTTCTAATTCGCTCTCTGGAATGCCTCCTCCATTGGTAAAAACTTGTTTTCACCTAAATCTTTTCCTTTCTCACACCTTTCATCTTCTGGCACTAACTGAATCCTGGCTCCCCCCTGATGACATACCATCGCAGGGCTGCCTTTCCAGGGGTTGCTCAAATCTCCCACTTACTGACTGAGGTGGGGGAGGTGGAAGATTCTTTTCTCCCCATTGACACTTTCATGCTCTCCCTCTACCATTATCACTTAATAACTTCTCCTCTTTTGAGCTTCAATTGATCCATATTTACCATCCAATCTAAAATTCTGTTAGTTGTTATCTACTTTCTTCCAGAACACTGCCTTTCTTTCCCTAATGAGTTTACTGCCTGACTCACAACCTTTCCTCCTCAGCTCTTCAATATACATATTCAACATACATATGTTCTTTCAAACACACCAATCTCCCTCCTCAACCTGCTTATCATCATCATCATCACATTTATATAGTACCCACTATGCGCCAAGCGCTGTTCTAAATGCTTTACAATTATTATCTCATGTGATTCTCACAACAACCCTGGGCAACAGGTACTACTATGAGTCACCATTTTAAAGTTGAGGAAACTGAGACAGACTGAGGTTAAGTGACTTGCCCAAGGTTGCGTGGCTAGTAAGTGTTAAGTGTCTGAGGCCGGATTTGAATTGGATTTAAGGGAGGCAGGGCTGTGCAAAGTCATCAGGCTCACTCTCTCCTCCAGAGTCATCGGAGTCCAGTGACAAGACACAGGTCAAGCTGATGGGCGATGGCCCTCCATGCAGGGGGGGGCCCTTGGCTTTTTGAAGCTGAGGCCTTTCTGTCCCAGGTTTCAGTCTGTTTGAGGCAAAGGCCATTTAGTAATTAAGGGCTAGGTAAGAATTGAAGCAAGAGATGGTCTAGTTTGCCTGTATAAAAGAGTTGGTCTGGGAGGAGGAGACCTTCCTGGCCAGAACAGAAAGGATTGCTATTTACATTCCCTCTGAGCCATCAAAACCCAAACAATGAACAGGTGAGGCTTGGGCTGGACCTATTATTGGCCAATCAGTGAAAGTCACAGTGATTTGGGTTTAAAGGCATATTCTAGTAATTCCATTTGAATCACAATGGGCTTCAACAAAGGCTGGTTTTCCAGAGCAATATTTCAAGAAATTATAAATGAAAAACCACATGTGACAAAAGAGTTGATTGATTGATTGTTTCTAAGAATCTCTTCACCTTCTCCAAGCGGTATTCTCCAAACCGGAATCCTCTAATAATCTGGTGATAAATAAGTTCTGTGCTGACAGGATCCTCCTTGAAGTCATGCCATGGCGTGAAGATTTCTTTTCTGAAGTAAAAGCGCCAAGGTGACTGGCGTTCATTCTCACCCTTCTCCTTGGTCAGTTGTTCACACTGGGAGATGGCATCCATCAAATGATCACGCCCTCCACCTAATGACCAGACCTGAGTAACAGAGAGTCTTACATGTGGGAGAGGCCTGTGATCCAGAAGTCAGCTTTCCGCCAATAGAAAGAAAAAAGATCAAAGATTTCTTGTTTTCTTAATTTTCTCTGTCTCTGTCTCTCTCTGTCTCTCCCTCTCTCCCTCCCTTCCTTCCTTTCTCTCTCTCTCTCTCTGTTTCTCTCTCTCTCCTCTCTCCCCCCTCTTTTTCCCCTTCCCCTCCCTCTCTTTTTCTACCCCCTTTTCCCCCCTCTCTCCCTCCCTCCCTCTTTTCCTCTTCCCCATCTCTCCCCCTTTCCCTCTCCCTAGCTCTTCTTACATAGATATAATAGCACAGGTCTATTCAAAACCAAATGTCATAAGAATTATAGAATTGTAGTGTCAGAAATCATCTAGTCTAAGGCCCACACTTCACAGATAAGACAGTTAAGGTTCAGAGAGGGGATTGTCAATAACTTTGAAAGGGGATTGTTATCTGGGCAAATATGAAGTTGATTGTATTGTAATAAGCTCAAAAAAGAAACCAAAAAAAAAACCAAATCCATTCAGAAATACGGTGAAACATTCAGGTTTTGAAATTTTTATTTTGACAAGTTCTAAATCAGCGATTCTCAACCTGTGGGTTATGTTTAATTTGTAACAATGAAAATACATCCTGCATATCAGATATTTACATTATCATTCATAACAATAGCAAAATTACAGCTACGAAGTAGCAATGAAAAAAATTTTATGGTTGGGGGCTACCACAACATGA
>CM053596.1:224624075-224646063 GCA_028646575.1 Pseudocheirus occidentalis | reverse complement strand
CCAAGAAGAAACCATTTGAATACTGTGGAAACACAATTAGGATAACCCAGGATCTGGCAGCTTCTACATTAAGGGATCAAAGGGCCTGGAATATGATATTCTGGAGATCAAGGGAGCTAGGATTGAAACCAAGAATCACCTACCCAGCAAAACTGAGTATAATGTTTTAGGGGGAAATATGGTCATTCAATGAGGTGGATGACTTTCAAGCATTCTTGCTGAAAAAACCAGAACTGAATAGAAAATTTGACATTCAAATACAAGAATCATGAGAAGGTAAACATGGTAAAGAAATCATAAGGAAATTATCAAAGTTGAACTATTTTCATGCCAACATGAAAAAATGATAATTGTAACTTATGAAACTTTTCTCAGTATGAGGATAGGTGAAGGGAATATAAATTTATACACACACATACATACACAAAGTCTGTATAGGAGGGTATATATGCATATGAATACATATCTGAGTGTGTGTATATATGTGTACATAGACAGAGGGCACAGGATCATTTTAACAGGAAGGGATGATATTTTAAAAGGTAAAATTGAGAATTGGGAGAGGAATAGAATGAAAGGAGACAGGGAGAGACAGAATGTGGTTAATCATCTCATATAGAATGGCAAGGGATAACTGTTACAGTGGAGGGGAAGAACAGGAAGGCAAAAGGGAAAGGGTCAACTTTACTCTCGTTGAATTTGGCTTAGGGAAGGAACATACACTTGACATTGGATATCTTGCCCTATAGGAAAGTAGGGGGGATGGGGATGAGAGGTGGGATGATGGAGGGGAGGGCAGGTTATGGGGGGATGGTTGTTAGAAGCACACACTTCTGTAAAGGGACAGGGACAAAGTAGAGAATAGAACAAGGTAGGGCGGGATAGGAAGGAGGGAAATATAGTTGATCTTTCACAATATGTCCATTGTGGAGATGTTCTGTATAACTACACATGTACAGGTTGCATTGAATTGTTTGTCTTTCTAGTGGGGGTGGGTGACAAGGGAGGAAGGGAAAGAATCTAGAATTTAAAATTCTATAATCAAATGTTAAAAACACACACACACACATAATTACATGCAACTGGGAATTAAGATATACATGCACTAGAGTAGGGAGATTCACCTTTCATCTTGCTCTACCGGAAAGTCAGATGGGTGATGGGGGAGGACATAGGAGAGAAAAAATTGGGGGAGGGGGTATACAATGGGATCACTGTTTTGGGGTGGTGGGTAGGGGAAAGATGGGAAGAAAATTCATAACTCAAAATCAAGTGGAAACGAGTGATGTAAACTAAAAATAAGTAAAAGTTAATTAAGAAAAAATACTAAGGCTAGGATTAAAACTCAGGTCATCTAACTTTACATCCTATACTATTTTTCTTTCTTTTTTTTAAAGGCAGATGATGCAGTGGATAAATTGCTGGGTCTGGAGTCAGGAAGACCTGAGTTCAAATCCAGCCTCAGCTTACTAGTTGTGTGACCCTGGGGCAAGTCACTTAACCTGTGCCTACATCCGTTTCTTCAACTGTAAAATGGGAATAGTAAGAGCACCTACTTTCTAAGGTTGTTATGAGAATCCTATGAGATAATTGCAAAGTGCTTGGCACTGTTATTGGCACATAGTTGGTGCTTAATAAGTATAAGCTATTATTATTATTATTATTATTATTATTATTATTATTATTTTTTTATTATTGTATTTGCTATTACACCACCATACCATAACTCCTTCAAAAGTTATAAACAGTTTGGAGAGATAGTGAGAAGTTTCCTTTTTGGTTTTTTTTCTTTTTGGAGGGCAGTTGGGGTTAAATGACTTGCCCAAGGTCATATGGCTAGTTTTTTTGTGTGTTAAGTGTCTGAGATCAGATTTGAACTCAGGTCCTCCTGACTCTAGGGCTGGTGCTCTATTCACTACCACCTAGCCACCAGGGAAGGAGAAATTTCAATGTGGGGGCAGGATAGGTCTAGAAAATGAAGTAATGGGTAAGGGCATCACAGTGGAAACATGGGCAACTGGAAGGCACCATGAGGATGAGAAATATCTGAAGGTGAAGGAGACAGAGAGGAAAAAAAGAGAAGAGGCATGGAAAATGGAATGGGAAGAGCATTGATGACAAACTTTGACAACTTCACCATTTTGTTGAAATTAAGTTGAAGCCACGATTTCTTGCTCACTCTTGCTACTGAAAGACCAGGGTCATGCTTAGGACAGTCAGGAAGTCAGAGTAGCTCAGTGCCAGGAGGTGGAGAAGAGAAGCAGGGCTGAAGCCAGGAACAGCATGACTATAAAGAGAGACACATGCTGGAGGCTACAACAGCCCAGAGACCCAGATCAGGGGCACATTCTCATAAAAATGGATGCCAGAACTTACCTCCAATAATTTAACTGCAGCTGGGAAGTGCAGGTTCTCCACGATGTCACAGCAGTCCAGATTATCAGAAATAGCAGCTAGAATGAAAAACAGAAGGTGAGGGAATGACAGCTCCCTTGCAGATCTCAAATTTTTTCATTTCAGGACTCCATTATGCTCTTTAAAACTACTAAAGAATCCAAAAATTTTTCTTCATGTAAGTTATATCTATGGATATTTCCTACTATAGACATTTAAATTGATAAAAATTTTAAAATATTTAATTTATTAAAAATTAAAATAAAACCTATGTTAATAAAGTAAAATTTTAATGAAAATACGTTTTAAAATTAGTAGAATAGCATTGTTCTTTATATTTTTGCAAATCTCTAATTTATGTATTACTTTATTAAATGTATGTATATATTAAAAGAAGGATTCTCATTTATCAGTTGGGGAATGACTTGTATTCTTATAGATTTTACTTAATTCCCTGTATATTTTAGAAATGAAGCCTTTATTAGAGACACTGGTTGTAAAAATTCTTTCTCAATTTCCCACTTCCCTCTTAATCTTGGTTACATTGGCTTTATTTGTACAGAAACTTTTCAATTTAGTGTAATCAAAATGGTCCATTTTGCATTTTATACTGCTCTCCAGCTCTTCTTTGGTCATAAAGTCTTCCCTACTCCATAAATCTGACAAGTAAACTATTCCTTGCTTCCCCAGATTAATTACAGTATCAGCCTTTATACCTAGATCATGCACCCGTTTAGACTTCACATTGGTGTACAGCGTTAGATGATGGTCCATGCCCAGTTTCTGCCATACTGTATTCCAGTTTTCCCAGCAGTTTTTGTCAAATAGTGGGTTCTTATCCCCAAAACTGGGGTCTTTGGGCTTATCAAACAGTATCTTACTATAATTGTTGATTACTGAGCCTTTTGTACCCAATCTATTCCATCGATTCACTACTCTATTCCTTAGCCAGTACCAAGCAGTTCTGATGACTGCTGCTTTACAATAGAGATTAAAATCTGGTATGGCTAGGCCACCTTCCCTAGCATTTCTTTTCATTAATTGTCTTGATATTCTGGACCTTTTGTTCTTCCAAATGAATTTTGTCACTATTTTTCCTAGTTCTATAAAGTAATTTTTTGGTAGATTAACTGGCATGGCACTAAATATGCCATGTCATATTTAGGTAAAATTGTCATTTTTATTATATTAACTTGACCCAGCCACAAGCAATTGATGTTTTTCCAGTTAGTTAGATCTGATTGTATTTGTGTGAAAAGTGAAAATGACAAATGCTGGAGAGGATGTGGAAAAATTGGAACACTAATGCATTGTTGGTGGAGCTGTGAACTGACACAGCCATTCTGGAGAGCAATCTGGAACTATGCCCAAAGGGCTATAAAAAATTGCATACTCTTTGATCTAGTAATACTACTTCTGGGGTTGTACCTCAAAGAAGTGGGAGGAAGACCTATATGCACAAAAATATTTATTGCAGCTCTCTTTATGGTGGCAATAAAATGGAAATTAAGGGGATGCCTATCATCTGGGGAATGGCTAAACAAGTTGTGGTATATGAATGTAATGGAATACTACTGTGCTATAAGAAATGGGGAAGAGACGGTCTTCGTCTGGAGAGCTTTATACAAACTGATGCTAAGTGAGAAGAGCAGAGCCAGGAAAATTTATATACAATCACAGACACATTGTATGTGTGGCGACCAACTTTGATAAACTGGACTCTTCTTAGCAATGCATAGTTATAAGACAACTCTACAAGTTTCAGGGTGGAAGGAGATATCTACATTCAGAGAAAGTTCTAGAAAGAACAGAGTTTAACTACAAACTGAAGCAAACTACATGATATCGTTCTTGTTCATGTTTGGTTCTCTTTCTTCTTTCCCATTGTTCACTCCATTGGTTACAACCCTTCTACACAACCAGACTAATGTCCAATTTGAAAATATTTTCAGACCCCATACTTGATTGCATGCTGCCATGGCCAGGGTGGGGGGGAGAAGAGGGAGAGGAGAAAATTTGAAACTCAAGAAATTATGGAACTGAATCTTGTAAACTAAAAGTAAATAAACAAATCATTTTTTAAAAAAAGAGTAAAAAAAGAGAAGGATGCTTCTGTATTCAATCTATTATATACAATATATTGTTTTGGTCTGAGTATATGGAGACAACCCAAGCTCACATAGATAATGTGGTTTTGAAAAAGAAGAGCATTTTAACAGGCAAATAATATTTTAGTATATTATGAAAATAGTTTTGACCTTGCACACCCTCTGAACAGGCTTTGGGGACCCTCAGGGTCCATGGACCCCACTTTAAGAACTGGCCACAGGCCAGAGCTTCACAGGAAGGTTAACAGGTGTGCTAAGTAAGAGCAGACCAGTACTTTGTTTCAGAAAGGATTCTATTCTATGAGAACCATCTCTGGAATTTCATTAACTGGAGGGCAGGTTATCTGCAAAAGGTCAAAGTCAGTCAGTACTAAGCCTGTTCCAGGGTCATATTGTACCTATAACGTCATATTTAAATTCCAACCTCCTTAACTGATGGTAGAAAAAAAATGGCTTTTAGAAAGATCCTTATGAGATTTTACCCATGTGCAAATTAGTCATGCTAGCATTTTATATCATTTACCACCTGGTTGTTTTTCAGTTTGTTTTTGTTGTTTTTCAGTTTGGATTTTTTTGGTTGTGTCCAACTCTTCATTTGGGGTTTTCTTGGAAAAGATACTGGAGTGGTTTGCCATTTCCTTCTCCAACTCATTTTACAGATGGAGAAACTGAGGTAAACTGGGTTAAGTGACTCACCCAGGGTCACACAGCTGATAAGTATCTAAAGCTAGTTTTGAGCTCATGAAGATAAATGAATCTTTCTGATTTCAGATCCAACACTCTGTCCACTGTGCCATCTCTCTTTGTCACTCAATATTATCTCCCAGGGCTGCCTCATCCATAACAAGCCAGTTAAGTCTCCTCCCTATCCTCTGCATGTGCCACATTTGTCCCATTCTCCATACTTTTGCTTAAACCTTTCTGACCTTCTGCACAGACTCACATGCTGCTTTCACATTTAAGACCTGGTCATAAAAGCAGGGGAAACAACAGCAACAATCAGCTAGGTGGATACAGTGGGTAGAGTGCCAGGCCTAGAGTCAAGAATACCAGCCTCAGATACTTAGTAGCTGAACTCTGTTTGCCTCAGTTTCCTCATCTGTAAAATGAGGTTGAAAAGAAAATGGCAAACCACCCCAGTATCTTTGCCAAGAAAACCCCAAATGGAGTCACTGAGAGTTGGACACAACTGCAATGCCTCAACAAGAACAATAATAGTTAGCATGTATACAGTGTTTTGAGGTTTCAGAAGTCCTTTATATCTGTTATATAATTTGAATTTGGCAACAACCCTGTGAAGTAGGTGCTATTATTACTCCCATTTTACACATGAGGAAACTAGTTGGCCAGGGTCAACCACTCAATCAACATTCATTAAGTGCTAACCACTATGCTAAGCACTGGGGAAATTTTAAAAAAGGCAAAAGACAATTCCTGCCCTCAGGGTGCTTATAATCTAAAGGATCACAGGCTAGTAAGTATCTAAGGCAGGATAGGAGCTCAGCTCTTCCAGACTCCCAGTCCCAACAATGTATTTACCGCACCACCCAGCTCCTCAACCCAAGTTCCATCTTCTCTATGAAGTATTCTCTGCTCATTTTAGCCTTTGTCGAGTTCTCTTTTTGATTAGTCATACAAACCTTCCTTTTTCTGTCATGTATCTTGGTGCCTGATTAAATGTGTGTATATGTATGTGTATATAATTATATATTACCTATATATAATTATATATATATATACACACAAATATATGTATATATGTTTTGCCTACCTAACTAGGCCAAAATCAGCAGATTAGTCAATAAACATTTATTGACCACCTACTATGTGTCAGTCATTGCACTAACTGCCTGAGACTCATGCAAAGAAGGGCAAGAGACAAGGCCCTGCTCTCAAGGAGTTCAGTATCTAATAGGGGAAACAACAAGCAGACAAATATGTACAAATAAGTTATATCCAGAAACTGAGAGGTTAAGTGACTTGTCCAGAGCCACACAGCTTGTAAGTGTCTAAATCAGGTCCTCCTGACTCTAGGTCCAGTGCCTTATGCACCATGCCATTTAGATTCAAGAAGAACAAGACTTACCTGAAAACTCCACATTGCCCAGGTGAAGAATAGCAGCCAACAATTTGCTAATATCCCAGTACTCGGAATCAGAGAACATAAGAACTTTCATAGCAGAGCGAAGAGAAGCATAATCCTTGACATCATTGCGACCCTCACAGGATATGCAATTCCCCTAGGGAGGTAGGAGGATATGGCGTGAGTGTCAAATGGTCCTTGAATGGCCATACCACTTCCCTACCCAGCCCCCCTGCATGTGACACTGACATCTGTCAACAGTGTCAACTCAATAATACAATTATTTTCAGCTTCGCAAGAAATGATTGGAAATGTATACCGTGCAAATTCTGTGTTTCATTTCAAGAGAGCTTAGGATGGGGCATCTAAAGAGAAGAGAGGAGAGGAGAAAGACAAAAGAAGAAGGAAGAAGGAGAATGAGGAAGAAGAGAAAGAGAAGGAGAAAGAGGAGGAGGAGGAGGAGGAGAAAGAAGGAAAAGGAGGAGAAGAAGGAGGAGGAGGGGAAGAGGAGGAGAAGGAGAAGAAGAAGAAGAAGAAGAAGATGATGATGATGATGATGATGATGATGATGATGATGATGATGATTCATTGTGTGATCTCAAGAAAGACATTTCTCCTTCCTGGGATTATTTACTTTAAAGTCAAACGAAAGTGATAGTCCTTCCTTTTCAGGAATACAACGAGGATGCAATGATATATAAACATTTGAAAATACTTTTTAAAAGTAAAAAACCCTATGCACATGCAATGTAGCATTTAAGAAACGCAAATGGAGGGAATGGGAGAAAAGGGTCCTTGGTAACTGTTTTAGGAGTCAGGGCTAGAGTGATAATTCATCATTTCAGCATTTGGGAAAATCAGTACAAAATATACTTAAGAACAAACAGCATGAAACACATTCTCAAACACTGCTGGGAAGGGAAGACCCTGTGGCATTAACAGATTGGTGGGGGGGGGGGAGAGGGTTAGGGTATTAGTATGGGAGATATGAATATGGTAGTTTGGCAGATAATCGCTGTCTGAGATTTTCCTAATTATTCTTGATAACTAAGTATCAAACTCAGTTGTTTCTAAGCTGTTGAAGGACTTCAATCTGTTAGCACCCTCAAAATATTAGCACCCTGGGGCAAATTCCCACGTTGTAGCTCTGACTGGACCATATGTTGTCTCCACTTGGATGATGGCTTTTAGCTACTGTGTGATAATTAATCCATGACATTTAAAAACCTAGAGCCCTTCATTTTCTGAATTACTTTTTGCATTTGACATAATAATGTCACAGAGATATCTTCTTTCCACGTAAGTTAAGCTCCTTAGAAACCTGGATATGAGAGCGAAGGAAGTGATGGGCATGGTAGAGGTAAGGTAGAGATGGAGATGGTAGAAAGACAGGGAATGGTGTTCTATACCATCGTGAGGTAGTTGTATTCTGAGACTGTCCCCAGATTCAGTAGCTTCTTTTGTTCTTCATTCATCCCCATTAACATACAGTAAAAGATATGGTAGTTCCTCTCTTCCAGGGCCTGGGAGGAGAAAAATGCCAGAGAGAGAAAATTTATTGGTACAACTTAGTGGTGCCCATGAGAACACAAGAATGTTTTTAATTGTAATTTTCAATTAACAAATATTTATTTTCTCTCCTTCCCACCATCCCCCAATAACAAAATCTTTGTAATAAATCTGCATGGTCGAGCAAAACAAGTTCCTGCATTGCCCATTTCCAAAAACGTCTATCTCATTCTAGACCCTGAATCCATCCCCTCTGTAGTGAAGTGGGTAGCAAGCTTCATTGTCCTCTGGAGTGCTGGTTACCTACCACATGAATCAGAGTTCTCAAGTCATACAAAGTCTGTTTTTACAAAGTCATTGTTTCGGGATGTTTTGTAGAAGTGTAAAAATGTTGAGAGGATTGCCACCCTGGAGCAGCCCTTTTGTCTATCCAGCAGAAAAGTCTGTCTTTGATGGGATATAGTAAGTGACCATTCAGGTGTACTTACGGTTGTCCTGTCTGACATTGACCTAAAAATTTAGGTATGTGATCCAAAACTGGAACGTAACTTTTTTTTTAAATGATAGATTCTGGTCAGGGGATGGTGGTACATATTTATAATCCCTGTTATTAGGGGAGACTGAAAATAGCTTGATTTCAGGAATTCTTAGCTACAGTAGGGTTAAAGTCAATCAGGTAGCCATACTACATCTGGCACCAATATAGTGAGCCCCTGGGTGGGGAGCGGGGTGGGGGGGAAGAGATGCCAGACTTTTAAAAAAAGGGACAAACCAACCCAGGTGGGAAATGGAATAGACTAACGGTTCCATGTTGAACAGCAATAGGATTGAGATTATGAATAACTACTATGCTTTCAGCCTGGGCAAGATAGGAAGACATAGTGTCAAATAAGAGAAAAAGAAAGACATGAAGGAGAAAAAGAAACAAGTAAAGAGGAGGGAGGGAGGAAAGAAGAAAGAAAGAGAAAAAAGAAAAGAAATACCAATACACATTCTGGGTCTTTCACAGGATCAAAGAATTCTTGAATTTCAGAGTTGATAAGGACTTCCATTAAGTTGAACCTATGCTTGAACTAGAATGTCTTCTACAATATACCAGGACAAATCTAATTCTTGTTCCACATGATGACAATCCTTTAAATACTTGAAGATGGTCCTTATGTCTCTAAATCATCTCTTCCCTGGGCTATCTCCATTTCCTTCAATCTCTCCTCATAAGGCATGATCTTGAGGTCCATAATCTATCTACATATGTGGAGGGAACACACATCTCTTCACTGAAGTAAAGGATAAACCCATTCTTGTCTGGGAAGGTTAATACAATAACTAACATGTCAGTGGAAACTACAGTGGTTTCTCTGGGCAGTAGCTAAAAGACTATTGTCACAGAGCTGAGTCCTTGGCAGTGAGACTTCGTGCCACAAGATAGAAGCATGATGAAGTATTTGTGTGAAAATGCTATCACTGGAAATTTCACTCTTGAACTAAAGGTTTAGGGTCTTCATTGCAACCCAACATCATAAAACTATGACCTGGCATGTAGAATAGAATTTTCTGGCATTCAAAAGATGTGAGTGTATGAAAAGTAATATTCAAAGTGTATCAGACTGCTTTCCCTTGAGTGGTTTGTCCTAGACAGCTGTCCACCTTACCTACAGTTAGTTTTGATTCTGGCATGAGATAAATTAGTTTTGACTCAGGGAGAAAAGAAGAAAAGAGCTGGAGGAAGAGGTATCATCCCAGAAGGGAGGTCTAGATGAATCAGGGTCTGGTTGGCAGAGTAGTGGTGGTACTAGGAAGAAGAGGAGAGACATTGAAGACAATCCTCAGCTACTTCCCCATTTCACTGTGGACCATCTCTGCTGCTCAGAATGATCTCCCCTGTGAGATGGGCTTACCTGCCGGCACACCCGAGACTTCTCTAAAAGAAAATGTTCTATCTGGGCTCCTTCCATCACTCCATTTTTGTTGAAGTGAATTTCAATGTATTTCCCAAAGCGGCTTGAGTTGTCATTTCGAACTGTCTTGGCGTTGCCAAAGGCTGAGGAAGAAAGTGGTGTCAGGGGAGGTCAGGAAAGGAGAAGAGGCATGATTTCTTATCCGTTAGATCGGTAACACAGGTTCTCAGCAGGGTAGGAGGCAGAACAGAAGAGGGAGCGGTGGGACTAGAATGTCAGATGTGATCTTAGCATTGCATGCCATTCCTCTCCGTGAACAGAAAATGAGTGATGATGCAATCCTCAGCTATCCCTTTCAATCTCCATGGTAGCTAGGTGGCCCGGTGGATAAAGCAGGGGACTTGAAAGACCTAAGTTTGAGTCTTGCCTCGAACTTATCATAAACTGTGATCCTTGGGAAGTCACTTAACCTGTGTCTCAATGTCCTCATAAAATGGGATAATAATAGTACCTACCTCCCAGCATCGCTGTTAAGGATCAACTGGGTTAACATATGCAAATTGCTTTGTAAGTCTTAAAACACTATATAAGTGCTAACTAGTGTGATTATTATCATCTAAGGCACCATCAGTGTAAGTAACATAATGGATCTACACAAGGAACTTGAACCATATGATTGGTAGGTTTCTAACAAGAGTCTTTGAGGGTAAAGAATTCATAGCTTTAGGGCAGCTAGGTGGGGGAGTGAATAGAGCATTGGCCCTGGAGTCAAGAGGACCTGAGTTCAAATCCTGTCACTTGACACTAGATGTGTGACCTTAGGCAAGTCATTTAACCCCAAATGCCTTGCCTTCCCCCCTCCAAAAATAAAAGAATAAATATCTTTCCCTGTCCTCACCTGGGAGTTCTCTCTTTTTCCTGTGGAATTTCTGAAATTGCCCAAACATTGTATAATATCCTATATTTACTTTCCAGAGCGCTGAGGAATCCTCACAGACCAGAAGCAGACCACAGACCACACCGTGCACACGTTGCTACACAATAAGGGTGAGGCAATTCTAAACCTAGGGGCTCTAAGTTGGAGTCCAATGAGACTAATCTGCTTGCTTTTCCTCACACTGACACTTCATCTCCTGTCTCCATGCCTTTGCCCTGGCTGCCCCACGCCTGTCTTTCCTCACTGCCGTCACTTCTTACAATCTACCATCCAAAACTTCAAATTCAAAACTTGACTTTTAGCACCACCTTCTACATGAAGCCTGACCCAGCTACCAGTGCTCACCCCACATTAACTTGTGTTTCTTTTGTTTATATTCACATATTGTTTCTCTTCTCCCTCCCCTCCACTACAGAATGTAAGGTCCTTGTGGGCAGGGACAGCACCTACTGCATTGACTGGTAGGACATAGTGGCTGCTTGGTTAGTACTTGTTGATTGGTTGATTGATTGATTAGAAAAGGTATGGTCAAAGGAGGGACCCACCTTCTAAAGAAGGACCAGTGACCCACCTACCTTCCAGAATGGGGTTGGCTTCCAGGACCTGCTGCTCAATGGAAGAATGCTGGCCACTAATGATGGCTAAGAATTGAAGTAACAATTTAGTCGTTTCTGTCTTCCCAGCTCCTGACTCACCACTGAAAAGAACCAAAATTCAGACACAAAGTCAGTCACATGAGCTCTTGGGATTTAGAGCTTGGAGATATCATCGATTTCAACCCCTCATTTCACAGTCAAAAAGAAAATATGAAGTCACATATTATCTTTTCATGTCTGACGGATGTCTGGGGTTCCTTTCATAGCACTTAATGCAAAGCCTAACACATAGTAGGTACTTAATAAATAATAATAATTTGTAGCATGCCTTTATGGTGGTCAAATAAATGTTTACATCCATTAAAGCAGTAGGATGTAAAGCCTTGAAGGGACTTTGAAGATTAACGTTCCTGGATTTTAGGCTTTCATCTGTAAAATGGATGAGATGGCTTCTGAGGTCTCTCCCAGCTCCAATCATCCATGACCCTGAGGTCAATCAGCGGTGAATACCTTTTGATCAATTAATACCACTACTAGATTTGTATCCCAAAGAAATTAAAGAAAAGGAAAAAAGACCTATGTGTATAAATACATTTATATTTGTATATAAAAACATTTATAGCAGCTCTTTTTGTGGAGTCAAAGAATTGGAAATTGAATCAGTTGGAGGATGGTTGGACAAGTTGTGGTGTATGATTTTAGTGGAATGCTATCATGCTATGGGAAATGATGAGAGGGGTAATTTCAGAAAAATCAGTAAGACCTGTATGAACTGAAGCAAAGTGAAGTGAGAAGAACCGGAAGGTCATTGTGCACAATAATAGCAACATTGTAACAATGATCAACTGTGAAAGACTTGGCTACTCTGATCAATACAATGATCCAAGACAATTCCAAAGAACTCATGATGAAAAAAACGCTACCACCTCCGAAGAGAACAGTGATAAACTCTGCAACTGAAGTATGGCTTTATCACTTCCCTCCTTCCTCCCTCCCTCCCTTCCTTCTTTTCTTCCTTCCCTTCTTCCTTCCTTTCTTCCCTTCTTCCTCCCTTTCCCCTCCCTCCATCCCTTCCTTCCTTCCTTCTTTCCTTCCTTTCTTCCTTCTTTCCTTCCTTCCTTTCTTCCTTCTTTCCTTCCTTCCTTCCTCCCTTTCTTTCTTTCCTTCTTTCTTCCCTTCTTCCTTATTTGGCTAATATGGAAATGTTTTGCCTGCTTTTATATGTATAATTGCTATCATTTTGCTTACCTTCTCTGTGGGTGGGGGAGCAATGGGAGGGAGGGAGAGAATTTGGAACTCAAAATGTAAAAAGAAAAGTGTATGAAAAATAATGAATTTATTTTTAAAATAAAAATTATAAATTAAAAAAATTTAAAATAAATTATGCTGCCTGTATTAAAGACCTAGGGATATTTAGACTGGAAACAAAAAGACTTAATGAGGATAACAAAGTTTCCTGATGATTGTCATGCAGTATTTAAAGGACTATCACCTGGAAAAAGAATGTTTTGTTTTACTTGGACCTGGAAGGCAGAAGGAGGACCAATTGGTATCAGATGCTGAGAGGCAGATTTTACCTCCATATAATTCAATTCAGTTCAATTCAATAAACATTTATTAAGCCCCTACTGTGTGCCAGACACTGTGCTGAGCCTACTCTTAAGGAGCTTACAATCTAATGGGAGAAACACCTTGCAAGCAAATATATACAAATAAAGCTATGTACAGGATAAATAGGAAATAATTAAAAGAGGAAAAGCATTGAAATTAAGAGGAGTTAGAGAAGGCTTTCTCTAACCAGAATTGAGATGGAGTATCCTGTTGTGGAACAGCCCAGAAGCCAGTGTTATTGGATCAAATAGAATGTGGCAAATTAAGCTACCTTTAAAGATAAAGCTCTTTATCCCTAGAGGTCTTCAAACAAAGGCCCCTTGTCAGGAATGGTGTAGAGGCACGAATATGCTGATAAAAGTTTAACAACCAGCTCTCTGGAGGAGGCAGGGTGAAAGTTTTAATCTGTATTATTAAGTTTTTCTACATTGCTTTCTTAAGTAGACAATCAACAAAATAATAAACCAAGCCCTGATTTATAGCATTGGCTGTATTCCAAGATGTCAATGCTCACACTGAAAATTTAACAACTGGCTTTTGGAAGGTGGTAGAAGCTGGCTCCAGCATGAGCCTGTGTAGAAGGGACTTCTGTTCCCCATTGAACCAGATGACCTCTGAGATTACTTCCAACTCAGTATTCTGATTGGTTACATAAGGTTATAAAGTCAAAGAATCATAGAATTATATATGAAAGCAATGTTAGAATTCATCTATAACCAGTTTCCTTATTGGTTGAGAAGATCAGAGGAGGAAAGTGATTTTTCCAAGGCCTCAAAGAAAGTAGGTAGCAGAAATAGGACCAGACCCCAGTTTCATTAATTTCTAGTCCAAACACATTTCTCTCCACCAGGCCATCTCTCCACTCACATAATTTCCTCTATTGCTGGAGTCCTCCTGTGAGTGTCCACTTTGGAGCTGCTCCCCATAGGTTCTAAGCTCTTGCAGGGCGGGGACTGTCTTTTGCCCCCTTTCTTATCCCCAGTGCTTGGCAAATACTAGGTGTTTAATGAATATTGATTGATTGTTTCATTCATACAGGCTCAAATCAGGGACCATAGGACTCAATTCAGTGAGAAGTCTGGTAAATATATTACTATAACATCTTAATCTTATAAATAATCATAATAGGTAATATTTATATAGTGTTTCAAGGTCTGCAAAGCATTTTACACATATTATCTATCTCATTCGATACTCATAGAAATCCTCTGGTATAGGTACTATCATTATACCCATTTTACAGATGAGGAACCTGAAGCTGAGAGAAATTAAATGCCGACAGTCACATAGTTATTAAATACTGAGGCAAGATTCAAACTCAGTACTTCCCGACATCGAGTTTGGTTCTCTACCCATTATGCCATGCTACTTTTTACATGGCGTCAGGAGAACCTCACTTTATACAGTACTTGAAAAATTATGCAAAAATCAACCTTTTGTCAATTAAGCCTTATTTTAAAAGTACTGGAGAATTCACTACTTAATGGGTTCATTGCAGCTTTCTTTTGTAAAGTATATAATTCCTACTGAAAGAATAAATTTTACAAACTGGAATGTAGAATATGAATTTTTTCTACTGGTGTATCTTTAATCCATAAAAAAGACCTCTCTCTCTCCTAGTAATCTGGAATCAGACTTACAGCAACTTCAACCTCCTACCCCTAGCATCCAACCCTGAGGAGAAGACAAAAGGTTTCTGAGAAGCAGATAACTAACAAAAGCCTATATACTTTACATTCTTGGCAAGATGGAGCCACCCTCTGATTGCTCACTCGGATGGAAAAGGCTACACTGACGTGCTGAGAAGTGACAGCTGATAGCTGTCAATAGACTGATTATCCGGCATTTGTTTCACAGAAGCCTGTTGCTCAGAAGGTTCTATGACCAAATGGAAGTAAACTAGCATCTGAGTTATGCCAATCACCCCAACACTGCAAAATTGAAAATAGCTTGGTGGGAGGTAGGACATCAGGCTAGTGAGCAAACTGACAATAATGTGGAGGTGCTCCTACTTGTGTTCTAGCGCCTTCTTTTTGTTTTGATCATGGTAACCTCATTGAAAGCATTGGGCAGAGAAAAAAGACTCCTATTAGCAGAAAGAAGAATTATAAAATCCCAGCATTTTATGAGAAAATTCCATCTTCCACACGAAGTTGTTTCTAGTACTCCTTAATCTTCGGGTCTTCCCTCTGGGATTATCCCCAATTTATCCTCTATACATCTCGTCTGTACATAGTTATTTACATATTGCGCGCCCCCCCCCATGTGACTGGAGAGTTTTTGTTTGCTTTTCTTTGTACCCTAAGACCTTAGTATGGTGCTTGTTGACCAACCAACTGATTTGGAGAGTCAACAAAATGCTTTGACAGGCCCTGAGGATATCATTATATTATGTGGTCTAGTCTCAGCAGATGTGCTTCCTCCTCCCTCCCAACTGAAAATGGGCTCCACACTATTGCATTTCTCATCCCTGTGACAATGGTCAAGTATGTGGCACAGTGAAAAGAGCCTTGGACAGGAGCCCAAAAGGTCCGGAGTCTCAGCGTGGCACTGATTGGCTGTGTAATCACTAACAAGTTATTTCTTCTCTGGGCCTCCATTCTTTATTATTCAGTTGTTTCAGTCACATCTAAGCCTTTGTGACCCCATTTGGGGTTTTCTTGGCAAAGATACTGGAATAATTTGCCATTTTCTTCTCCAGCTCATTTTACAGATGAGGAAACTGAGGCAAACAGGATGATGTGACTTGTCCAGGGTCACACAGTTAGTAAGTGTCTGAGGTCATATTTGAACCCAGGTCTTCCTGACTCTAGACCCAGAACTCTATTCATTGTTTCACCTAGGTGTCACATACCATCTTGTACAAGGATAGTCATATTTGTACTAACTCACTGGCAAGGTTGTTGTAAGGACATGTTTTCTAAACCATGAAGCAATAGAATCTGAATTATTATGATTATAATTTGTATTTTAGCTACCTGGCCTATTATATTCAATTAAATTTTAAATTCCTACAGGTCAAGGTCTGCTTTATTGCATCCTCCTATCTTCTGACAGCCTAGCATACTGTCGTGTACATAGCAAGTATACAATTAATATTCGTTGAACATTGAAATAATCAGAGTGCTGCTAAAAGCAGTGACTAACAGAGACTTCTGTGCACCCTTGGTGAAGCAGGCCTCCCTGTCCTCAGTGGGAAAGTGGTGAACTATAGGGATGGAATGGTACATATGTTGTGAGAGAAAACCAATGTGTCCATTTGTTCTGCTTGGCTATATTTTTTTCTTGAGGGGAGAAGTTTCTGTTGGGCTGGGAGAGAATTACTGGGAAATGACAGTGATTTTTTTAAAGTTAATCACATTTTAAAAATTATTTTAAATGGTTTTACATTTAAAAATATAACGAGTTTAAGTGCTTAGTAAATGCTTATCAATGGTCTTTTGTGCTTTCCATGGTAGACTGCATGAGGGAATATTTTCAACATTGACTTAAAAAGTAAAGGTTTAAAACAGACAATAGATTTTTCTGACTGTTTTATAGAATCAAAATCAATGTAAATGAAACCAACAAATGTCTGTTGAGTACCTACTATGTAAGCAGCACCATGCCGGCATGTGTAGAATTCAGAACCTACAATGTGCTTGGAGCAAGGGCCTTTAGTCCCCTATCTCATTCCCCATGAGCTCCTTCCCCCACACTCCTTATCCTTCACACACAGTCTCCAGTCTGATTGGAAGAATGCTCAGAAAGGACAGACAATGGAATGTTCTGACCGATGAGTCAGCTGAACAGTCAGAATCCATTCGGGCTTCTCTTAAAATGTTTTGCCTCAGACATGACTGACATCGGGGCTATATTATACTAAGAGCCAGGGTGTTTGTAGCTGAAGCCCGAAGCCAATTGTTACATTAATCTGAAGGTGTTTCGGGTCTGATGCTTGGGACATGAATGAGAGGCTCAGTATTGAGACCGAACAAGGAGAACAAGGACAAATAAGTTAAAGTCCCCTTTGATAAATGTCGACTTAATTCCACTTACGATTAAACAAAATCCATGTATATTTTATTATTACTCTCCTCCTTCTTCTAGCTCTCTCTCTCTCATTTTCTCTTTCTTTTCTTTCTCTGCGTGCTTCCATCTCACAGAATCACAAGCATTTGAGGTGGACCTCAATGGCCAGTTGAAAGGAATCTTCACTATAACATACCAGACAAGGGATGATTCCATCTTTGCTTGAATACTTCCAAAGAGTAAGGACCCACTTTCTCTGGAGGTGACCCGTTCTATTTTTGGACAGTTCTAATTAGGAAGTCACAGGCAGCTAGTTGACACGAAGATTAGAGTGATAGGCCTGAATTCAGACTCATCTTCCTAAATTCAGATTTGGCCTCAGACACTTAATAGCTCTGTGACCCTAGGTAAGTGCACCTAACCTTGTCTGCATCAGTTTCCTGATCTGTAAAATGAGCTAAAGAAGAAAATGGCCAACCACTCCAGTATCTTTGCCAAAATAACCCAAATGGGATCATGAAGAGTTGGACACAGGTGGCTAGATAGTGCAGTGAATAGAGCCTGAGTTCAAATCTGGCCTCAGATACTTGACACAAAACTAGCCGTGTAACCTTGGGCAAGTCACTTAACCCCAGTTGCCTACCTTCCTCCCTCTAAAAAAGGCAAAAAAAAAACCAAAAAGGGTTGGACGCAGCTGGACAACAACAAGCTGGACATCATTGTTTGCATGTTGTCTCCTCCATTAAGTTGTGAGCTCCTTGTGAGGACAAGGTCTGTCTTTTTTCCTTTTCTTTGTATCTCCAGTTCTTAGCCTAGTGCCTGGCATACAGTCAGTGTTTAATAAATGCACATTGGCTGACTGAGGTTTTCTTATGAGAGCACTTTAAATATGTGAAGACAGCTATCCCGCAGTCATCCCCTGAGACTTCTCTTCCTCAGGCTATGTGCCCTTCATTGTTTCCACCAATCCTCGTGGGAAATAATGGACTCTAGGCCCTTTATCATCCTGATTGTTCTCCTCTGGACACTGAAGTTTAGCAATGTCCTCACTAAACTGCGATGCCCCAAACTGAATGTAGTAATTCAAATGTGGTCTTTACTCTCCCAGGTATTTACACATCTCACTTAACGCTTGATTTGTACAGAATTACTTTCTTATATAAAAACAGCTAGGTGGTGCAGTGAGTAGAGAACTAGATCTGGAGTCAGGAAGACCCTGAGCTTGAATCTGGATGGCTAGACACGTGCTAGTTGTGACCCTGGTAGAGTCATGTAAGCGCTCCGTGCTTCAGTTTCCCCATCTGTAAAATGGAGATAATAGTAGCACCTACTTCCCAAGGTTGTTATGTCAAATGAGATATTTTAAAGTGTTTTGCAGACATTAACATACTACATAAATCGTAGCCATTATTATATAACTTATATTTATTTATCTGGGTACATCAAGTAAACCACTCCCAAGTAGACTGTAAACTTCTTGAGGGCAAGGGCTATTTTGAGTTTTCCCTTTTCATCCCCAGTGCCTAACACAGTGCCTCGAGCATAGTAGGCAACTTAGGAGACTGTATTCAATTGAAATGACTTTAAACAATAACACAGTAAGAAGTAACAACTGATTATGCTTTTTAAAAGAGCCTTATCTATTACATCTTACCCTTATTATTTATTACCTTTGTTTCCTCTAGGTCCCTCTTCATTAAATGAACAAAGGTTTGCTCAACCTTATATTTGCATTTATCATTTCCTTTCAGTTTATCACAGGCATTGTGTAAACCCTTTTTGGTTCTGCTTTCTTTATCTTTAATGATTTTATGCACCTTCCTGTATTTCTTTCTATTCCTAGTATTATTTGTTGTAAATTGTATTATAGTATTCCATACATCAATGTACCACAACTTGATCAGTCAGTCTCTAATTGTTGGACATTAGGTTCCTTCTGTCTTTTTAACAATCATAAATAATACTGCTAGATTCCCAGAAGACATCCTTATATCACCATATAATTAGTGTGTCTTTGAACTGAAGCATTCTTTTTCTTTTTTATAATACTTTAAGGACATATGGGGTATGCATTTGCATGTGAATAGGGATTCTTGGAAATAAAAAGTCTTTAAGACCTAAGAGAATGAAACAATAATGACTGAATTTCAGGCACTGGCTGCAGTACATTGGGATAAGAGATAAACAGGATATTTTACACCTGAGTTTTCAAAAAATCGACTTTACAAGAATATGATGGGGGAAGCATGGCTAGACAGAAGTTCATCTGAAAAAGGTCTGGGGATTTTAGTAGACTGCAAGCTCAATGTTAGTCAATAGCATGAAATGGCAGCCAAGAAAGCGAATGCAAATTTGGGTTTATTAAGGGAGTAACGGTTTATTAAGGGAGTAATGTCATCTAGGAATAAAAAAGTAATAGGACTTCCCTACTCTACCCTGGTCATATGATACAAAGAGAAGTATGCTCAGGTCTGAAATCTACATTTCCAGGAGGACATTAGTAAACTCCAATGACCTGAGAAGGGCAACCAGGATGGTGATCACCTTGAATTTATGCTAATACTGTTAGAGCTTATCAAAGGAACTGAGGGTATTGAACCTAGAAAAGAGTAGAATTAAGTGGGACAGGGCAACTGTCTTCAAGTATTTGAAGAATTATCATGGAGAAGGGAATAGATTTGTTTTGCTTGGTCTCAGGGGCCAAAACTAGAAGCAATGGGTAGAAGTTATCAGGAAGAAAATGTAGGTTTGATCCAACTGGGAAATAAAGAAACTTTCCCAATGATGAGTCATTCAAAAGTAAAATGAATTGTCTCTAGCGAGTGAAGACATTGTTTCCAGTCTTCAAGCAAAGGATAGGTATGGTTTAGAGGACTTTCTTGTTCAGGCACACTTTGGACTAGATGGCCACTGAGGTCCCTCCCACATCTGCAACTCTGAGATATTTGGAGATGCTCTTTACTTCACACTATGCAGGTAGTCGCCTACTCTGCCTCCTCTCAAGGTTGACTCTGGTCTTCTTTGTCCTGTGACCTCCCACCTTGTAAGTGGAAGTCCAAACCTCCCATGATACCTGATAACACAGCACTGGTCTCTCTTGTTTTTCTTCATACTGAAATAGCAGCTGTCTGCGACGGCAAAGACATGAGGGGGCAGTTCCCCTATCCTGCGGTTATAGTATAGCTGGATCTGGTCCATAGTGTAGATGGGCAGCACCTGGTAAGGGTTCACAGCCACCAAGATCGCCCCTATGTAAGTCTGTGAAAATGAAAAGAAAATTGTGACGTGCCCACAACAGTGAGGCCTGAGATATATACCCACCAGTATTCTGCTTAAGCTGATGATATGCCATGCTCTTGTGGCAAGGGAATTGGACTGGCAAGTCCTCTTCAGATGAAAAGGAACAAGTGGGGCAAAATGGTAGGAAAAGAGGAGGTCATGGAGGTGAAGGGGGATGAGAAGCTAGATTGCTGTACCACTTCTGAAGAGTACTGGTCAACCCAGTTCCTGCCATGATAGCATGGACTTCTAGAAAGGACAGAGTGTTAAGAGGTTATTATTATTAAAAACATATATTGGTACTAAGGGTGTTAGTGGCAATGAAAGGCTGTGCTATACTATAGGGAATCAGCTCACTCCCATGTGATAGATGTACAACCTAGAGTTCATTTATTGGGACGGCTAGGTGACGCAGTGAATAGAACACCAGCCCTGGAGTCAGGAGTACCTGAGTTCAAATCCGGCCTCAGACACTTAACAAAAAAAACTAGCCATGTGACCTTGGGCAAGTCACAACCCCCACTGCCCTCCCAAAAAAAAAAAAAGGAAAACAGAGTTCACTTATTCTTTACAGAGAAAATGGAGAAACTGGTAGTTTGTCTTCAAGGATCCTAGTTTCTCAGTCTCACAGCCTGTTTCCTTACCTATATTACCTTATCTTCTCACCACAACCACAAATACATCCAGGCCCCTAATGCCTTCTCTTTCCTCTTTCCTATCCAGACACTCAGGTCCTTCATTCATACTAAAGCATCAATGATTGTTAATAGATTAGAATTTGGTCTTCCCATTTATTTTAACAATGAATAAAGCCTTAAGTTAAAAGGATAAAGCTTGATAATAGGCCTTCAGGCACAAGTTTGCAGATCAGAAAGTGTTGAAGGACTCATCAAGCTTTCTCAAACCCCTGAAATCAATTATTTAGTGTCCATATAAAGTCACAATTTTAGAATTATATACAGTAGACAGAAGCAGAGAATGGTTGTCAGAAATGATTTACCTTAATGGGAAGACAATTTTTCTTATTTAACAACCTGATAACAGGACACATCTCACGGTGACACCTTATCTGTGTCCAAAGGTAGGGCCAAGGAAAAACCCACCCCAATAAGTGATGGCATCAGGCACCCTTAAACAACAACAGAACTCTTTCATCCAAAGGTAGAGTTCTAGAAGCAGCACTCACAGAGTAAATGCCCATTCCATTTAGGGCCCCATACTATTCTCAGAAAGGAGAAAGGGCCCACAGGAATAAGGAGATATGATTCTCTCCTCTGCTGGAGGTATCTCAGAGGTAAACTCCAATCTGATCTTTGAACCCACTATCCTCTTGTTTGGGGACCATCGGTCATGGCAGGGATGATTCAATCCTCTCCCAAGTACTATCTGGTATTTCCACTGGCCATGAGTGGAACCCTCTTTTCTGTATTGTCTCCCCAACATCGAGTGTGAGACAGCAGGGAACGATCTTTTCTATTTGTATTCTTAGCACTCAGTACAATGCTTGGCACATAGTAAGCACCTATAAAATGCGTTTCCATTCCATTCCATGTGGCTCCTGG
>CM053596.1:224586432-224623575 GCA_028646575.1 Pseudocheirus occidentalis | reverse complement strand
GGGATGGCTGTTTTGGGGTGTTGGGTAGTGGAAAGATGAGGAGAAAATATTTAAGTCAAAATTTCATGGAAATGAATGATATAAACAAGAAAATAAATAATTAAAAGAAAACCAAACAAGAAAAAATAAAAATTTATATTTAAACTTTTAGACAAAAACAAAAAAGAATATGTTATCTAGGTATTATCATTGTCTTTAGTTTGTTATATCCTGGAACCAACACAGAATGGATAATTTGATAAGACATGTTCTTTAGGTGCCTGAAATCTGGGGGCAAAGGCTTTGATGTCAGGATCCCAAACAAAAATCCTTTTAAATGTATCCCTGGGGTGTCTCCAGGGAGCCAGCCTTTACAAGCCACATCACCCTGAGAGGTCTTGTTTAGGGCATACTGTCAAGGTTTTTATCTGAGTCCTTGATCAGGCCTCCTTGGCTCCCCACAGAGCACAAGTGAAAATCGTAGGTCCAAATGAAATGACAAGAGACTGTAATATGGGCTCTGGAGAAATAAAGAAATGATAGAACTTTTGTTTTCAAGGAGGTCACTTTCTAATGAGGAAAGCTAGTAGTTAATGAGCATTTATTAAGGAGGAAGGGAATAAACATTTATATAGTATCTACTGTATGCCAGGCACTGTGTTAATCCCTGGGGATACAAGAAAGGCAAAAGATAGTCTCTCTAGAAACTCACAATGTAAGGGAAGAGAAAAATATAGAGTCAGCTTTTTAGGCAGTTGGGAAACAAGAATAAGCTAGAGGTAGGAATGTGGTTGGTAAATGTTTAACAACAAGTTCTCAAAAAACATACACTTAAGTTTAATCTGAATTATTAACATATTCTCCATCATTTTGCTAAGTCTACATGAGTCACAAGATGACAAACTAAGCCTTGATTTGTAGATTTTGCAAATTCATGGATGTAAGGCTCTCACTGAAAAATTTAACAAATCTACCCTGTATGGTGGCTCTACCATGTCCTTGGGAAGAGGGGTGAAAAGCAAGAAGCACTTTTAATGGAAAGAAGATAGATTTTGGAGGAAGAGGGGCTACTACCTGGTATATCCAGGGGCAAGTCACTGTAATTTCTAAACTTGTTTCCTTGTTTGTAAAATGGAAATTATATTATCTAGAGTGCCCACCTCACATGATTGTTGTTGGGAGCAACTGAGATCATAGAACTATAGATTTAGTACTAGTGTTTGAAGGTATTTTAGATACCATTTAGTCCATCCACTTCCTCCTATCCCCCAAATTTTAAAAAGAGAAAACTGAGTCCCAGAGAGGTTAAGGTACACACAGTCACACACACACACACACACACACGTGAATGTTAAAGGCATTAGAAATTTTAAAGGTTGTCGTCATAGGGACACTGTTTTATAAATATCAACAATTACTTGTTAATCCATAAGATGAATCCATAAAATAATCAAGCTTCTTCCCTTGATAAGTCCAGTGGGTAACTGTGGCCTCAGTTGGCTCAAACTGGGGAGGACAGATTTTTGTGAAAGGAACTATTCCCCTGTCTTGGTCCTTCTGTCTTCAGTGCTTTTACCTGCCCATCCTACAGAAACCTAACTACCTTTCTTTAGTGTTAGATGAAGACTAAACAAGACTAAACCCAGAGGACAGAAAGAATTTCTGATCACCCTTTGCCCTTTATGGAACACAAGTCTGAGACTAGAAACCTGAGAATGGACTTTACAGATCCAAGAAATACCTCTCACCTGTGGAGATGCTATCACTCTGCCTAGAAGTCACCTTGTCTAGAAATATCCCTCTCTGGTCAAGTGGGAGAGCACCTGTCTGCCTCTGTCACGTACCTATAAATGCATTATATCACCGTCCCACCAGCTGGGCTCTCAGAGACCTTCCAGAGTAGAAGTGGAAAAGGGACAAAGGGGACCAAAGGTGTTCTGTTGGCCGTCATAGGCCAGGATCAGCAGCTGCTCTTTCTCACAAAAGTCTGTCATTCCAATCAATTCATCCTGGGTAGGGGGGAACCCAGTTGTTGAGAGGAGAAAAGAGGATGGCAAGAGTATATTCCAAACAAACTGAGCAGTTTGTTTTGTGGGCTGCTGTTCTGTAGTGCTGAGATTTAATCTGATATTTTTTCCTTTCATCTTAGTCTCAACACTTGTCTTTTGTCATCTCAACTTGTCCGCACAACTTTTTACCAAAAGATATGTTCCCTTCCTCCACAGGGAGATACTTTCAAAGAAGTCCCTAATGCAGGCTCATAGCCCTGTAAACTCTGCAAAAGGAGTTGGACTAAATGACTTTTAAGGTTCCTTTTACCTATGATAATGCCATTAAGCTATGATCCTATAAGGACGGTAACAGAAACAGCAAGAGAGGAAGGCCACTATAAGTGTGTAGCAAAAGTTTAGAACTCGTCCATTAAGTCAGAACAAATTGGAAACAGATTTCATTGCACTCAGAGTGTGTCATTCTCCACTAGAAGCTGATGGGGATGTGTCATGGGTAACTTAACAAGCAATATCCATATATTATATAAAACAAAAGAAACATGACTATTCATTAATATGTAGGTGATCATACAAAGAAATATAGTATACTTGTTAAAAGAAAATATGTATCATTTGCTGCAGTAGATGGATAATAAGAGTTATCCTCTTGGTATAGCTAGTTTCACTAAATCAAAGAAAACTTTCCATCAGGTCAAATAAGAAAAGAGACATTCCCAGGAGTCTGGAATCCATCGTCTTCAGCAGCTAAATCTTTTTGTATTGATAAGAAGAGAAAAGAGACACTGATGAGACACAAGGCGTCTGGCCTTACAGCAAAATGGTTAATACAGAACAAGATGGAATCAGTTGTGTTCTTCCAGAAATTTGCTTTCAACACTAGGTATTAAGGTATTACAAAGATAAAGATTGGAGAGAGGAAGAGTCTGAAAACATTTTGAAAACAGAAAGTCAATAATAGTCAATGAACACTTATATTAAACACCTACTGTGTGCTATGCTTGGGGATACAAAAAGAGGCAAAAGAGAGTCCTCACCCTCAAGGATGTCACAGTCCAATGGGGGAGACAGCAAGCAGACAAATATGCACAGGCGTGTATATGTATGGGATACACAGAAAATAAGAAAGAGAAAGTAACAGAACTGAGAGGATGGGAAAGGTTTCCTTTAGAAGATGTGATTTTAGGGACAGCTAGTAGTGAATAGAGCCCGGCCCTGGAGTCAGGAGGACCTGAGTTCAAATGCAACTCAGACAACACTTACTAACTGTGTGGGATGGAGTGCAGTTTCTCAGGTGGACTACCCGCTAAAGTTCTGTGTGGAATAAAGAGTATGGTCTCTCAGAAGAGACTGCCACCCTGACTGTTAGAAAAGATGTTTTGAAAGGTCTTGTGTGATAATTTCTGAACGTCTACAAAGTTTTCAATTGAATTATTGCTAAATTGATGTAATGAGTTCTAAAGCAAAACACTTCTTGCTGTTTCAATATGAATTTGTAGCTATTCTTTGAACTAAGCAAAAGTTAACATTTGTAACTGAGTGCATATGTAAAAGATTCCATTTCTGAAGTATCTCTTCTAAAGTGAGTATAATCAGAGGACAGACAAGCTTTGTGATGTATGTCTTCTATTCAGTGGTGAGAAACCTCTTTTGTTTAAGGTCTACAGTCATGTTAGTGAAGACTTATAGTTTGTGAGGTATCTGGGTCTATGTAGCATGTAGAAATATAGAGGACTCCACTTCTGGTCATTTTTCTCCTATTTCTTTTGGGCTCTTGTTTGTTTACTCTCTTTGCCAGATTTGTCTTTTCTAGGCTCAGCACCCTCCACTTGCAGATGATGGCTCAGCTTGAATGCCGACCACTGCCCAAAGTCACAACCCAACACCCTTTGGATCTGGTGTCTGCCAAGTTCGGGACATTGGCCACAACCCCCTCCCCTTGACTGATGGACGCCTGTGAGGCAGGGACAGCTCTACGACCTTTCTCAGCATGAAGCAGCTTGGGAAGCTGAGACCTTCGTCCCTTGTCCCCAAATGAATTTGAGTCGCATCTGTTTGAGGGGGATATGATGGGGTCTAGGATGCTTTTGTCTGTAACGTCAGTTTGTAATAAGCCTGTGCAATTAAGTTGTAAAGTCATACTGCCCCCTTCTCCCGCCATAGAGGCATTAACTCTGCCTCTCCCCTGCCCCCAGCCTAAAAGTTTTTTTTCCCCTGAGCCAGCAGTCTGCCTAGATACAGTACCTATGAGTCCTTCAAAAGTATTCTATAAACAAATCCTTAATTAGAGAAATTCATAGCCTCCTTGTTCTAAGTGGCCAACTGCACCCAAAAACCTTGAACGACATTATCAGAGAAAACTCCCTCCCAATATGGTACCCCCTGAGTCCCTAATCAGTCTAGTTTCCAGACTTGGCACATCCTGAAACAATCAAGCCTATCCTCCCATCAGCCATACTGGACATATTTGAAACCTTTCGTATACTGTGAAAATCTTCTGCTTAAGCCCTCCTTTCTATCATCCCACATGCCAAATAAAGGAAAAGTAACCGCAAGTGCCAATCAAAAGTAAGAGATTTGCATGGAGGAGGAGGAAAGGGCTTTGTAATGTTTGTTTATTTAAACCAGTCTTCTGCTTCTGTAAATTGGCATCCTCCTCTGGACATTTCCAGTGGTGTGGATTGCCCGCTTTTTGCGAGATTCTAATAAAGAAACCTTTCTGCTTTCACCTGGAGAGATCTCTGTGTAGCTAATTTGGGGTAGGGTCTTTGCAACCCACACACTAATCATGTGACCTTGGGCAAGTCACTTAACCCCAATTGACCTGCCTTCTCCCCTCCAAAAATAAAAAAAAGAAGGGAAAGTTGGGGCTTAGAGGAAGCCAGGAAAACCAGGAGGCAGAGATGAAGAGGTTTTAAGTATACAGTGGAAGGGACATGGGAGTCAAGAGACCTCAATTCTAGTACAGATTTTGCCAGACACTTTGATGGGCTTCCTGAGGCAAACCACTAACCTCTCTCTCTGATGCCTTGGTTTTTCAATCTCACCAATGCACTGGCTTTTGAGAGATAAGGAAAGAATTGGTCTGGGAGGAGCAGACAGGAAAGAAACACACACACACACACACACACACACACACACATTCTGTAGCTCTCCCTACAACTTTTTAGGCTGAAGTCCCTTTATAGAGTTTTATAGGTATTCAGGCAAAAAACAAAATGAGGACATTCAGACTGTGAGACAGAAGTCAAGGCAAGGTAAGCTGTTGTGATCCTATAGTGAAAAATCAAGACCTTGGTGTTGGGAGGCAAGCTTGTCGTATGTAACCTGGGATAATTCAATTCCTTTGGGCTCAGCTCTTCATTTTAAGAGGCATTTCATTTTAGATAATTGCTAAGCTCCACAATAGTATGACAACACTAAGGTGAGGCAGCGTGGTTTAGTGGGTAGGGAGCTGGTCTTGGAGCCAGGAAAACCTGAGTTCATATTCTGCCTCCCCCTTGAACTCTGTGACCCTGGGCAAGCAGCTAACCTCTCTGTGCTCGAGGCAATTCTTTAAGGCTATTATTTGAGAATGAGGTATTTGCATTGATCAAAGGAGTTTCCTTCACTTTATCAGTTTCTATTCCAATGAAATTGCGGTTTAGTGCCTCTATCCCTAATAATAAAGAAATAAAATGTAGTTCTCTAACTCCAAATTAAGCCACTAGATGTCCCTACCTGTGAAGAAATGTGGAATACTTCCATTTCTCAAGTATTACCCTACCAAAATTTATATAGATAATACTTGCCTATTTACCCCCATATGTGTCCAGAATAGCTGGATTGAAGGGAAGGAAAGCACAAGAAGAAAGGTGTGTGTGTGTGTGTGTGTGTGTGATTGAGGCATTTGTCTTATGTTCTTTATCTCAGAATAATCACTCTTGCCTGCTTTGCCAGACTGTTCCAATAGAATCTCAAAGGATACTAGCTAGAGAAAATCTCCTAATCAATAACAGGATTAAAAGGGGGGTAAGGGGTAGGAGGTAGGGGGATGACCTGTTTGGCAACCCAGACCAGAGAGTTCACTCTCTAAAGTCAAAGAGGAACCCGGCAGGTAATATTCGGGTTCCGGAGACCTGCCTTTTCCTAAGTGAAAGGAATACAAAAGATGTAGGATTCTCAAGAAAGAGTGTTGATGATCAAACAATTAACAAGGTTTTATTAATTTTCTAATATAGTCAGGCACTGCACTAAGTGTCATGAATACAAATATAAAGAATGGAACAGTTGGTGGCACTGTGAACTAATGTGCCCATTTAGGAGAGCAATCTGGAATTAAGTCCAGGGTTATGAAGTCGCCTGTACCCTTTGAGCCAGTGCTACCACCATTAGTTCTGTTTCCCAAGATGATCAGGGAAAAAGGGAAGGAACCTATATGTTCTAAAATATTTATAGCAGATCCCTTTGTATTGGCAAAGAATTGGAAACTGAGCAGATGCCCATCAATCGGGGAAGGGCTGAACAAGTTGTAAGGTACAATTGTGGTGGAATACTACTGCTCTGTGAGAAATGATGAGCTGGTTGATTTTAGAAAAACATGGAAAAACTTGCATGAAATAATGAAATGAGCAGAACCGAGAGAATGTTGTATATGGTAACAGCAATATTGTTTGAAAAATACCTGTCAACAACTGAGTTATTGTATTATAACTACTCAAATCAGCTACATAGGGCCTATGAAAGAAGATGCTATCCACACCTCCAGAGAAATAACTGATAAATAGAAGTATGTATAGTGTGGTTTTATATATTTCTGTGTTTGTCTGCCTGCCTGCCTATCTATCTATCTATCTATCTATCTATCTATCTATCTATCTATCTATCTATCTATCATCTATCTATCTATCATCTATCTATCTATCTATCTATCTATCTATCTATCTATCTACCATCTATCTATCAATCATCTATCTATCTATCTCTTTGTCTAATGGTGGTTTTCTGTAGTGTGGGTTGGGGAGGGAGGGAAGGAAAAAAAAGTGCACAGCAGAGAACAAAAGAAAACTCAAAAGGAAGTATAGAAAAGCAGGGTGGCTTTAAAAAGGATATGTTGCATTTATTACTTAGTTGTTTTTTTTTAAAGTAAACAGTGTGAAATGGAGATTCATAGTTTCCTCTCTTTGTGCTGTGCTGTGTAAATGGAATTTTTTGGTCTTTTTGTATTTATGTCAAAAATTAATTTAAAAAAAATGCTGCAACAATCTCTACTCTTAAGAGGCTTATATTTTAGGACCTTTGTGAGGTTTCATGTATTACTGGTGTTTGTAGGCTTTGTGCCCATCTATCTATCCCTGTTAGAATTACCAGTAGATACCAATGACTTAGAGCTATTAATCAGCTTAATCTTGCATAGGCTGCTGATAGAAAATCACTGAAAGAGGAAGTTTAGTTCTTATTGGCTTAAAGGGAACCTGACTAGGTAACACAGCTATTTAGTAACAGAGGCTGAACGCTGAAATATAGACAGGTACAAGGGAAGATCTTTATAGGATTCTGTCATAACTTCATCAGTAGAGGCAGTTGGACGGTGCAGCGGACAGAGTGCTGAGCTTGGATTCCAGAAGAGATGAGGTCAAATCTGGCCTTAGACACTTACTAACCATGTGACTTTGGGCAAGTCATTTAACTTATTTAACATGCCTTAGTTTCCTTATTTGTAAATGGGAATTATGACAATGCCTGATTCATAGGGTTGATGTGAAGATCAAATGAGATAATCATACAGTATTTTGCAAACCTTAAGGTGCTTAAGTACTAGTTATCATAACCTGGTGGTGAGTCAGAGAGATGAACAATCTATGTTTGGAAGGTCCTTCATAACTCTAAGTTGCTATGACTGTCTCTCAACCAAGCAGAATGCCCTCAGGAACTAGAAACCAGAGCCTTATGACCAAACCACTGTAGTTGCTACTTAATTCACTCTTACGAATCCCAGGAGTACATAACACAAATCAAGCTATAGAAAAAGAGCTCTGTCACTCATCTGACATTGTAATAGGCTGTAGATGTTTTAAGATTGTTTTAGCACGGTCAATCCAGCAGTGCTATGTAGAATGGTCTGGATGGGAATGGACGGATACCAAAGGTAGAGACGAGCCCAGGGAAGGTAACAAAGCCAAAAGTGATTGTAATAAGAAGAGAAAGAAAAGGAACAGAAACCACGGGAGGATTTATCAATAGGACTAGTGATGCATTTGCTCAGTCCTGTGCTAGACCTTATGGGAATCCTTTGCCCTCAAAACCCCAGTCTGACTGGGGAATTGATATACTTAACCAAATCTGTTAAAATGCAGGAAGTTGTGTTTCCACAGCATTCAAATTGTTTCCTCTTGGCAGCCTGTATTATTTTCTCCTTGATCTGGGGACTCCAGGATCTCACTATAACATTCCTAGGAGTTTTCTTTTTGGGATCTTTTTTAAGAGGTGATCAGTGAATTCTTTCAAGTTCTATTTTGCCCTCTGATTCTAAAACATCAGGGAAATTTTCCTTGAGAATTTCTTGAAGGATGATTTCTAGGTTCTTTTTTTGATCATGGCTTTCAGGTAGTCCAATAATTTTTAAGTTGTCTCTCTTGGATCTATTTTCCAGGTCAGTGGTTTTTTCAATGAGATATTTCACATTGCCTTCTATTTTTTTGTTTATTTGAATCTGTTTAATAGTATCTTGATTTCTCATAAAGTCATTCGCTTCCATTTTCTCCACTCTAATCTGAAGGAATTATTCTCTTCAGTGAGCTTTTGAGATTCTTTTTCCATCTGGAAAATTTGGCTTTTTAAGACATTCTTCTCCTCATTTGCTTTTTGGGCCTTTTTTGCCATTTTAATTAGTCTATTTTTAAGGTGTTATTTTCTTCAGTCAGGTTGTTGACTCTCTTTTCATGATTTTCTTGCATCATTCTCATTTTTCTTCCCAATTTTTCCTCCATTTATTTTATTTGGTTTTCAAAATCCTTCTTAAGCTCATCCATGGCCTGTAACCAGTTCATATTTTTTTTTGGTGCAGGAGTTCTGACTGTGTTGTCTTCCTCCTGTTCTATGCTTTGATCCTTTTTGTCCCCCCAAAAAGAATCTAAAGTTGGATGGCTGTGCTTGCTTTACTTCTTTTGCTGCTCATGTTGCTAATCAATTACTTGACTTTTGAGCTCTTTGCCACAGTAGATCTCTGCTTCCAGAGGGGAGAGCTTTGTCCCAAATTGCTGGGCTTTTTGCAGCTGCCAGAGCTATTAGGAAGCTGCCGTCTCTACAGCCCCCACCAGCTTTGGCTCACTGGTCACTCACCTCAGGACCACCACCCAAGACCTCAATCCCAATCCAGGCAAGTTAGTGCAAGAGCACTTAGCCTCTGAATGATCACTTGGCTCCCCTGCAATCTGCAGGCTAGGAGGTCTGAAGCAGCCATGTGGAGGCAGCTGCAGGCCTCTGCTTCTCCTATTTCTGGCTTTGGGGGCAGAGGACCAGACCACTCTTCAGTCCCCCCCCTCCCAAATCCAGCCAAGTTCTATCAACATTTTACTTTGTCTTGTATGGGTTGATAATTCTGGGAAATGCCACAGCTGCTGGTAATCCATTCTCCCAAATGCTACAGCTGCGACTGGTCCGGGATGCCCTGGGGCTAAAACTGTGGGTTCATGTGGGGCTGGTCTTGGTATCCAACGTGCTGTGACAAACCCTTCCTGTCCACGTGCTGGGCTGTCTTCAGCAGGAGCTTTGTTTCTCTGTCATTTTGTGGGTTCTGTAGTTCTAAAATTTGTTTATACTCATATTTTATAGGTATTTGAGGTGGTTATCAGAGGAGCCACAGAGTTTTCCTACTTCTATCAAAATGCACTAAGTTGTGCAAGGGTTGTGTGTTTGGTGTGTGTATTCTGTGTGCTGTTTTATCCATATAGGTTTTGTGTACTCACATGAGTGTCTTGATGTGGCTCTCAGAGACTTAAGGAAAGATAGAATCTCCTCCCTCATCCCTACCCCTTCTTTAAAGGAGTCTTTGATTTCTTATAGGAGAGGCCAAAGGCAATCCTAGTCTGTTCTCTTCAGAGATAAGGGGTACCAGACCAGAATTATACCTGTCTGCTTCTTTAGATATTGTTAGTCTAAGGCAAATAACTTTTAGGTTCAAGCTGCACCCTTGCTTGCTATCCCTTAACAGGGGAGGAGGGCCCTAAAGGGTGTGTGTGTGCTTGTGTGTGTGTGTGTGTGTGTGTGTGTGTGTCTGTGTCTATCTGTCTGTCTGTCTGACTATTTGTCTATCATCACTTGACTCGTTGCCAGATGCCAGTTCCAGCTGCATTCCTGATTTCTATCCCTTAACAGGGGAAGAGTACCCCAAGCTGTGTGTGTATGTGTATGTTACCTGTTTTTCTATCTTCAAGGGCTGACTCCTCACCAGATGTCAATTTCAAAATAAATGCACAGTAAATACCTAATAAATCTATTTGTCCAAAACTAATAGCAAACGTAAATCAGCTAAAAGTATACATAGCAAAATATATAACAGACAAAAAAACAGAGTGAATCAACTATTCCATTGGGAATCAGATAAATTAGCTCAAACAAGGGAGTCTTAGATCTCATCCAGGAAGAAATTCCCTGAAGTCTCTGCTGTAGTAAACTAGGGATAGGGATATGAATGAGGGTGCCAGCTCTTCTACATGCTGGCTTCTTTACAGTCTTTCTCTCCCTTCAAGAACCTGAAGAGAGAATGACACTGCATATCCTTCTCTCTTGAAACTTAAAAGCCATCAAGTCTGAGATTTTTCTTCCCCCAAGCTCTCATCAGTTCTACCCTTTATACAAATTCAGAGAACTGAGTAATCATTCTCTATCAAAGTCTCTATCTGAAGTCCCTTAAAAATGGGTTTTGAGACTCAGATTACAGATATAAAACAGCTTCACAATGACCACAAAACTACTAAGAATCATAGAATATTAAAATTGAAAGGGCCCTGGGAAGTCATCTAGTTCAATTTCCTTCCTAATAGAGCAATCTCCTCTACCAATTTGTTCAATTGATAGGCAATCAACCTCTATTTGAACACCTCCACTAATTCCCTCGACAATTCAACAAATCATTGATGAAAGCCAATAATTAGACAGTTCCTCCTCATATTGACCTATGTGCCTCAGAACAGTATTTAGTTTGTCAATGACCCTTGTAACATTTAATACCTAGAACTGGACAAAATAAGATATTTGTGTGACTTTTTCCTTTAACCTAACAAGAGGTTTCTATAGACAAGTTCTTTTTTTTTTTTTTAATGAACAAATAGTTAGCTAAGTGCATTTAGCTGATATCCTGTATGGAAAAATAGATCTTGAAATTAGCTGAGTCTAGAAATCATGGCTTTGGTGAAGGTTTTAATTACAAATAGTCTTCATCTGGAGATACCAGAACCCACCTAGAGGTCTGCTCCTCTCTCAAGCACTTATATATTTGTATTCCTCATTAATAAGCATTTATTAAGTGCTTACTCTGTGTCAGGTATTGGGTGAAACACTTTACACATATTACCTCATTTGATTGTCACAGCAATCCTGGGAGGTGGGTGCTATCATGACTCCCATTTTATAGATGAGGAAACTGAGGCAGACAGATGTAGAGTAACTTGTCCAATGCCTGAGGCTGGATTTTAATTCAGATCTTCCTGACTCCAGGCCTAGCACTCTACCAGCTGTGCCATCATGCTGCCAAAACAACAAAGAGATCTTGGGATCATAGATTTGGAGTTAGAAGGGACCTTAAAGGTGATCTAATCCAATCCCTATATAGATGAGGAAATTAAAGCTAAGAGGTATTGGGTGATTTGCCCCAGGTTACACAGATGGTATGTTACAAGGCCAGATTTGTACCCAGGTGGGTCTCCCACCTACCTTCCAGAGAGCTGAGTTCAACTTTACCTTCCTCCTAGTCTTAGGGCTAATGTGGCTGGAAAAACTCTTTTCTTTTCAAGCTAACCACAGCTTTAATTTTTTAAAATTTAAATTGAAACTAGTATTATATAGCACAAATCTTGTGACAATATTTTATGAGGAAAACTGGCAACTTTGATGGAACATTTTGTTGAAACCGTCATGATAGAATAAAAAGTGTGCTGAATTTGGAGTCATGATGAGGTTTGAATCCTGACTCTCATTTATTGCATGTATGACTCTGGGCAAGTTATATTTTTTGGGGGGCAAGTTATATTTTTTTTTCTGGGCCTCAGTTTCCTCATCTGCAAATTAGGGGCTATTTGCCTCTCCCAAAAGGAACTTTTTGGCTTCCTGTGATAGGACCCCATAGCTACCTGGAGTCCTGCAGTGCTAGGATTCATATTTACCAGCTAATGTAGCTTTCTTTCCTAGCCCATTTCATTTCCTACCCCTACCTAAAACTGTGGGTTCATGTGGGACTGGTCTTGGCATCCAGCATGCTGTGACAAACCCTTCCTGTCCACGTGCTGGGCTGTCTTCAGCAGGAGCTTTGTTTCTCTGTCATTTTGTGGGTTCTGTAGTTCTAAAATTTGTTTATACTCATATTTTATAGGTATTTGAGGTGGTTATCAGAGGAGCCACAGAGTTTTCCTGCTTCTATTAAAATGCAGTAAGTTGTGCAAGGGTTGTGTGTTTGTCACTCCTTACCCAATATGGGGTGGAACCAGGCCCTTCCTCTTCTCCTCCTTTGTTAGGGATCAGTTTCTCCCCCAAAAAGACCTGCTTGCCGCTGGGATCTGACTGGTCCCAGCTTCCCTGATGTGACTTCCTGGTCACCTAAGGGTATACAAGGTCCAGCCACCTGGAGTTTAGTACTCTCACTTTGGGTAGTTGCTAGAGAACACAAATTACCATACAAAAGCTGAAAATAAAGGCTTATATCCTTGATACTTTAGGGCAAGGAACATCTCCTTTTTGTCAACTCTTCAACGATTTACACAAACCTTATTTCATCAAACACAGACCCAGAACTAAGAGAATGCTGGTGTTAGAACTGCTCTCACACCCACTATAACCCCACAATACCAATTAGGTTAGTTTTCCTCTAAGAGATTTTTTTTAAAAAGCTATGCTTAGAATTTGATTGACTCAGGAGATCTTAAGAAGTGCCCCCTTGCCCACCAACATGACATCAGGGACATCAGGACCCTTCAGAAGGGATGTCCTGAGACTATTCCGGGGACAATGCTCTGCTGCCCATACTTGTTTTCACATGGAGATGGGGGAGTGAGTGGGAAGGATGTCCAGGTCTACCAACCTAAGTACTAGAGTACCTTTGTTATTTATCTGTTCTTTACTATGGCTAAATTAACCTTTTGTTAATTCTTGAATGACGAATGAAATACTTAATTTCATCCCCACCATTGAATCTGGACTAACAGGGTGCTGCCCTGAATCACATTGTCCCCTTTCCCGCTTCCGCCCCAAACACTTACTTGACAGAGCTAACTTTCCATCATAAGTAGCAGGTACCATGGGCATATCACACAGCTTATCTATTTGATAATTCACTATATGTGTGACTTTGGGCAAGATAGTTAAGTTTCACGAACCTTGAAGTTTTCTACATCTTTGAAACAATGGAGTTGGACAAGATTACCTCTGAAGTTCCTTCCAGTTTTAAATCTACAATACCATGAGGAGACAGTACGAGGTATTCTTTAGGATCTTTTCCACCTTAATAGATGAACATAGATTTCAATATGTCTAGAACAGACTAGATAACTCTTAGTTATGTCCGAGGAATCAGGTGACTTGTTTGTAGTCACATAGTAAGGATACTCTTTCCACTCTGCCATGCTGATTCATATTTCTAAATCTGTTATTCTAAAAATGAGGGGTAGGTACAGAGATTTCAGTATCTAGCACTAAGTAGAAAGCAAACATCTCTCAAATATGAAATATCTGAATATTTCAGAGCAGGTTTTTTTTAAGACTTTTGTCATTTGTTGCATTGGTCAACAATTCATGGAGATGATGTTTTTGCTGTGTGATGTTTACTAGTCATCTTTCATGTTATGATTGGTCCATTGCTATAATGGGACTATACCCTTGGTTTCAGTAATATAGTCCTATCTCTTTTAAGGAGAACAAGATGGCAACTTTAATTTATATTCAATTTTACAGAAATTTGTATACAGAGTGACTGCTTGCTCCAAGTACATAAAATTGATTAATGGAGTCTACCGCTGTAGTTGTGTTCAAACCTAACATTCTGGGCCTGTCATATATGAAATATAGAAATGATTTTTAAAAAATAATTTAAAAAATAATTAGTGCACAGTAATGACTTTTCAGGTTTAGAGAGATTCTGGTGATTATTTAATAATAAATGTTGGCTAATTTTTGTAAATGAAATCACTTATTAATATAAATTAGCAAACATTTTAAAACTACTAACATTTATCAAAATGATAAGTGATAAGCCCTGGGGATACAAAAGTGTAAAGTATAGTCCCTAGCCTCGAGAATCTTACAGTTTATGAGAGGAAAATAAGAACAGAGATTGGATCTATGATTTCAGGGATGTGGTGAACCCTCAGGTGAGGAACTTCCTTGAGCAATGCAGGCTGGTACCTTCTCCACAACTTAGTCTTCTTAGAGAGTTGCCTTAAGCACTAGAGCTTAAGTCCAAATATGTTCTGGAGCATAGGCTGGACTCCAGGTCTTCCAGGCTCTGGGGTGAGCTCTGTGCTCTCTGTTTTATTTCATGATGCAAAGAGACAAACATAATAAAGATAGACTGTGATAGGAACAAAGGAGAGACCCAGGTAAAGTGCTCTATGAAAATTTAAGGAGGATGAATTTCTGTTAATTAGGGGGATCAGAGCAGGCTTGATAGAGAAAGTGGCCACTGAGCTGAATGTTGAATGGACAGAAGGATTTTAGTAGTCAGAAATGAGGAAGTCGTACATGTCAAGTCCTTCCCCATATTTCTCCCTTTCATTCATTCTCTGTTCCAGTTAATCTATACTTATCTTCTCATCCTATCCTTTTGGGCTCTACCCCATTCCCTATGCCTGTAATCACAGAAACTCAGGGTTGAAAAGGGACTTCAGGATCAATCCAGACTAAGCCACTGCCAAATCAAGAGTCGATTCTGTAGCATAACTGATGTATCTTCATGTAGCCTCCACTTAAAAACCTCCAGAGAGGCCTCTGGCTGACACAGAGGATAGCGCAGAGGGTCTGCAGTCAGGAAGACCTACATCTTACCTCGTAGACTTCCTAGCTCTGCGACCCTGAACAAGTCACAATCTCAGCCTCACATTTTTCAACTATAAAACGGAGATGATAACAGCAACTACCTTTCAGGGTTGTTGTGATGATCAAATGAAATAACATTTGTTTTTAACAAGCACTTAGGACAGTGCCTGGCACACTGTAGTCACCATATAAACTTTTCTTTCTTCCTGTTCCTGCCAGTAGAGAAAGTAAATCCATTATCTTCTTGGACCGTTTCACCTTCAGACAATTGTCATTGTTTGGAAATGTTTGCTCAAGGGGAGCCTAAATACACTAAATCTGAGTCTCTTTGACACTTTTACTTTGACATTTTGACTACTTCCACACTTTGGAGCTAAGCAGAACCAATCTCTCTTTCCATATGTCAACCCAGTATTTGTGAGATACTGGCCGCCAGAGGGAGCCCTTTGGCAGCACGACTCAAAAGCCACTTTTCCTAAACCTACAAAATTCAGCATGTCTTTATATTAATTATCTAAGCAAGGGAGGGCACAGTCTAAATAGCCAAGCCCCTGTAGTAGTGGCACTGGAGTTTTGACTAACCCCTCACTGGCCGGGTCTGAATACAATCTTGAGGATGAAATAGACTATTACTCAAAACCTTGAGAATATAAAATCTATTGTATATATACCTAGTATGGAGCCACTATCTGTGAATTCTCTAATTCTATCCTATTACATTCACAGGTTGACACACTTTAGCATGCTGTGATCCTGTATTTTATTGTATGTAACAGTGACTATCCTGTGGACAAGATTTAGAGATTGCCCTGCTCCTTGGTCACATCCAGTAACACATATGTTCTGACTGGTGCATTCCCCATAGTGTGATATAATTGATAGCCTTACAGTCTACATCATGAAGGCTAGATGATTTTTTTCCTCCAAAGATACTGAAATTGTTCTCATGGCTCAGAGGACTGAGCCTTGGTGTAGCCTAAGTACGAAAAACTTGTAAAGTTAGGTTTCTGACCAACAGACTAGAATGATCAGCACAAGAGGAGGAAAGCTGAATCAGCTGAATCAATGCCATGTTCTCCTGGATATCCTTTCCCTGATGTTGCTAAGGAAATCTTTTTCATTAACTATTAAATCATCTATGAGTATCTCATCTGAACTACTAGAATGCCCGCCCAAGCCTGTTATAATAGGAGATATATTTATATATACACCACATATATGCGGAGCACCGAGTCTGAGCTTTCCTCACCTCCAGCATGGCACAAACTTCTCGACAAAGGGTATGTGAGATTTCTGGCTAGTCAATAACCTTCTCCCGGACCCTCTGTCGCAGCAGAGGGCTGCATCGAGGAGGACTGACCACTGACCACAGGGCAGCAAGAAGCGCCCTCTCTACCCCGTCCTCTTCTTCTTTTCTTGGGAATACTTGGCTTGGAACCCCCGAGGACTTTCCTTCGAGATGCACAGACTGGCTCACACGCACACTTTTAAAATCTATACATCACTTTAAGGTTCAGGAAGCACTTTATGTATATGGTCTCATTAGATCCTCGTGACAATCCTGCCAGGCAAGTACTATTGTTATTCACATTTTACAGATGAGGAAACTGAGGCTTAGAGAGAACAAGTACCTCGCCTGAGCTCACAACGCTCAGAAATGTCTGAGGCATTCAGGTTTTCCTTTCCCAGGTGCTGTGCTCTACCCACTGTGCAGCCCAGCTGCATAATGAATCAGAGCGTCTGAGAAGAGCCCCACTCTCCATCTGGGGGCCAGTCTTCCCTAGGACTGAATATAGAACTGAGGCTTCTTAGTGCAAGAAGTTGCCCTGGCTTCCCCGGGTCAGAGGACTTGTTATATGCACATAGAATATGATGAAAAGGAAACTAGATTGCTGTATAGAAACTTTTGCCTCAGCCATCTTCTAGCAGTCCTGCTGTTTCATTCTCAGATCTTTGAGTTCAGCGGGATAGAATCCCAATCATATGCATCTGAAGCTCATGGAAAGGAACATATAAAAGGAAATTTATCTTCTATCTCAAACTCATATGGTAAAATTGAAATCTGCTTCTTAGCTCACCAGCCCAATGGCTTTCTCAATAGATGGTTATGAGCGATTCTTGGTTCTTTGCTCTCACCAACATACTGCTTCTCCCTAGTTCCAGCCTTGGAAACTCTCCTTACGGTGTCTTGATAGTACAGGCCATGTAGTCTTTGGTCATCTAGAGCCACTTTTTCAAAAGGGCAAATGACAAGGTCAGAGGAAGGAACATAGGAAATGAAAAGTGTTGCAGCGTTCAGATAGCATCCCTTTTATCTTATTTTGTGCCTTCTGTCCTGTTGCAAATGAGAACTCACTGAGACCCAGATGAAGGTGAAGAGGAAGTCACCCTTTCATGCTAGAAAGCTTTGTCAGAAAATGCTTGTCCAGGCTTTTTCTCTCCCATTGAATCATTTTTGTGGAATCAGGGAAAAACAATTCAAGGAAATAAAGATGAATAGGAACACAGATTCCTGTGCCTTGAATGTATCCACAATATTCAGCTCCAAATCTTCCTCTCTAAGCTAAACATTGCCAGCTTTGTGTGAGTAGTATACCTCTCAAGGGGCAACCATACCAACCTTTACCCCTCTCTGAAGCTCGCCTTATCAGAATTCTCAGCATTCAAAGGCAGTCTATTGGGTATGCTAAGGGATATTCTCAGTAAATTACTAAAATTGCAACCTAATAAATTTGGAGTAAAATCAGGCAACTCTCTCCTCCCGTGGGCTTCTTTTTTCTCAGTCTCAAACTATGACTATCTAGGCTCAGACAAAAATCACTGATAATGGCTGTGTAATGTATTAGTGTATTAGATAGTAAACCTTCAAATCAGGCATAAATAGCTATAATGGGATTTTTAGCTAGAATCATCTCTTTTTGCCCTCCTTTAGAATATTCCTAACTAGTCTGAGAGAGTTAGCAAAGAAAGAAATTGGGATTTAAATTCTGTGTGGAAATTTTCCCAGCACTATGTTCTAGGAAAAGTTGAGGGGAAATGAAAGGAAGCATTTGGATTCTAATCTTACCATTGCCATATTTGCTACTTAGCCTGGTCTCAGTCCAGTCCACTTTTGCTGTACCCCCCATCTTTTCTCCTTTCATTCTCTGGTCTGGAAGCTCATCATCTCATGTCCTGGTCATGCCTGTCTCGAAATGAGTCAGTTGTATGACATTGCAAACAAAATGTCCACTGCTATCTTAAGCTGCAATAAGAGAGATACAGTATCAAGGACTTTGCCTATTCAATAAACACTAGTGGCTACCTATTGCCTTTGGGATCAAAAATAAAATGATCTATTTGGATGTCATAACCTAGTACCCTCCTCCCTTTCCAGTCTTCTTACACCTCACTCTCTACCACATGCTCTTTGATCCAGTGATACTGGCCACCTGATTATTCCACAAACAAGACCCTCCATCTCTCATCTCCAGCCATTTTCTCTGGCTACTCTACATGCCTGGAATACACTCATCTCCACCTACTGACTTTCATGGCTTCCTTCAAGTCCCAACAAACATTTCATCTTTCACACAAAGTCTTTCCCAAGCCTCTGTATTATCTGTTGATTTCTCAGGTATAAACACTTACACTGAAAATCTGACAATTGGCTCTCTTGAATCCTGACTCCAACATATTATTGCTTATGCTCTTTAACTTCATTAGATGGTTTGGGGGCAGGGGATTCATTTGATCAAAGGTCACCTAATTAATAATCAATCAACAAACATTTATTAAGCACCAGTAACCTACATACAACTCAAACAATATTTATTAAGCATCTATTATGCACAAAGCATTTTGCTAGGTGCTGGCAATACAGAGACAAAAATTAAACAGTCCCTGTCTTCAAGGAACATAAAGTCTACTGGTATGATAAGTAAATACAAAATAGAGATAATTTGAGGAGATGGTACAAACAACTGGGGAGAAGAGGAAAGGTTTCCCAGCTTGAGAGAGGAATAGGGAAAATATACACAGGAAAGAAATGGGATATAGAGTTTAGGGAGAAGTTAGTAGACTGGTTTGTCTGGGATACAAAATATATGATGGAAAATAATGTGAAATAAGACAGGAAAGGTTGTTTGGAGCCAGATTGTAGAAGGTGGATGGCAGAGTAAAGAATGTGTATCATGTTAGAGGTAATCAATGCATTAGTGAAGGGGAAAGATTGGAACAAGGCACCTACTGCAATATTCCAGGAAAGAATCAAGATGTGATATGTGAACAAATAGAAGGGAAGAGATGAGAGAGATATTGTGGAGACAGAATCAACAGGATTTTGTAAAATCCTATTGGACATAGAGATAAAGGAGAGAATGACATAAAAGAGAACAACTGGGAGAATGATGGTACCTTTAGCAGGTATAGGGAGTTTTGGAGAATAAGTGGGTTTAGGAGTGAAGATGATGGATTCTGTTTTGCACAAGTTGAATCTGAGATGCTTAAAATATACAGAAGTTAAGGGGTCTAATAAGTAGCTGACAATTCAAAAATGGATAGACATTCTCTATCTTAGGACAGAGATTTGGACTGAATCTGTAGATATGAAAGTCACCTATGTAGAAAAGATAGTTAAATCAAGGGAGGGAGGGGGCCAATGAAATCACCGGGGGGAGGAAAAGTAAGCAAAGAAGACCCAAGACAGAGCTTAGCACTGAGGAGGAGTCTGACCAGATAAAGAGATTGAGAAGGAGCAGTTGGAAGGGTAGGGCTACATCTAGGAGAGAGGAGTGCTACAAAAGCCAAGGGAAGACTTTATGAAGAAGATAAGATTTGAAGGATTCGAGGAATAGAATCATTGATTTTGAACTGGAAGGGACCCAAGGAACTACTGAGCCTAATCCTGCTCTTACAGTTGAGGAAACTAAGGCACAGAGAGGTCAAATTGTTTGCCAATGATCACATAACTAATTAGTATCTGAAGCAGGATTTGAATCCAAATCTTCCTAACTCCAAGTCCAGTTCTCTGTCCACTATTTCGTTCTTCCTTGAGGCAAAAAAAGTGTTAGGAGTGGGATTAAAGAAAGAGACAAAAGGGGGTAGGGGAAAAATCAGAAAAAGAGAGCGATAAAAGGAAATTATGAAAAGAGAATTAACAGCTTGGTAAAAGAGGTACAAAAATACTGAAGAAAATAACATTTTAAAAAACAAAATTGTCCTAAAGGCAAAAGAGGCATAAAAAATTCACTGATGAAAAAGAACTCCTTAAAAAGCAGAACAGGTCAAATGGAAAAAGAGATACAAAAATTCACTGGAGGAAAGACACCTTAAAAAGTACATTTGGCCAAATGGAAGAAGAACTACAAAAGCTTACTGAAGAAAATGATTCCTTAAAAACTAGAATTAGGCAAGTGGAAGCTAATGACTCCATAAAACATCAAGACAATAATAAAAAAATGTCAAAAGAATGAAAAAATAGAAGAAAATGTGAATTACCTCATTTGAAATACAACTGACCCAGAAGATACATCAAGGAAAAGTAATTTAAGAATGATTGGACTACCTGAAAGCCATGATCAAAGAAAGAGCCTAGGCATTATCTTTCAAGAATTTATCAAGGAAAACTGCCCTGGTATCTTGGGTTCATAGGGTAAAATAGAAATTGAAAGAACCACTGATCACCCCCTAAAAGAAATCCCAAAATGAAAACTCTCAGGAATGTTATAGCCAAATTCCAGAGCTCCCATGTCAAAGGGAAAATACTTCAAGCATTCAGAAAGAAACAGTTCATATATAATGGAGGCACAGTCAGGATCAGTTGAGATTTATCGGCTTCCATATTAAAGGAATGGAGGGCTTAGAATCTAACATTCTAGAAAGCAAAAGAGCCAGGATTACAATCAAGAATAACCTATCCAACAAAACTGAATATGGTACTTCAAGAGGAAGATAAGACATTTAATGAAATAGCTTTCAAACACTCCTGATGAAAGGACCAGAGCTAAATAGAACACTTGACATTCAAACATAAGACTCAAGCAAAGCATACAAAGGTAAATATGAAAGAGTAACCATAAGGGACTCAATAAAGTTCAGTTATTGACACTCCTATATGGGAAGATTATACATATAACTCTTAAGAACTTTTTTCATTATTAGGGTAGTTAAAAGGAGTTTACAAAGGCAAAAGCCATGGGTGCAAGCCAATTACGTTGGAATTATTGCCAAAAAAAAAAAGTGAAAGGGGGAAAAAAGAGGGCTGCCCTGGGAGAAGGAGAACGGGGAGGTAGAATGGGGAAAATTTTCTCACATAAAAGAGGTTTACAAGGAAGAGCTTTTATAATGGAGGGGAAAATGGGTGTGAAGGGGGTGGCAGGCAATCCTTGAACCTCTCGTTAGAATTGGTTCAAAGAAGGAAGAATATATACACATATGTGCATATATATTATATATGTGTGTATATGTATATATGTATGTGTGCATATAGTATATATCTGCATACATATTTAACATGTTACATATGTATGTGTATATGTGTATGTGTGTATACTCTCTCATGTGTAAAGAAATGTGACTTACCCAATAGGGAAATAGGAGGGGAAGGGGATAAGACAAAGTGGCAGGGATGATAAAGGGGAGGGCAGATTAAAGGAAGCGGTGGTTAAAAGCAAAATAAACATTTGAGGACGTAGAGGATAAAAAGAGAGAGAGTAAGAAACAAGATAATGAGGAGAGAAATACACAGATAGTAATAACTGTGAATGTGAATGGGATAACTTTACCAATAAAATGAAAGCAGAGAGCAAAATGGATTAGAAACCAGAATCCAACAATATATTGTTTGCAAGAGACACAATTGAAAAACAAAGACACACACAGAGTTAAAATAAAAGGCTGGAGCAGAATCTAATATGTTTCAGCTGAAGTAAAAAAAGGCAGGGGGTAGCAATCATGATCTCAGACAAAGCAAAAGCAAAAGTATATTTAAATAAAAGAGATAATCAGGGAATATTTTGATACAAATTTTGATTAAAATGTACCATAGACAATTAAGTAACATCAAAAAATTTTACAGCAAGTTTCTCTGATAAAGACCTTATTTTTCAAATATAGAGTACAGAATGAGCTAAATTGATAGTATATTTTATATAAATATAATATATAATATTATAATAGCATAATATATAATAATAAAAGACTATTTTAAAATTCCCCTATTGATAAATGGTCAAAGGATATGAACAGTTTTCAGAAAAAGAAATCAAAGCTAACTATAGTCATATAAAAATGTTAAAAATCCTTATTGATTAGAGAAATTAAAATTAAAACAACTCTGAGGTACTACCTTACACTTAGAAGAAATGACAAATTCTGGAGGGGATGAGGGCAAAGTAGATACACTAATGAACTGCTGGGTGAGTTGTGAACTGATCCTACCATTCTAGAAAACAATTTGGAACTATGCCCAATGAGCTATAAAGCTCTGCATATCCTTCAACCAGCAATATCACTAGGAGGTCTATATCCTAAAGAGATCTAAGAAAAGGGAAAAGGGCCTATATGTTCAAAAATATTTACAGCCGCTCATTTTGTGGTGGCAGAGAATTGGAACTCATGGGGATGTTCATTGATTAGGGAATGGTTGAACAAATGGTGGTGTATGATTGTGATGGAGTATTGTTGTGCTATAAGAAATGATGAGAAGAGTGGTTTCAGAGAAACATAGCAAAAAACCTATATGAAATGATGCAAAGTGAAGTGAGAAGAACATTGTGTACAAATAATAGCAACGTTGTCATAATGATCAACTGTGATAGATTTGGCAACTCTAATTTACAGTGATTCAAGACAATTCCAAAGGACTCATGATGAGAGAGGGGGTGAGAGAGAGAGAGAAAGAGAGAGAGACAGAGAGACAGAGAGAGAGAGAGAGAGAGAGAGAGAGAGAGAGAGAGAACTGATGAACTCGGAGTGCAGATTGAATCACATTCTCACTTTGTTTTTCTTGTTTATTTTTTGAAATATGGCCAATAATGGAAATATGTTTTGTGTGATTTCACATGTATAATTTATATTGCATTTTTTGCCTTCTCAGTGAGTGGTGGAGGTAGTAGGAGAGAGGGAGAGAATTTAGAACTCCAAATTTAAAAAGAGAAGAATGTTAAAAATAAAATAATTTTTTTTACCAAATTATATTTAAAATTGTTATACAAAGAAAAAAGAGCTACATATATAAAAAATATACAAAGCTGTCCTATTTTTTGTTTATCTTTGTTGTGAAGGAAGAGTCAAACTGGTGATTGGGAGTCTTGACAAAGGATTGTGTGGGAGGGGTAAGGAGTTTTCTCTTTTTAAAAAATTATTTACAGAAAGGATTATGTTATAAAGACAAAATTCATCAATTCAACTTTTTAAAAAAAATAAGGCTAAAGGCCTAAGGTAAGATTTAATCTCTTGTTTTATGTAGTTTTTTATGGTTATGATCTTAAAACTTTTTTTTAGCATGAACTCTTTTAAAATTGAACTTAATTGAAAAAAGCTGAGTAAGTGCCATTTATGTTTAAGGCAACATGCTTTATGCTAGAGAGATGAAGAAAAGAAAAAGCAGATACTGCCCTTTATGGAATTTATGTTCTCTCATGTCTTCAAGAGAATTAGACATTTACAATGTTATCATTATCGGTCGTCTTAGTATTTCTACTGACATATTCTATGCCACATTTATAGCTGACTATATTCTAAGTGCAATCATAAAATCCTAACTATTAAAGCTGGGAGGGAACATAGAGCTCATTGAGACCAGTGTTCTTCTTAAACCAAGGTACAGAAAGATCCAGTGACTTCCCTTAAGTTCATCTAACCCAAGTCCCTCATTTTACAGATGAGGAAACTCAGGCCAAGATAAATCAAGTGACTTATCCAAGGTCATACAGGTAGTAAGTAGCAGAGAGAAGTTTTGAGCCCATATCTTTTGACTGAAAGTCGCATGTTCTTTCTCCTGAACCATTCTTTTGAGTCATGCTGAGTGGGGTGTAAAGGCAACTGCAGTTTTATGATGGTAATGGCATCTGCTTGTTCTTTCATTTACTTCATCACATAGGGCCTGAGAACACCCCCATTCAAATGTGGGTCCCGTCAGAAAAGCTATCACAGGTTCAAAGTACCCTGGGGTAGGTTTGTGTGCACTCAAAATCACAGTTGATGTACCTTTATTGATGTTTATGCTCTTATTCATCACCCAAAGGATTAATTCATGATTAATTCAAAGCAAAGGGGTTTAATGAAACAACTTTGTAAGAAAAGTAGTAACAGAGCATTTTCCTCATAAAGATGGGCCATCTTCTTCTAGAAATACATGGAAAGCAGCGGGAGCATGGATAGGAATAATCTTTGCTATGAAGGAACATGTTACGAGGAACATATGTGACAAGAGCACTTGTGCGGATGGGCAACTCATGCTTTTGATGCTGCAGAACTGTGTCTGTGTTTTCTGGGGACATTACTACATTGTTCTCCTTGGGCTTGCTTTCTATGGAGTAGAGAATCTGTGCTGGGCTTTCAGTTGCCAAGCTGCTGTCTTTCACCAGCTTCTGGGTTTCATTACTTCAGATTGCCTACTAACCATCTTGGCTCCCATCTGCTAGAGTTCAATGACTAGAATGCTACTTCCTGATTAAGGGCAAGTTGACTTCTCCTTTAATTTATGACTATGAGTTATTGTACCTAGCTAAAATCTTAACAAAAGCCAAGACTATGATTGCTTTTTTTTTTTCAGGAGGGAAGGCAAGCTGATTGGGGTTAAGTAACTTGCCCAAGGTCACATAGCTAGTTAAACGTCAAGTGTCTAAGATCAGATTTGAACTCAGGTCGTCCTGACTTCAAGGCCAGGGCTTTTTTCACTGTGCCACCTAGCTGCCCCTATGATTGTCTTTTTAACTAGTTCTTTCCGCCAGCAACATCCTTGCCCCAAGCTTCTGACTGATTTAGAATTAGAAAATGCCCTTTTTAGCTCCCCAGAATTTTTGATTGACAACCTGTTACCCTTGAAACAATTTTAAGGGTCACATTCCCATATACCATAAAGGACTTTGTGTGTTTGAAGGATTGTAGCTTCATTCAACCTCTTTCCCCAGCCCCCAGGATCCTTTGTATCTAGTCATGAAAATAAATGGGTTGGAAGGAAATAAAGATAAAAAGGCTAAGTAAGAGTGTGTAAAGTTAATGGGATATAAGATCTTTCCTGACCACCAATAGGCCTTACATGTAGCCCATTAAGGGAAGCTCACTTAGGGGAGGCTTGCTTGTAGGAAGGCTTTCACACCTTTTCTTAATTTCTAATTAGGCACTGAGTCAAGAAAGTTGGGATGCTCTCTGGCTCTAAAAAAGGGTATATGTTAAGGGGATGCCCATAAGTTGGCGAATGGCTAAACAAGTTGTGGTATATGAATGTAATGGAATACTATTGTGCTATAAGAAATGAGGAGGAGATGGTCTTCATATTCTCCTGGAGAGGCTTATACAAACTGATGTTAAGTGAGAAGAGTAGAACCAGGAGAAATCTGTACACAATCACAGACACATACATATGTGTGACGACCAACTTTGATAAACTGGGGCTCTTCTCAGCAACGTACAGTTATAAGACAACTCTACAAGTCTCAAGATGGAAGGAGATATCTACATTCAGAGAGAGATCTATAAAGAACAGAGTTTAAATGGAAACTGAAGCAATGCATCCTATGGTTTTTTCCATGTTTGGTTTTGTTTCTTTTTTCCCATTGTTCACTCCATTGGTTACAACCCTTCTATACAACCAGACTAATGTCCAGTGTGAAAGTATTTGCAGATTCTATACTTGATTGCACACCACCATTGGGGGGGGGAGAGAAAGGGAGGGGAGAAAATTTGAAACTCAAGGGATTGTGGAACTGAATCTTGTAAACTAAAAGTAAATAAACAAATCAAAAAAAAGAAACAATTTTTTTTTAAAAAAAGGGTATATATTCTCTGAGCTTAACATTTTGCTTTGGGGCTCACTCACTGGAAGAGTGTTCCTGTGATTTGACCAGAAAAGACTCTGGGTAGCTCTTAAGATTATCAACCTGTGGTTTTCAACCTGTGGGTTATGTTCAATTTATAACAATGAAAATACAACCTGCATATCAGATATTTACATTATGATTCATAACAGTAGCAAAATTACAGTTATGAAGTAGCAATGAAAATAATTTTATGGTTGGGGGTCACCACAACATGAGGAACTATTTTAAAGGGTCACAGCCTTAGGAAGGTTGAGAACCAGTGATCTAAAGGAGCCCCCTGGCTTTGAAAAACCCAGCTGTTGGTGCTTCTCTCTCTGATAACTCTATATGTATTGCCTTGGTCGGACAGTTGGATCTCTCTCTTGATTTGTGCTAATTTCTCAGACAGTTGGAAGTCCTGCCTGTTGGTTTTTATTTTTCTGCTTGCATTTTTTTCTGGTTTTTTGTTTGATTTTCTCTGAAGTTCAGGGTGTTGATTTTCCCCCTGAACTAATTAATGAAATTTTAAAAGATTATTGACCCTTGATAAAGCAGATTTAAGAACCTGTGCTGGTAGCCATCCTGGGTATGCCAGTGCGGTTGCTGCTATAGGGTGGAAAGTATTACATTCTACCTCCCATCCTTTATTACAAACCCCTGCCGTTCACATGAAAATGTGCCCAGCAACAAACTTCATATGTTCTCTTATTGGCTGTAAGGATGGGAAGCTGAGCAGGCATTTTTCTGCCTCCATTCTCTGCCTTTCTTTCCTGTCGTAGGCATCCTGTCGTGGATGCCTATTTGATTGGTCCTCAGGGACTGCAGGGCAAGTAAAGACAAAATACCCTCTCTTGGGTTCAGAAGATTCTATATCAAGTGGTAAACTTGTTATTGTTATACAAAAATTTTATTGTTATACAAATTCTCAGACTTCAGGGAAAAGTTTCAGAAAATCCTTGTTCTTTGCAAAACAGCTCTGTAGGAAAAAGAGTTGTCCTCTCCTTTTGTCCTTTCTACCTGACCAACCATCTGCTGTGGCTAGTAGGGCAGATCTGAGCATGCAATCCTCTAAGAATTTGATTGCTGATGAATTGCAAAGGGTAAACACCTCTGTCACCTGACAAATGACTGTGTAAATGCCTCCTGTCTCAAGTGTACTTTGGATCCTTAGAATTAGGTTCTTCTGTTGAAATATGTACATTGCACAGCAATAGATATAGATAGAGGGATTTAAGAAAAGCTGGAGATTGTTGCACAGTAATTAACCCTAGACTTTTAAACTTTAATTCCTAGTAGAGTACTATTCACCTTGGGTCTGGAATGCAGTTGCTTTTCTGCTTTCAAGGTTTCCTTCACAAAATCAGAGATTTAGAACTGGACATTACCTTAGAGGTCATATAAGCCAACTGCCTCATCTTACAGAAATGGAAACTGAGGCCCAGAAAAATTAGGTAACTTACCCAAGATCATACAGGTAGTAAATAACAGAAGTGAGTGTTGAAACCAGGTCCTTGGACTTCAAATTCATAACTTTTCCTACAATAACGCAGATGATGAAAGCAAGCAAGCATTTAACATGTGCCTACTATGTTTCAGGCAGTGTGTTAGATTCTCAGTCTACAAAGACAAAAGCAAACCATTCCCTGCCCTCGTGGAGATTATGGTCTAGCCAGGCCAGATGATATGTACGTATATAAGTCAATACAAAAGAGAGACAAAATAGATGCAGGCTGATTTTCCCTTTAGTAATTAGAGAAATTACAAAGATTTGTGGTGGGACCTTCTTTACTACTCTCCCTCTTCTCATCGTCTCTGGGGACGAGGGGAAGGGGAAATGTTTAGCTTCAGGATGTTCAATCTCTACACAATGTAAAGGAAAGATGAGATGGAATGTTATGTGGAGCAGACAACAACAACTCCAATTTCCATTTCAAGGCTCTTCTTGGCTATGAAAATATACAGGATAAACACTGGTGAAATATACATGCAGGTGATGTCCTTGGCCAACTAGCCATGAGTAGAGTCCTGGCTTATACATTGTGTATGTAGTAGACACAAATATCACCAGGGCAGGTGAAGTCTTCGTGCATAGGACAAGGCTAAGTACCAAGGCGTAGAGGAACCCAGGAAAGTCAAGAAAGTCTATAACTGCAATCCCTCTGCTCTATGGTTCATCCATCCTTGGCTACTAGACTTGTTAAAGAATATTAGGCATAAGGGAAAATTCAGGTTCATATTGTATATCACACATTTTGGTTTTATAACTCCCACTTATAATCTTACACTGGCTTAGAAAGTGATTGTACCTACACCCTATTATCATATAAGCAAAGATAGTATGGAATTAGTTTTATGTATCAGGAAGGAAGCATTAGAACAGAAAAGAAGGAACAAAAAGGACACTCCATGAGGGGAAGGAAATGAGGAAATCAAACAGTCTTGGTTTTCTGACTATAGGAAGCAGGAAGGGGCCTCCTGCTTAGCCACCAGAGAGAGGGGTAGGTTAATTGATGCATTGGGAAGCCATCTCACCCAAACCAGATTCAGTACTCACTGCAATCAACAATTTTCTCAGCTTTCTGCATGTAAGGCAGAAACAAGTTAGGGGTACAAACAGGATGCCTATGGCACCTCACACGTCTCTCTCAGGATGGACAATGTCACTGTTCTTTTCAAACTCCAAATCTCTCTTCTTTTCCCCCACCCCCTTCCCCAACTCTTTCTGATCCAGTCCCGGCCATTTACGCATACACACAAGCACCCAGAGTTACTCTCCAGAATGTCTGTTATGCATTGTAGGCTTGGCACGTCTCACAAGACTGAACTACATTCAAAATACTGAATGTCTAGTCTTCTGGCTCTGTCTGCTACTCTTTTCACGAGGATTATCACTACAGTGCTTCTCTAGGCATACTTAGCCACCAGAAGTTCATTTCTTACACAGTGTAATTTTCTGAGGGAATTTTTGATTTGCCGGATCAATGTTCATGAGGCTGTTCATTTCTTCCTAGATATTTGCTCTGAAGTTAGGTAAACCATTACCATATAATATCTTGTCTGTTTTCTTATCTGAATATAAAGTCCTTCCAAAGATATGGTTACCTGAAAGATATAAAATAGTTTACTTTCCACTCAATCACATAATTAAAAAATTTTAAATATATCTTTATTAAATAACATAAAAATATATTCTCTTCTTCCTCCATATGATTTTGTTAGGTTGTGTCATCCATTACCATAAATTCAGTTATCATCCTCTATGCAGATATTTTTCAGATTTATTTATCCTTCATTGACCTCTGCCCTGACCCTGAATCTTGCATCTTTAACTTCGCATTGGATGTCTCTAACTGGATACCTTGTAGAGGTATCTCTATTAAACTCGTCATGTCCAAAATGGAACTCAATATCTCTTCCTCAAAACTCTGCCCTCTTTCTAACTTCCCTATTGCTGGAGAAGTAACCAATATCCGTCTAGTTACCCAGGGTTATGACCTGGGTGTGATGCTCTTCTCACTCTCACTCTCTCCATATACAGTCTGTTGCCAAGACCTGTTGATTTTACTTAAACTTTGAAACGTCTCTCAAATGTGCCCCCTTCCCTCTTCTGACATTCCCAGAATCTGCTGAAGTTCTTCATTACTTTGCCCTTGGAATAGCCTTGTTGGTTTGTCTCCCTAACTTGTCTCTCCCCATTCCATTCCACTCTCCCTTCAGCTGTTGAACAGATTTTCCTATGGGAAAAGGTCTGATCATGTTATTGTTCTTCCTTCTTCAAGAGGACCAATGACATCACTAAGGTTATCTCTTGACTTGACTGTGAATTGGATTTAAGTGAGGTGGAGCGGCACAGTCTTCTGCCTCACTCTCTCCTCCAGAGTCCAGTGGCAAGGCAAAAAAGTGAGGATGACCAGCAATGACCCGGGATGCAGTGGATGATGACCTTCTGATCATGTTACTCTCCTACTCAATAAACTACAGTGACACCTTGTTACTTCAAGGAGGTTTTTTTTTCTTTTTTAGAGGGGGGAAGTCAGGGCAATTGGGGTTGTGACTTGCCCAAGGTCACTTAAGTGAATGTTAAGTGTCTGAGGCTAGATTTGAACTCAGGTCCTCCTGACTCCAGTGCTGGTGCTCTCTGTTCACTGCATCACCCGGCTGCCCCCTTCCAGGAGGTTTTTAAAGCTCTTCATGACCTGTTCCCTTCCTCCCTTTCCAATCTTCTCACACCTTTCTCCCCCATCAAATACTATGCCCTTCAGTGACACTTGTCTCCTTGCAGTTCCTTGAGAACATGGCATCCTTTCTCTCTACTGAATGTTTTCACTGACCGTCCCCTCTACCTGGAGCTGTCTCCGTCTCCCTCCTTGCGGCTTCCCTGACTCAGTTCCAGCCTTCTTTAAGAAGCCTTTCCTCGCCCCCTTTAATCTTAGTGCCTTCCCTCTGAAGTTGTTTTTAATTCGCCCTCTGCACACTTTGCTCACACTTGATTGTTTGTGTATCGTCTCCCTCATTAGACTGTGAGTTTCTTGAAAGCAGGGACAGTGTTTTGTTTTTGTTTTTTTTGCCTTTTTTTATATTGCCAGCACTTAGTACATAGTGCCTAGCACACAGTAGGCACTTAATAAATGCTTGTTCACTTGATGTCACTAGTCATAGCTACAAAAATTAAGCATAGAACATGATTTAGAGACATAAACGTATCTATTGCTGTTGTTGTTTAGTTGTTTTCAGTCCTTTCTGACTCTCTGTGACCCCTTTTGGGGTTTTCTTGGCAGAGATACTGGAGTGGTTGGCCATTTCCTTCTCCAGCTCATTTTACAAATAAGGAAAATGAGTCAAACGTGTTTAAGTGACTTGCTCAGGGTCACACAACTAATAAGTGAGGTGGGATTTGAATTCAAGTCTTCCTGATTCCAGGTTCAGTTCACTGTGCCTCCCCGCTGCCCTATACATGTACGTAGGTAGATTTAGATACCTTTTTTCATTTATCTTCAATTGTTACAAATAAATTCAGTGTCAAATCACTTTTTTGTCCTCTCAATTTAAAATTCACTCCTTCCTTCTCATGTTTTATTTCTCCTCTTGTCACTTTGGTGCACGGAATCTAAGGAATCTTACAAAATTAGGATTCATGCACTGTACTGATAATAGTGTTGAGACCACAGCCAACCATGGAACCATATGTCAATTCTCAGGCTTTCTGAGTGAAGGGGTTCTGTCCTTTGATTTCAGGTCACAGGAAATTTAATTTTTCATCAGATTCTCAGTTATCATTGGCTCAGGTAAGAGGACCTCTGAGCCAAGTTCCTTTTATTGTAAATTGTATCTGGCATGTATGCTCTAGGAATCTGTGACAAAGAAAAAGATTTATTCTCTTTGTTTATCTTTTTGCTTTATTTTAAACAATAACAGAAATAATTAAACTTACATGTAAAAAGCTATTTCAATTTTTCAATTGATCTTCAACATGGAAATCTCTCTATCAAAGTAAAGGGTTATTTCCTCCCCTTGCCTCTTCTTTCCTTGTCTCTGTTCATTTATTCACCTTTGTATTTGTAGATGTGCTGTTATTTAGTTGTTTCAATCATATCCAATTCTTCATAACCTTTTTTGGGATTTTCTTGGTGCAGATACTAGAGTGGTTTGCTATTTTTCTTCTCCAGCTCATTTTACAGATGAGGAAATTGAGGCAAATAGGGTTAAGTGATTTGCTCAGGGTCACACAGCTAGTAAAAGTCTGAGGCGGAATTTGCATTTAGGTCTTCCTAATTCCGGATGTGGCAGTCTATCCACTGTATCACGTAGCCGTCCCATTTGTGTATATGTATTTTGTCCTTTTATATAGTTGTGATCTGTGCATATTGATCTTCTGGTTCTTTCTTCTGTTTCTTGTCATCTCATATGCTTTCTCATATTTCCATTCTGTTGGTGAATGAGGGATGGTGAGGCACATTAGATCCAGTGTTGGAAGATCCAGGTTCAAACCCTATCTCTTTCACCAACTACCTGTGTTGCTTTTGGTGAATCATTTAATGTCTCTGAACCTGAATTTCCTCATCTACAAAATAAGGAGGTTGGCTGAAATGAACTCTAAGGTCCCTTTTAACTCTGGATCTGTGATCCTATAATTTGTCCCTGTGTTCTCCCAAGCAGAGTAGTAAGTACCTGAAAAGGAATAAGAGATGATGCCCGGTGCTCTCTTTCGTGTAACCAACCAATCAGAAGATGGGTCACAATCCAGGCACCTGTGATTTCCAATTGCAAGGTGTGTCTCAAATGCAATTTCACCACCTCCTTTACCAGGGTCCTCACGTTGCTCAGAGAGGTTGTGGAAGAAGGATGTGTGTTTATTAAGAGAATTTTCACAGCATGATGGCATCTGTGACTTGTCACATCCATACAGATTTTCTGCAGGCTTTGCTGTGACTACTACTGCCACCACTGCAAACTAAGGACTAAGTTGTCCTAGCCCCTGCTCTCCCTTCTTGGGTTCCTTATGGGGTTCCCTTTAGATAGTAGAGCTCTCTGTTGGGCTCTGAGGAGCAGCAACTTTCTAGAGTCTGGTATCAGCACTTCTCTCCACCGCAGGGTTTACTGTCCTGGGAAATGCCGCCATCCTCAAGTGATTCTCTTGCCATCTCTGTCTGTAGACTCTTCCTCTGTAATTAGCTATAGTAACAGCCAACGTTTGTAGTGCTCACTACGAGCTAGGCACTGAGTGAAATACTCTATGCTTATTATCTCATTTGACTTTTCAACAACCTTAGGAGGTAGGAACTATAACTATTTCCATTTTACAGATAAGGAGACTGAGGCAAACAGAGATTTGACATTTAAAGTCCTTTTCAACCTGGTTCTTTCCCTATCTTTCTAGTCTTTTTATATTGTATTCCTTCTATGGACTCTGATTCATTCATTCTGGCGGTTGCTTTTTTGCTTTTTACTGACTAATGCTTAGAATGCATCTTACCCATCCCTCCCACTCCACTTGTTTCCCCAGCTTCCTTTGAGAGAGCTCAGGTCCAACTTTTTGCAGATCTTTCCCAATCCCCACCCCTTGCCTTCTGCTGGTGCCTTCCCATTGAGATTACCTTCCATTTATAGCATATATAATTATTTGCATGTTATTTGCCCTGCTGGAATATAAGTTGCTTGAGGGCAGACATTGTGTATTAGTCTTTCTTTGTATTCTTAGTGCTTAGTATAGTGACTGGAATGTTGCAAGCCTTAATAAATGCTTGTTGACTGATGCACTGAGTGACCATTCACTTTATAGGACACATTTAACACCTGTGTTCCTTTTGGGGGTTCAAAAGATGAAAAAAGCCAAAAGGGATGGGTTAACTCTAGTGTGGACAGCTAAGTGGATAGTGTGTGGGCCCTAGAATCAGGATCTGAATTCAAATCTTGCCTCAGACACTTATTAGCTGTGTGACCCTGAGCAAGTCACTTAATCTTGTTTGCCTCGGTTTCCTCATCTGTAAAATGGACTAGAGAAGGAGATGGCAAACCAGTCCAGTATCTCTGCCAAGAAAACCCCAAATGGAGTACTGGAGAGTCAGACACTACTGAAAGGAGTCAACAACAACAACTAGTAGATGGTCATGACCTGTTATCAGTGGTAGAATCACTTTTTCCAGAGAACTCTACAAATGGTATAATCCAAATCTCTTTGGGGAAACTCAGCAGATGAACAAGATAAACCTCGTTTGGTCCCATTTAAGGCTGGGGATTCTCAGACTGTAGACAGAACTCTTGATTAACTCATCCATGAAGGCTGGCCCTGACATATGTACCATTTTATAGTGTTAATGGGTAACTTAGGGCTGTTGTTTAAAGGTGAGCATGTGATGAGAGGAGAGGGAAAAAATACTACCTATTTTCAAGCTATTCCTTGTCAATATTATGACCATTGGACAGGACTGAAATAAGCCTATGCTAATTCGATAGATGCAATTTAAGAGTTTGGACCCTGAGGCAATCAGCCCAATGTAATCTGCAAATAGAGAATATCGGGAGGACCCCATTAGGGAGACAGCATGGATCTTATTTCACTGCTTCAGTTCATGTAAATCTTTCCATGTCTTTTTGAAATCATATAATTCCTCACTTCTTGTAGTATAATAGAGCTCCATTCTAATCACATACCACAATGCGTTCAGCCATTCATTGATTGATGGGCATGGCCTTAGTTTCCAGGTTTTTGCCGTCACGAAAATAGCTGCTCTAAATATTTTTATACAAAGGACCTTTTTCTCTTTGATTTCTTTTGGGTATAGACCGACCAGTGGCCTAGCTGCTTAGTCTTGTCTAGACACTCTTCCTGAATACTGCATGCTAAATACATTTTAGTTTACTGAATGATTGCTATGATGAGAATTGAAATACAAGGAGGAAGAGAAAAGTTAACGCCAGTCGTGGACAGCAGAGAAGCTTTTGGTCATTGCTAAAACAGTCTGGAAGAAGCAATGCAGAGCTTAGGTTAAAGAGTAAGAATCAGTCAGGCCTGGTACAGATTGCCAATCAGCCTGAGCAGCGACTCCAGAGTACACTGTGTGTAAGAGTGGATATCAGCTAGAGGCGAGGGGACAAAGTCCTGCAATAAATTTCCCTGGCAGAGAGGACTTCAGCCATTTCCCTCCTCCTTCCTTTCCTTTCTTCTTCCTCCACTGCCAGGCATTAAGAGAAAAAAAATCCATTAGCATCAAATATCCACTGCCCTGGACTTTTTCTTCCATTCTTTCAGTCGTGTGGGGACGAAGAAGGAGAGAGAGACCCAGCCTCATCAGGTAGAAATCAAGGCCTGCCTTTCTGACAGGTAAGAGAGGGCTTGCGAGTAGAGTTTCCACCTCCTGAGTGCCTTCTGGCCTTCTGCTTGTGAGGACATATGTAAGGGAGGGAGGGAGAAGGGAGTCCCTAGTGTGGAAGACAGCCAGTATCAGAGTCAGATACTAGGGCCCAAAGGTAACAGAATTACAGGAAAAACTGTGAGGATGAGTGTGGAGGACTAAAGACAAAACACAGTACTCACCTACCGCCAGACAGATGATAAACATATTCTAAAGAATGACTAGTATGGGAATTTGTTTTGCTGAATGAATGCTTATGACAAGGGTTTTATTTTTCATTTTCTTGTTCCTCCCTTCCTCCCTTCCTCCCTTCCTCTTTTTCCTTCTTTCTCTTGATAGGGTATAGTTAGTGAGACAGATTTCAAATGCATGTAAAATAAAAATTTATTTTAAAAAAGAAAAAAATTTGAAGGGGACAGAATACTGGATTTGGGATCAGAGGGTTCAAGTTACCGATATTTTAGTCACTACTGAAAAACTGTTAGGAAGTAAAAATCTCTCTGGGCCTCAGTTTCCTCATCTATAAAATGAAAGGGTTGACTACATCATCCCTAATGCCCCTTCTGGCTCCAAAGAGTAAGATTCTATGTTTTGTTATATAATAATACCCATAATATTTCTGGCATACTATTTATAAACTTGTAGACAATTAGTTTTTCAATAGATGCTGATTTGTCTAAATGATCTGAATTAAAACTCTGATGTTCACATATACAAATTTAAAAAAGAAAAAAAAACATGAAAGGTTTCTCTAAAGGAAAACTAGGATAGAGAATCCCAAGTAACCAAACTGAATGAATCCAAGATTCTCATCAGGAACTAAGAAATTGAATGGGAAATCAAGGGCCCTCGGAGATGAAATTCATTTTCTTCTTTGGTTCTTTGTTCCTGATGCATTTGAAATCTGTCTCTGTAACTAGGACCAGTGGGATGCTGGACAGGGAAGGAAGGACCTCTACTGTCAGCTGGGGCCATTCCACTAGCCAAGGATGTGGGGCAATGTGGTGCCAGGAGGGATACCTGACCAGCTGGCGCAGAGCTGCCATTTTTATTGTCATTTCTTTGTATGTTTATTGTAGTTGTTCAGATAGTTTTCATTCATATCTGGAAGATATGAATCATATCTTTGTGACTTCTTTTGAGGTTTTCTTGGAGAAGATACTGGAGTGGTTTGTTATTTTCTTCTCTGGCTCGTTTTTACAGATGAGGAAGCTGAGGAGAGGATTAAGTGACTTACCCAGGTTCATGCAGCTAGTAAGTGTCTGAGGCTGCTTTTGAATTCGGGTCTTCCTAACTCCAGGCCCAGTGTTCCACTGAGCCACTTTCATAGGAAGACTCATCTTCCTGAGTTCAAATCTGACCTTAGACACTTACTAGCTGTGTGACCCTGAGCAAGTCACTTAACCCTATTTGCCTCAGTTTCTTCATCTGTAAGATGAGCTAGAGAAGAAAATGGCAAACCACTCCAATATCCTTGCCAAGAAAACCCCAAATGGAGTCATGAAGAGTTGGGCATGACTAAAAAATTACTGAACTAAAACAAAACAACCAGTAAGGCACTAATAAATGTTCTCTTCCCCCATCATCAACCTGCTAACCAATATTTATCTGCATAGGGCAAAAGCTTGGCATTGTGCTAGTCAATGCATGGGATCCCAACAAGCATGTTGTTGATGAGTTACTTAGCCTTAAAGCTATTACAATCTAATAAGGGAAATAGATATGCCCAAATGAAAGTTAACTAATAAAGTAAAGTGATAAGTGTTGGATGAGTGGTCCATACAATAAGACCAAGAGGAGTAGACAGGAGAAAGTGTTCCAGATGGAGAAGGGTATGAGTTAAGGTACAGGAGCAGGAGAGACCAAGGAAAATTGGGGCATAGTGAAGAAAGCAGTTTTCTTGGAAATATGTTTGTATGGACAAGTAGACAATGAGTCTCGAAAGGTTGGGGGCCACTTTGTGAAGGTTCATGAATGCCAAACTAAGGAGGTCAAAGTTTGTTTCACAGGCAATAAAGGACTATTGAAAGTTTATGGGCAGGAGAGTAATATGATGAAAACAATATCTTGGAAACAGTC
>CM053596.1:224557512-224585932 GCA_028646575.1 Pseudocheirus occidentalis | reverse complement strand
ACAAATTTTCTCCCCTTTTTGTCCCTACCCCCCAGCCCAGAACATTGATCACACTGTAAGACCCCTCCCACCATGATTTTCTTACATCATTCTCATTTCTCTTCCCAATTTTCCTCCACTTCTCTTATTTGGTTTTCAGAATCCTTCTTAAGCTCATCTATGGCTTGTAGGCAGTCTTCATGTTTCTTGGAAGCTTTTGGTGCAAGAGTTCTGACTGTGTTGTCTTCCTCCCATTCCATGCTTTTGATCCTTTTTGTCCCCCAGAAATGATTCTATAGTTCTGTTGCTGTTCTTACTTTGCTTCCTTTGCCTGCTCATGTTGCCAGTGAATTACCTGACTTTTTAGCTCTGTAGAACTCAGCTTCCAGAGGCGAAAGCTCTGTCCCAAATCTCTGGGGCTTTTGCAGCTGCCAGACTTATTGGGAGGCTGCTGTTTTTTGCAGCCCCCATCAGCTTTGGCTCACTGAAAATGCACCCCAGGACCACCACCCAAGACTACTATCCTTATACAGGATGCTCAGCACAAGAGCACTTAGCCTCTGAATGATTGCTTGGCCCCCCTGCAGTCTGCTCGCTGGGAGCTCTGAAGCAGCCACATGGCAGTGGCTGCTGGGCCACCGCTTCTGGCCCTTCCTTTCCTTGGAGGCAGTTCGGCTGGACCGCTTTTCTCCCCCAAATTTAGCTGAGTTCCACTGACCTGTCCCTTTGTCCTTGTTTCTTATGGCTTGATGATTTTGGAAGCTGCCGCAGCTGCTGCTGATCCACTCTCCTGAAGGCTCCAGCTGCAGCTTGTCCTGGCCACTCCGGGGCCAAATTGTGGTTTCAGGCTGGGCTGGTTTTGGCTCCCAGCGTGCTGCAATGAGCCCTTCCTGCCGAGCTGCCTTCAATGGGAGATGTGTTTTTTCCATGTTTTTGTGTGAGTTTTGGAGCCCTAAAATTTGTTTAGAGGCATTTTTTATGGATATTTGAGGTGGCCATGTAGGAGCTACGGAACTTTCTTCTATACTGCCATCTTGGCTCCGCCCCGGCAATTTCTTAAAATAAGATAAAAAGTTTGTGTCATCTATTAACTTTTCCTTTCATGAAAGATTTCTCTGAGATACACAATTCCATTTCATAGCATTTTTACCCACAGATCTTAAAAAATGGAGTCAGTCTTCTCAAACTCTGTTGCCGCCTTATCAACTAAGTTTATATAATACTTATAATATTTTTGTGTGTCAGAAAATAGGGAGGCCTGAGGAGAGCGAGAAAGATGGTAGGTGTAGTCAGAACACACATAACATTTATCGATTAAGTTTGTTGTGAACAAGGTTCCTGGAACCCCAAAGCAATTACTGCAGCAACATCAAAGATCACTGATTCCAGACCACCACAACAGATGTAATAATAATGATAATTTTAATTATAATTTAAAAGTTTGAGATATTGTGAGCGTTATCAAAATGGGACACGGACACGATGAGAGCACATGCTGTTCAGAAAATAGCTCCAGTAGACCTACTTGATGCAGGATTGCCACAAACCTTCAGTTTGTTTAAAAAAAATACAGTATCTACAAAGCACAATGAAATGAGGCGTGCCTGTACACAGCTTCTGCCCTAGGGCATCGCCTCATCACTCCGCTAGACTCTTGTATTAGCCTCTTAATTGATTTTTCTGATTCCAGTTTTGTCCTTTTCCATCCATCCTCCATGTAGTTGCCAAATGACTATTCCTCAGATACAGATCTGATCTTGGCATCTCCCCACTGAAAAGCCCTCAAAGACTCCCTGTAGTCCCTTGGATTTTTCCTCACAACAACCCAGTAACATAGGAATGTACAGGTGAGGAAAACTGAGGCTCAGAGAGATTGTGACTTAACCTTTGTCACACGGTATCAGAGGTGATTTTGAACCCAGATCTCTCCAAGTTCAGTGTACTTTTCACTGTTTGACAGTTTCCTCCTGATGTCCCCACAGCAACACTGATTCAGAACATCTCAAAACCTAACTGATTATCTGGCTTTCCCCCAAAATTGTTCCTCCTTTAGTTTTATTCATTCCTGTGCCCTGTTTTTTTCAACCTTGGGACTATCTTTGAGGCATTGCCAGGTGCATATTGGTGTTAATATTATGGATTTATATGTTAGAATCTTGTACAATACGAACATGGGCCTCATTTTGCTTTACTGAGTCCAGTGCTTTTTTGTAATCATTAAGTACTGCATGTGTGGGCAGATCACCAAACCTCTCAGTGCCTGAGGCAACTCTTTTAAGTTATTTCAAACCAGAAGTTCTGTATTCTAATGACATCATTAGAACCAAAAATCCCATATTTGAATCTTATACTGTCTTTACTTTTTCCATGAATTGCAGAAAACTTTCAGAAAGCTTTCCTATTAACTTCACATATCTGTACAGAGGTTCCCAAAATTAATAGGCTTACCACCACCTTAAAAAAAGAAAAAACAACTTATCTTTTAATGTAATGTTTTTTAAAATTTGCATCATTTCAAAAAATTTTTTTTGTTGTTTTTTTGGAGGTGGGGAAGACAGTGTAATTGGGGTTAAGTGACTTGTCCAAGGTTACAGGACTAACTCGGGTCGTCCTGACTCCAGGACTGGTGCTCTGTTTCACTGGGCCACCTAGCTGGCTCCATATTTAAAAGCATACACACACATCTTAGGGGCAGCTAGGTGGTGCAGTGAATAGAGCACCAGCCCTGGAATCAGAAGGACCGGAGTTCAAATCCGGCCTCAGACACTTGACACACTAGCTGTGTGACCTTAGGCAAGTCACTTAACCCCAATTGCCCTGCCTTTCCCCCTCCAAAAAAAAATGCAAAAAAATAACACATCTTAATAATTTTTTGCAAATTTGTGGGGGTTTTCCTGCATTGAAATTTTGATGATGCGATATGGCATCATGTAACTGTATAGTATATTGTAAGCAAGTCATTACACACACATGTCTGCCAATGCATACTGAACTTCCCATCAGTGTGCCTCTTGCAGGTGTGCCAATACTTGCATGTTAAAACTTGTCTGTGGACTTGACTGTTGCTAGGTGTGCATTTTGTGTGTTTATTTGGAAAATAACATAATCCCTAAGACTTTTAACGTTACACAACAGATGAAACATGTATTAACGGTTTTTCAGAAGTTTCTTCTTTCGTTATGCTTACAGTACCCCCTTATTTTTATTCAGCACCCCCCAGTTGTACTGTAGACTGTTACCACCATTCAGGATTGTTCTAGTGCCCCCCCAGGGGATGGTATCTCCCACTTTGGGAACCTATGGTTAGATCATTAAATTTTTTTATAAAGATGACAAAATAAATGTATGAATTGGTAGTTGGCAGTGCCCTGTCAGTTACTTTTTTGGGGGGAGTCAATGATTTTTACCCCAGTCTTTTATAATTTTCTCCCTGATATGACATTTAAAAAATCCCTTGGTAGTTTCAAGACTTTCCCTTCCAGCATACATTGCCCGTGTATACTTGGTCTGACCCGGCCTCCCTTACTAAAACTTCATTGTCTTAGATGTGATTTTTCTTGGCTTTAAATTCTGCTTGTGACAGTGGAAGTTCTTAACCTCCCCCATTGATTTGTTGCCCTCTTGCCAGTTTCACGTGTGAACGCTCTAGGAATGGTCCTGGTTGGGTTTTTCCCCAGGTGTGTCTGCCCATTGCTTTTGCTTTTCACTGTTTCATGAGTCTGTGCTACTCATGATCTTCCATGGTGATTTACAAGTGCATCTGTGTTCCTCACTGTCTCCTTTTGTAGCCATGTCTATACTTGGCAAAAACATCATCAGGAATTTAGTGAGAATCACAGTCAATATCTTTATTGTTTTGTCCCCATTTTTCAGCATCATTGGCTTTGTTGAGTACTCAGTGTTGTCTTTTCATCTTTATGCATCTAATATGTTCCATTTGACTTTGATGCTAGTCAGTGGTCTTATATAGAGATAGTCATAACAGCATTCCCATCTATTAAGAGTTATTTTAAAATAGTTATTTGGTATTCACCATGTCAAGTGTTAATAAGCAGAGAGTTCATAAGAGAATAGATCTAGAGCTGGAAGGGCCCTCAAAGGACATCTCACTCAATCCTTTATTTAACCAGTAAGGTTAATCAGTTTGCCAGAGGTCACAAGGAAGTATGTTAATGCTTAGAGAGCGAGTTGGAGGGGGACACTCACTTAACTTCTCAGAGCCTCAGTTTCCTCCTCTGTAAATGAGGGAGTTCTAAGACTTCTTCCTGTACTTTGTACAATGAAACCAAGTCTGCCAACAAATTACTGCATAGAAAAATTTTTAAATATTTTAATTAGGAGATCTAATTCTTAGAATTGTCATGAATGACATCTGTCAGAAGAATGAATCAGTCGCTCATTTATTAAGAGCTTACTATTATTCAGAGTACAAATAAAAAAGTAATACTGACCTTGCTCTCAAGGAGTTTGCATTCTAATGACGGAGAAAACATACAGGAAGTTTCAACTATAAGTTAGATGAAAGGTTCCATATTCCATGGTCCTTAAGAGGCTTTAGCAAAGCAAATGGGAATGTCTCTTTTTTAATGTCCATTGGCCACTTCTCTGTTCAGTTGTTTTCAGCCATGTCTGACTCTTTGTGAACCCATTTGGGATTTTCTTGGCAAATATACTTGTGGTTTGACATTTCTTTCTCCAAATGTCTGAGGCCAGATTTGAATTATTTTGTTTTTGTTTTTGACTAAATGCTTCACTATTATTATAGAACTCAAAATACAAAACTCATTCCAAAGCGTCAGTTTAGATTCACATCACTGAAAATGGTACGTTCTCTCACTATTCTGGTGGTGGTCATCACAGCATTGTCCAATGAATGATGTCTTGATATTTTTCCTTTCCAACAAGGATACATTGCCTACAATGGATTTAAAGCTTATCAAAGTTGAAGTGACAGTGTCTAGCTTATTTCCATAATCATCTCAAATCAGCTATTAAAGTATGGTTAACTATTCCCATATATGTTAACCTTATAGTCTTTTAAAAGCTGTATTCAATTGATACTCAATCCACATATATTAAATTCTATTCTATTGACAGCTGATACACAAAAAAATGCTAGCAGTCATGTAATTATTTTATTCTTCAGCTTTATCCTTCCACAAGGTGTCTTAGGTACACTGTTTGGGTGGTGTGAAAACTTAGATTTACTGTCTAAATTCTGTATACTCTCACACTTTTCATTTGATGGCCATTTAAATAGTACAATGGTGTTTGTCTACCGTAGACCACGCAAAACAGGTTTTAAAATGCTTATTGTAAAGGGTTAAGAACTCATTTGCTTAGATATTTAAGATACAGTTTTATTATGATCTAAATGAAAAAGGAATGGGAAAGGCAATAATGAACAAGATTGACCACTGAATATTGTAATGGGATTCTAGTGGTGTGAAGGGGGGCATATTTGCAGTTCAAAACAGTTAAATATACAGGTCTAAAATATTAATTGTATATTTTTAAACTGCTCGGTTCACTTCAGAGTCCATTACTCTCCTTCAGCATCCCAAAGATTAAGCATATAGTCTGCCTAGTTATATAATCAGGCAGCAGCTACACTACACCACTGACATCATAGGACAGTTGCCTATGAAACTAGACCTCTGATGTGGGGTTCTAGTTTCATTCCCTTACAGGTCATCATCTTCATCAGGAAGCTCAGTTGTCTGAGAAGTCTGTTGCTCTAAATTAGGGTCTCCCGTAAGTTTTCTAGGAAGCCAAAAGGACTTCTCAAAGTTGTAGTTATAGTTGACTGAAATGTCAGTACTGGAAATTGTTCTTTCTCTGGAAGACAGTTGATTTCACCATAACTTTTCTATCTGTAATATCTACTTTGTTGCTATATAACAGTATAGGGAGATTTTCATGTGTGCATACCAGATCTTTATGCCAGTTAGGTACGTTCTTATAAGTTACTCTTGATGTTACATCAAACTTTATAATGATGCACTGAGCTTGGGTGTAATTAATGATCATCTCTCAGATCACCAAATTTCCCTTGGACAACTCGTACATTTAATTTAATAGTACCTCTGTTAGTATGAAACTCAAAAGAATGAACCTTAATACCTAAGGTAGCTACATAACTTCTCAAATTCACCTGTGAAGTGATGTTTTAAGAATTTGGTTTTTCCAGTACATCCATCACAAACTAATACAAGTTTGAACTACACTTATGGTTCTCCTTGAGCAGTCATCATGATGATTCTTCCAGAAACATTTCCATTTCAGCCTAACTAAGATCAGTTTTCTTCGTTTGAAGGAGAAATGTGTGAATTTAAAGTTAACCATTCTGGGGTTAAAATGCTGTATTTCTCAGCACTGTTCATTTTGGTGAGTCAAATATAATGAACAGGTTTTCAAAAAACCTTGCATTTTTAAAAATTAGAAATAATGCAAGATATTTAGTCATTAGACATTATTAAGAATGAAATGTGATTGTCCTAATTTTTGAGTAAAATAATATGTATTTGTGATAAATATGTAACTAGTTTGAAAAAGAAAAATTCACTGGAATACCTGAAAGTAGTGCACATTAATAGAGAGTGTTTAGGAAATATAGAAGTACAAAATGAAGACCACAAACCCAGAGACTACAATTTTGTGAGCTTCACAGAGCATTTTTTTTTAATTAAATATTTTTGTAAGCAAAAATCTGCGTTCTCTCCCTTTTGTTTTCTTTCCTCTCCCTTGAAAAATAATGAAAAATAAAATGTCTGTTAAAAAACATATAATCAAACAAAACAAATTTCTATGTTGGTGATGCCTTTTTTAAAATGTCATATTCTGTACTCTTAGTCTTTCTCTGTATCAGGAAACGGGTAATCCATTTCATCGTGAATCCTCAGAAATTACAGTTGGTCACTACATTGATCAAGACTTCCTAAAGCCTTTCTAAGTCGTTTTTTTTTTTGTTTGTTGTTGTTGTTGTTTTGGTTTTTTTTTTTTTACAATATCGGTGTCATTGTATAAATTGTTCTGCTCACTTCACTGCCTCTGTTTGTACAGGTTTTTCTGAAACTATCCCTTTCATCATTTCTTACAGCTCAGTAGTATTCCATCACATTTATATACTGTAATTTGTTCAGCCAATCCCCAGTTGATGGGGCTCCTTTCATTTTACAGTTATTTGCCACTTCCCAAATAGCTGCTATAGATATTTTTTTTACATCTTTAAGTTTGTTTTGCTTAGAATCAGGACCTTGTGTCATCTGTTTTCCCTCTTATTCCCCTCTTTTCCTTGTTCCCTTTCCCCCGTTTCCATTTAGTGAAATGTATTTCTGTACCAAACTATGAGGATGTTTTCTTCCTTCCTTTGACCAATTTAGATGAGAGTGCCTTCTCCCATAATTTGGAGTGATTTTCCCTAACTCTTCTTTCTTTCTCCCTCTTGTTTATTCTGCTTTCCTTCCTCATCCGTTTTTTTAAGATCAGCAAAACAGCAGAATTACTCCCAGGCCTTTTCTGTGACCCCTGATAATTATAGGGTTCAGAGAGGACAGGTGCATTATCTCCTGATATTTGAGTGCAAAGGGTTTAACTTTGTTTGGTCTTTTATCATTGTTCATTCCTGTTTACCTTTTTATGTTTTTCTGTACTCTTCAATTTGTGCTTCAAAATTTCTAGGCAGTTCTGTTTTTTGTTTTTGTTTTTGTTTTGTTTTTTTAATCTGAAATGCTTGGATGTCCTCTGTTTCATTAAAAGTCCATTTTTCCCCCCGTAGGATTATACTTAGTTTTGCTGGGTAAGTTATTCCTGGTTGTAAGCCTTTGTTCTTAGCCTTCTGAAATAAAATATCACACACTCTCTGCTCCCTTATAATAGTGGCTGCTAAATTGTGTGTATTTGCTGACTGTGGTCCTTGGTATTTGAATTTTTTTCTTTCTGTCTGCTTGCAGATTTTTGTCTTTGACCTGGAAGCTCTGAATTTTGACTAATATTCTTGAGAGTTTTTATTTAGGGGTTTCTTTTAGGAGGTGACGGGGAATTCTTTCCATTTCTCCTTTGTCCTTGGATCCTAAAAGATCTGGAGATATGTCCAAGCTCGTTTTCCGTCATGATTTTCAGGGAGTACAGTGATTCTTACATTTTCTCTCTTCAGTCTGTTTTCCAGGTCAGTTAATTTTTGCAGTAAGGTGCCTTATTTTTTTTTTCTTTGAGACTTTATTTCAGTTCTTGTTTTCATATGAAGCCATTAGCTTTCATTTGGTCCATTCTCATTTTCAGAGAATTTTTTGCTTGAACAAGATTTTGTGCCTCTTGTATTTCCATTTTTTTTCCTTAGCTCTCTTGTCTTTCCAATTTTTTCTCTAGCATTCTCATTTCACTTAAAAACAATTTTAAACTTTTAAATTTTTTAAACAGGAATTCTAGTTGAATCTGCTACCCAAACTGCATAGTGCTTAAGGCTTTGCTTCTAACATATTTTGGAATTCTTTTCTTCTGGATTTCTGTTTTGATTATCCCTGTCACCATAATAACTTTTGGGGGGGGGTTATGGGGGGTGGATATTCCTTTTGTTGTTGTTGTTTATTAATTCATTCAACCTACTTCCTGACTTCAGACTTGGTGTTAGGTCTGGCCTTTGTACTCTTCTGTATGCCCCTGCCTAGGTCTCATCCCTCTGGTCCCTAGACCTCTCTGATTAGTTCTGTATCCACATCTGAGTTAAATCTCAATCAGGATTCAATCTGGTACCTTTTCTAGATGTACTTGGAGGAGTGGGGGTGGGGACTGATGTACGTACTCCTGCTGCTTTACATATCTTGTACCCACAAAGTTCTGTTATTGATGGGAAGGAAGGACTGCTATCTTTTCATTAGCTGCAGATCACATTACGCTTAATAAGTAGAGACTGTGTTGAAAGGGTTCATATAGAAAATGTTGAACAGAGCAAGAAAAATTAGATTCTTTTAAAAAGCAAAAAGAACCTTTGCTGAAACCATGTTTGTGTCATCAAAAGAGTTGCTCATGCATACAAAGTTGCTTACAAATTTGCTAAGTGTAAAAATACCTTATTTGATGGGAGAAATATTTGTTCTTCCCAACAGCTTTTAATATTGTTGGAAGGATTCTTAACAAATCATGCAAAACAGCTTCAAAAGGTTCCGCTTGCAAATGGAAAAATAGTTAACAAAATACATGGACCCCTTTCTGATCAATTAATTGAGAAACTAAAATCTTTCTATTTGTCATTCTAAATGAGTAAAGGAACAGATAGAGTTAAAGCTACTCATTTGATAATATATTTTGATATTTTGTTGAAACTCGGGGAATATTACTTTTAAAAACTATCAGTAAAATGCTGTATTGAGATAAATTTTAATCCATAAGAACTATGAATTTTTAAATGAAAATGATTGTGTTCAAATTGTATTGGATTCTGTACTGGGGCCAAATTAGTTGATGTCCAGATAACATACAGGTCTATAAGCACTAGAGGAAAGTGTAACCCCTTGTTTCATTTGGACATGTTTCTTACTTCACAATCACTTCCATCAAGTCTAGTCAATGAGAATTTATTAAAAAACCTCCTGTGTGCCAATCACTGTGCCACACTCTGGGGCTACAGAGAAGGGCAAAATGAGACTGCCCTCAAGGAGCTCACAGTCTAATAGGAGAAAATGGGAAAACACTTGTGAATAAAAAAGATATATGCAAATTGAAAATAATCTCAAAGGGAAGGCACTAACATTAACATTAAAGAGGAGTGGGAAAGGCTTCTTACAGAAGGTGGGATTTTATCTAAAACTTAAAGGGAGCCAGGAGACAGAGATAAGGAGGGAGAGGCAGAGAATCCAGAAATGGAGTGTCTTGTGAAGAGAACAGATGGGAAGCTAATGTCACCACATCATAGAATATGTGGAGGGGATAATTTTCCAAGTTGTTATAAGAATAATCAACTTAAAAAAATAATATTTTGTGGGGAAGAATCTTTGCAAAATTTTGTGATAATTTGAAATTTTAATATTTGGTAGACATTTTTGAAAAGTTGGTCAATGAATAAATCATTTACTAAATGTCTACTACATGCTAGTTGCTGAGGACAGTCCCAGCTTTTAGGGAGGTTGCATTCTGTCAAGGGAGACCATATGCATGAACAAGAATATTTCTTGGGATTTTGTAATATTCTACATTCATATGCCAAAACATATTCAGCAACTCCCATAGTTAGTAGACAGCTTTGCCATGCAATTGATACCATTCATTCTCTGTATGATCCCAGCCCATTCTGAAAAATTTTTTATAATGAGCATTGTTTCTGTGCTGGTAGACTGGTTGGCTGTGTTTGAGGTAGGGAGGTTCATAGCTCAAATATTGAATGTATCTTTATTCGAGGAACTGGGCATTTGGTGTTTTGTAATTGCTAAAAGTAAGGGTCCTTATCCACATTAAATTAGGGGATGCAAGGCATAAGTAAAATGCAGGATACAATGTGAAAATGCCAAGAAGTTTAAGGTGTTATAATTCAAAGGAGAGAGGGATTATGTAGAGCTTGGGAGTTGGGGGAGCAGAAAAGTTATCATAGAAGAGATGGCTTTTGAACTGGACCTTGAAGGTAGACTAGAAATAAGACAGACAGAAGTAGGGGTGGGGAGTTCATTTCAGACAGAGGCAATGTTGCAAGGAGGGGTGTAATTTGTGTTTGGTGAATAGCTAGCCGCCTTCGACCAGAACTTAGAATGTGGGAATTTGGAAAGTAATATGTCATAAGTCTGAAAAGGTTATTGGAGCCAGATCATAGGGAGACATTGGAAATAGTACAGTATTAGGTATTGGATCCTGTGAATTCAGTTCTTGTTCTGCTTTTTACTATGTGATTTGGGCAAATAATTGAACCTCCCTGGGCCTTAATTCTTTTTATTTAAAATGAAAGGACTAGATTTTTATATGACTTCTATGGGTCCCTTCCCGCTATAAATTATAAAAATGTGAAATATAACAGTGTTAAGCCTGAAAGGATTAATTGCATTTTTTTTCCACTTAAACATCATATTTTATTCTAAGTATGGCTATGGTCCATCTCCTAATATCATATCCCTTAGGTAAATACCAAATTTCAGTAGGGAGTAGAGATTAAAGGGTTCTAAAGGTTTTCTATAACTGAAGAAATCTAATAGAACAGTTGGTACACAGGGAATACTTGTAATAGCTTCTTGACTTATGCTTAGAAAAATTGATTCTGACTATAGGAATAAGTATTCCTAGTCATATTTGAATATAGTAAAGACTGAGGTACTTTGTATCTGAGTATTTTCGGAGGACATGTTTTCCGTCAGCATTAGGAAATTTTTAGTGATGCTATGAAGCTCTGAATGAAATTTGAAAATAGATTTCTGGAACAGGTGCTTTGTATGTTTTATCACATTGTTAAATTAAGAAAACAATTACTATTATACTCTTTGGGGATAATTGATGCACTATGTCATAGTTCTTCACAAGAGTAAGGATAAATGGAAACTTTTAACGGTAGTATGAATTTGGAGAAAACTCATTTTCATTTCATTTGTTTTTTAATCTAGTCAGTGGATCATTTCATGATAAAGGTGTACCCAGCTTTTTGGAATAGACATGTTCCTTATCGGCTGTGTAGTAAGATTATATTAATTGAATCATATTTTCCTGTTGGTTTTCATTATAAAATTGGATGTTTCCGTTTTTAAAAATGCCTCCAAATATGAAAAGTCATAAGAATATAGTAAATATTTTAAGTGTATATATTTATAGAAACAATTTTATGATGTAAGAGTAAAAATTCTGAAGTCAGGAAGACTGGGTGCTTGTATATGCACCCACCTGTCTACCTTTGCTCCTGAAATTTAACCAGAAACCAGACCAGAGTCATGTATAATGAAACCATTCATTTCTGTGTTTTCTGGTCTTTTAAAATCGGTTTTGGGGGATTTTTTGTTCGTTTGTTCATCTTGTATGATATTTCAATAGTTTGGCAGGACTGGTCAGAGCTTTGGAGGCTGTTTCATGTGCTAGAGAGCTATATATTGTGTCTGATACTTTAAATTCAGTATATGCCTTTAAGTATTTTTGATTTAGTGCTTTTAATATTTCATTTGGCAAGAACTGGTTTATCTTTTGCCATTCTGGGTATTAGATGAGGAGTTACCATAATGTTATTCTGTTTTTTCTTAATTGCACATTCCCACATGTAGTTCTCTTTTCAGCATATACAGCTATGGAATAAGCATTTTAATTAATAACTACTACAGTTTTAAAAATGCATTTTAGTTAAGTTAAAAAATTCAACTACTGTGATCCTTTTAAATGTTACTAATTTTCCTGGATTTTTTTTTCTCTCGCAGAATGATCATAGTGATAGAGAAGATGATGGACATATTCAGAGACATCATATGACAGACTCAGAAAATGAGGACCTTACAAATCACAATGTTAGTGACTCTGAAAATGAGGAGCTTCATAGACATAAGTATAGTGACTCTGACACAGAAGACCAGCCAGACCCTCCCGTAAGTGACTCTGAAAATGAGGACCTCAATCATCCCACAAGCGACTCTGAAAACGAGGAGCCCCAGAAGCTGCCTGCTAGTGACTCGGAAAATGAAGAACCTCTTAATGGACATGCGAGTGACTCAGAAAATGAGTATGCTCCTAAGCTTCCTGCTAGTGACTCTGAGAATGAGGAATTTCAAAAAGGTATTGACAGCGATTCAGATGTTGAAGAACCCCACAAAGGTCCTGCCAGTGACTCGGAAGCTGATGAGTCCCAGAAAGGTCCCGCCAGTGACTCAGAAGCCGATGAATCCCGGAAAGGTCCTGCCAGCGACTCAGAAGTTGATGAGCCCAGGAAAGGTCCTGCCAGCGACTCAGAAGCTGAAGAACCCAGGAAAGGTCTTGCCAGTGACTCAGAAGCTGATGAATCCCGAAAAGGTGGTGCCAGTGACTCCGAAGCTGATGAGCCTAGGAAAGGTCTTGCCAGTGATTCTGAAGCTGATGAATCCCGAAAAGGTGGTGCCAGTGACTCAGAAGCTGATGAGCCCAGGAAAGTTCTTGCTAGTGACTCAGAAGCTGATGAACCCAGGAAAGGTCCCATCAGTGATTCAGATGCTGATGAGCCCAGGAAAGGTCCAGCTAGTGATTCGGAAGTTGATGAGCCTAGGAAAGATCCTCCCAGCGATTCAGAAGCTGAAGAACCCCCAAAAGGCACTGCCAGTGACTCAGAAGCTGATCTGCCCCAGAAGGGCCCTGCCAGCGACTCTGAAGCTGAGGATGCCCCTAAACTTGCCAGTGATTCTGAAAATGAAGAGGCCCCAAAACGCCAGCCAAGTGACTCTGAAAGTGAGGGGCTTCAGAAGGCTCGTGCCAGTGATTCTGAAAATGAAAATTCCTCTAGACAAAAACAGAAGATTGAATCAGATGATAGTGACAGAGAGAACAGGCGGGATAAAGGCAAACTACAGAATGATTCTCTTCATTCAAGTAGCCATGCAGAGGAGAAAATATTTCACAGCTCTGACAGTGAGGATGAAGCACCTAAAAGGCAGAAAATGGATAGTGATGAGGATGAAGAAAAGGAAGAAGAGAAAGTAATCAAGAGGAAGGCTGCCATCCTCTCTGACAGTGAAGATGAAGAGAAAGCACGTAAGATCGTTTTAACATTCCTGTTGCTGTCACTCTTGTTTACTGTCACGTCTGCTAATAGAGCCTGTCCGAGTTTGTTTGTGTTGTGTTCATTTTACTTTTGGGTATGTGATGTTTAAAATGTCTCAATGACATTTATAAAGACTTTTCCTTGAATTTAACTTACCATGAATGATCAGCATTCCCAAAATAAGGATTTAAAAGATGGTTATGAATACTGGGAGTATAAGGAACTTGTGTTGTTTTTCAAGAGGGTTCACTGAAATAAATGTATATAGCAGAAATATTATGCTCAGATGTGACTCAGTGATTTTTGACTGAACCTCCATATTAGTTTGAGATGAAACAATGGAGAGCTAAATGACAGCTGAGCTACTTGCCACATCTTGTCCTCTCATACCTTGGTAAAACTTGATGCCATTGTAAGCATCTCAACCTCTTTGCAATTGCCCTGTTAGCCCAGCTGCCAGTTCTGATCTTACCACTTTCTAAGAGAAGCTGGCTTTCTTTGGACATCAGACCAGAAGTGTATTCTCTCCTCGGAGTACTTAGCTGAACAGTGCCTTCCAGGGGAAGGACACCAGAGGTGAGGTGACCAGGGCCTGCACAAGCATGGTGGCAGCATCAGAGGAGAGAAAGTATCATGAAGGCAAAATTGACAGGACTGAACAACTGATTGAATATGAGGGGGATGTGGGAAGAAAAAGAATAAGGAGTCAAGAATGATTTCTAGGTTGCAAAGCCTGGGCGATTGAAAAGAAGGTAATTTTAAGGGATAGTTAGGAAGAGGAAAAGGTTTGGGGAGAATGGTAATTATAGACATGTTGAGTTTAGGTATGTTCATATCTACAGGACATCCAATTTGAGATGTCTAGAAGCAATTGGAGATGAGAGGCTGAAAGTCAGGAGAGAGATTAGGACTGGATAAATAGATCTGAGAATCATCAGCTTAGAGATGATAATCGAATCCATGAGAGCTGATGAGATCACCAAGTGAAACAGTTTAGAGCAGGGATAGGGAATCTGTGGCTTCCTAGTTCCTTGGGTGCAGCCTTTTGACTGAGTCTAAGTTTTACAGAACAAATCTTTTTATTAAGGGGTTTGTTCTGTGAAGACTGGATTCAGTTTAAAGGCCACACTTAAGGACCTCGAGGGCCACACATGTCCTCAAGACCGCAGGCTCCCCATCCCTGATTTAGAGTAAGAAGAGAAGAGAGCCCAGGACAGAATTTTCGGAGATACTCACAGTTGCAAGTTCAGCCTGGATAAAGATACAGCAAAGCAGCTTGACAAGGTGTGTAGGATAGAAGTAGGAGGTAAACCAGAAGAGAATAGTGTGTCGCAGGCTTCTAATGAGTGTCAAGAAGAGAATGATGAACAATGTCAGAGGCTTCAAAAAGATCAGGAAAGATGAGGATTGAGATGAGGCCCTGGGATTTGACAAGAGAGCATTGGTAAGTTTGGAGAGAGCAGTTTTAGGTGAATGATGATGTTGGAAGCTTGGCTGCAAAGAGTTAGTGACAGAATAAGAGGAAAGAAAGTGGAGGCGCCGTTTGTAGATGACTTTCTCAAGTTTAGCAATGAAAGAGCAGAGATGTATAGTTAAGATTGCTAGCAGGGACAGACAGAGCAAGTGAGGATTTTTTGAAGATGGAGGAGACATGGATGTGTTTGTAGGGAAGGAGCCAGTACATACAGAGAGATTGAAAATAAATGAGAGGGGGCAGGTAAGTGACAGTGAATAGAGCACTGGCTCTGGAATCAAGACGACCTGAGTTCAAATCCAGCCTCAAACACTTAACACTTAGCAGCTGTGTGACCTTGGGCAAGGCACTGAACCCCAATTGCCTTGTCTTCCCACCTCCAAAAAGAAAAGAAATGAGAAACTCGGGCTTAGGTGGCAAGAAGAGGATGAATCAACAGCGGACTTAGTGGTCAAGAAAAATATTGTAGAATTCAAGGGAAGAAAAAGCAACTAGACAATGAGAGTGTTCACTGTCGGGTGCTGTAGAAAGTTTAAAGACTGTCACCTGTGAGAGAACAGGTTTCAGAAGGATAATGGAGATGTCAGTGAATTGAGGAGTTCACTGAGTGGTAAAGAAGTGTGGAGGTAGCAAGCAGAGACTCTTCTTCAGCAATAACAGGGATGATATCAGAATCAAAGGAAGTTCATTCTTTTGTTTGGGGTTTGTTTTGGTTTTTTTGGTTTTGTGTTTTTACAATGGAGAAGACTAACATTTGTGGGCAGCAAAGAAGCCCCCCATGTGGTATAGGTAGAAGGTCCCAAAGGAGAACAAAGAGGTTGGCATCAAGGATACAAGTAGAGGGGTTAGCTTTGGCTTAGAGAAAGTCTACCTCATCTTCTGGAACTGTAACAGAGGATAGGATGAGTGAGGGCAGAGCTTCTGAAGTTTGGGGGAAGGACAGATGTCAGAGCTCAGAACAGCTGTACTCAGTTTTCTCAGTAAAATACTAAAAGCTGGAATAGTGGTATAATTGAGGGAAGAGCTTTAGAGCAACTACCAGGAAGACTATGACAAATGAGTCAATCAGAGATGAATAAAAGGATTGTCATGGGTCATTGAGAGCTCAGTTGATGTTGTATTGCATCAATATGTAGTTAACTTAGGATGTTTTCTGGACTTCCTGGTGTACCATGTAACTCTGGCAGTAGGATTGGAAGAATCAGATGGGGAAGCAAATGTTGGAGATTAGCAGGATGGGAAGGGGAAGGGAAAGGACTCAAGAGTGGGGGACACCTTATTGAAATGACTGCTATAAAGGCTTGATTGTGAAGAGAGGGAAGTGAAACCATAACTGGGAAGATACGGAAAGATGGAGGGGGCAGCTAAGTGGTGCAGTGAATAGAGTACTGGCCCTGAAGTTAGGAGGACCTGAGTTCAAATCCAGTCTCAGACACTTAACACTTACCAGGTGTGTGACCTTGGGCAAGTTGCTTAACCCCAACTGCCCTGCCTTCCCTTCCCCCCCCCCAAAAAAAAGAAAGAAAATAGTAGATGGCATGAGGCCAAAGAACACTTTAAGAAAAAGTGAAGTAGCGAGACACAGAAAAACAGGAGAGTTGACCATAGAGAATTTCAGAGTTCTGAACCTGAGAGATGGAGGTTGGCCATCGTGAGGTTTACCCTTTTGGTTGTTCAAGTAAGAGTAGGGATAAAAGTCTTGAATGTTAAGGAGGAAGGATCTGGATAGGGTCATATAACTGGCATGAATGTCAAAGGAATAAAGGTTATTGAGTTACAGTGCAAAAAAAAAAAAAGCTTTGGGATGGAGATTAAGATAGTTGCATAGTTACATGAGTCAGAGAACATATAAGAAGCAGTGGCCTTATTCCAGAGGGGGGCAAGGGATATAGTTTCTTCAAGAGAAATTGGGCATGTTAAAGGCATTTAATAAAAAGAGGAAATCTAAGACAGCGGGATATTTTAATGATCTGGTAGGAATGGGGCAGAACAGACTAGGAGGAACAGAGGGGTGAGGTGGGTGGGACTTGATATATCAAGTACAGGGAGAAGTCACTGAAGAAAAGTTTCCACCAAAACAGGTGATGATTCTGAATGTCCAAGATTACAGGAGAATAATAGTTATTTGCTAGCTGTAGAACAGAAAGATTACAAGAAAAAAAACTTGTAAAGTAAATCATTGTGAAGGGTCTCTTTAGTACGTTGGTGCACTTTCTGCATAATCAACAGCAGTTTATTTCAAGCCCTAGGGAGCATTTATTTTAAAAGTTTTGGAGTTCTTCCCTCACCTCACCCACTACTATTACCCCCGCCGTACTCTGTTTCAGGAGGCTGGCTACACTTAGTGACCATGACACAGTTGTTTTCAGAATGTTACAATGAGTATTCCCTCCTTCTGGATACTCGGATGTCAGCTGCTTCTGGTTTGCCTCCTGCTCCTCTGTTACTTTTTTCTGTCTCCCTCACTGACTAAATCCTCACCCTTAAGATGAATGTTACCCTAGGGTCTGTCCTTGGCCCTCCATTTCCCTGCACGCTCTTCCCTGGCATTCCTTTCACTCCAGTGCCCTCAGCTGTTAGCCTCTTTACAGAGAACTGCCCTTCTGTAGCAGCGGTTCTGGCCTCTGTTCCCAGCTCACATTTCCAACTCCCTAGAGAATAAATCTGCCTAGATTTCCCATCGAAACGTTGAACTCAGCATGTCCAGAGCCAAGTTTGTTTTCTTTCCCCAAAAACTTGCTTTTCTCCTCTGGTTTTTCTAGTTCTCTCAGAGGTGCTGCCATTTCCCCATTTTCCTGTTTTCAAAATATTGATCTTATCGTTGGCTTTTCTCTCTCCTTTACTTTACATCCGGTCAGCTCATAAGCGTGGTTAAATTCCACCTCTGAAACATCTTTCCCCTCATCTCTATTTCCTCTCATTTAGTAGAGATTTCACTCAGGAACACCTGCCTAGATAATTACAATAGCATATTTAGCGAGCTATGCCACTTGCGTTCTCTGTTCTCCGTCTGTCTATCCTTACTATTTCTAGTAAACTAATCTTAATTATGCGTAAATTTGATCATATCATTCCTCTGCCCAGAAATCTTACTTACCAAATAAATTAATTATCCTTTGCCTGGCATTCAGAGAATCATCTACAACAGTGGTTCTCAACCTTCCTAATGCCGCAACCCTTTAAAAGGTGGGCGTATCTGCATGTGGGCAGGCCCACCTTGAAACGGATAGAGGAGCTGTGTCTTGGTTCCCAAGACCCTCGGAAATATGTGTTTTCCAATGGTCTTAGGCAACCTCTGTGAAAGGGGCATTAGACCCCCAAAGGGGTTGCAACCCACAGGTTGAGAAGCGCTGATCTACAACATAGTATTTCTTTACATTTTCAGACTTGTCTCACTCCTCCAGATATCCTATATATACTTAAGCCAAACTGAACTACCAGATGCCTTGAACGTATCTTCTTGTTTTTGTTTACATTGTTACCCTGTGCCTGGAAAGCTTCCCTTTCCCCCCCCCCCCTTCATTCTAGCCACTTTTTTAAGGCCCATTTGAATTGCCACCTCCTTCAGCAGTCCTTTGTTCCCTGTAGTTGGTAATGTGTATACTCTAATGAACCTTACATAATACCTATCTAATGTGCCTTTTTAATGAGATTGTAATAATTTTTGTTATATCCCATTACTAAATTGTAAGCTCCCCAAAGGGCAGGAACAATAAGCTTCATATTTCCCATATTACTGAATACAATAGGTGCTTAATAAACATTTGTGGCACTGAACTAAGTATGATGGAAGCATGTGAAAACTTGACAAAATAAAATGCCATAGAAATACATTATTATTAACATTGCTTTACTTACTATCAGCTGCAAAGAAGGGGCGCATTGTCTCTGATGCAGATGACTCTGACAGTGATGCTGCATCAGAAAAATCTGCCAAAAGACAGAAAAAGACCGTAGCATCAGAGAGTGAAGATGATGATGCTGGGAAGGAAGAGACTGGCAAGAAGAGTGAAGAGAAAGATCTATTTGGGAGTGACAGTGATTCAGGAAATGAAGAGGAGTAAGTGACCGTTTAAATGTATTTGAATTTGCAGAGAATTCTTACAAATAACATTTAAGAAAGTTTTGTATATTTCATGTACATTGAGGTTGCCTGTTAAGCTAACGGTTATATGACAGTATCCTGAATTTATTATCTGTTGAGATCTAGATTTTTTGGATACTTTGAAAATGAGGAAGGAGCCCAGTGTGTTGGTGCACACCTGTAACTCCTGCTACCAGGGAAGCTGAGGCTGGTAGATCATTTGAGCTTGAAAGTTCTGAATTCTAGTTGGCTAAATTATTGAGTCCAGCATCAATGTGGTAAGCCCCTGCCAAGAGCAGGAGAGGATAGAAAGGCTTAAAGCAAGCCAGATCTCTGCTACTCATCAATAATGAGATCAAGCCTATGAAAGGCCCTACAGTTTCAGCCTGGGCGGGATAAGGAGGCACAGTTCTCACCCTACTCCTCCAGTCAAAAAAAGGAAGGAAAGAAAATGAGGAAACAAATAACTCTTCCCCTATCTCTATCTTTTACAGGAACTTGATAGCAGATATATTTGGAGAATCTGGTGATGAAGAAGAAGAAGAATTTACAGTAAGTCTAATATGAAACATTTACTTTTAAAGCACATTGGATTTTTTTTTTTTTATTCTCATATCAACTTACCTAGCCCCAACCTGTCTCCTAACCTCTAAACTCACATCTCAAACTGCTGGATGTTTGTTGACATCTTAAACTCAGCATGTCTGAAACAGAACTTACTGTCTTTACCCAAAAGCCCTCCTGTCTTCTGAACTTTCCTGTCATTGTCTAGGGCACCACTATCCTCTCTCATCCAGGCGCATAACCTAGGTGTCATGTTGACTCCTTGCTCTGTTTCACCCCTCCACATCCAACCTGTTGATTTTACCTTAGCCGCATCTTTGTGTATGGCCACTCCTCCCTCTGATACTGCTCACCTCCACACTGGTGTAGGCCCTCATCATTCACACCAGGAATACTGTCATAGCTTACTGCTTGGTTTTCCTGCCTCAAATCTCTTCCCACTACAATCCACCCTTCATTCAGCTGTCAAAATGGTTTTCCTAAAGTGAAGGTCTGACCATATCACTCTTGTATTCACTAAACTCTAGTGGTTCCCTATCGTCTCTAGCATCAGTGATGAAATCCTTTGTTTGGATTTTAAAGCCCTTCACAATATGGCCTCTTCCCACAAGTCTTTTTGCACCTTACATCCTTCCTAAGCCCCCAGTACTGTATGATTTAGCTTTTCCACCCATGAGACTCTATCTCCAGACTCAACACATTTTCTTAGACTGTCCTTCAGGCTTGGAATATTATTCTTCTTCATCTCTGTCTCCTGGCTTCCTTCAAGTCGCAACCAAAGTCTCATATTCTGTGAGAAAGCCATTCCTTATTCCCCTTAATGCTAGTTCCTTTTCTCTGTTGATATCTCCAATTTATCCTGTCTGCATCTTGTTTGCCCATAGATATTTATGTGTTATCTCCCCCATTAGACCACGAACTCCTTGAGAGCAGGGATGCACTTTTGTCTTTCTTCGTATCCCTAGTGCTTAGCACATAGTAGATATGCTTAATGGACCCACTGACTTGATCCAAATTGGGGTAAAGACCAATAAATCTAATATCAGGTCTCATCAGTTAAGATGGGCATGTGACTTTCACTTTGTTAAAGCTCTCCTTTCTCAGGTCTCTTATGTTAAGGGTGAGGTAGGGAAAGACGGGGGGGGGATGGGGGAGAGAAGTACAAGAGAATACCCCTTCAAAAAGCAACAGAAAATTAGATCGCTTTAACTAACCTGCACTGCCTTTAACTTAGGGTTTTAACCAAGAAGATTTGGAAGAAGAGAAAAGTGAAACACAAGTTAAAGAGACGGCAGATGATTCAGATTCTGATGATAACATAAAAAGAGGAAAACAGTAAGTCTGTATGTGAGCAAAATGAATGTGTTTTATAAAACATTTTTATACTTGACGACAAATGTTTATCCACTTTATTTTCCCTCCTGTTTGAGATAATAGTTGTAGTATTATTTGATCATAGTTGCTTAGGTCAGTATAGTCTTGATATTGTTCACATCGAGAATCTTAACTGGATTCCTAACTGCAGTACAAAAGATTGCAAATATAAAACGCAATACGTTTTTTTTTATCAATCCCAACTTATTCTGCCCTAAGCTTACCTCTGAAACCAAGAGGAAAAGTCTTAGTCTTACTCACAAGGTTTTGTAATATGGATTGTTATGAACCAACCATTAGACCATTTCTTTATATTTTGAACTGAAACAGATTTGAACTCACAGTAATACTAACAGCATTTATGTAGTCCTTGTCATGTGTCAGGCTTTGTGCTAAACACTTTTTAAATAGTATATAATCTTTGCAGCAACGCTGGGGGATGGATGCTGTTATTATCTTCATTTTTTAGACAAGATTAAGGACTTGCCCAGGATCACACCGCTAGTGTTTGGGGCTAGCTTTGAACTCAGGTCTTGCTAACTCCAGGCCCAGCACTCTATCCACTAAGCCACCTCACTGCCTCTAAATACATACATATTTTTGGTTGGCTTTGCAATATCGTATTGTCCCATTTTAAATATTGTTGCTAAATATTATCACTTTATATTTGAATCACACTTTATTTTTTCAAATCACTTTCATCATCTGTGATCTTATTTCATTTTCCCAAGAACCCTGTGAAGGAGATATAAAGCAAATGGTATCAGCCCATTATACTAATGAAGAAGCCAAGGCTTAACCACTTAACAGTGGTTAAGTGCTTTGTCTAAAACCACATTGTCCACAAGTTAGAAGTGAGACTTAAATCCTAGACTACGGAGTACATAGTGCAGTGCTCCTAAGCATCTTGGGATAGTAGAAGAATTGGAATTGGATCTAAAGTTTGGAAGCTTACTAAGTAACTGTTTGACCTTAAATGCTGGGCCTCCCTTACCTCATTCTTTCATCTGAAAAATAGGAGTAATGTTTGTACTGCCTCCTCACCAGATTGTTTCCTTTATACCGGAAGGCCTGTTATAAATGCTTTTTGACGAAAAACAACTCTGAAAGACTTTAGAACTTCAATCACTGCAATGATATACCATGAATCTAAAGGCCTAAAGATGAAACATTTTGCCCACCTCCTGCCAGAGAAGTGATAAGACTTCAAATGCAGACTAAGACCCATTTTTCTAGATGTGACTGTTTTGCCAGACTATGTAGTGTATGTTAATGGGGTTTTCTTTTTCTTTTGTTGTTCGGTGTTGAGAGAGGGACAGTAGGAGGAAGAGATAATAAATGCTTACCCAAAAAAATCTTTACTTCATTACAGAAGAGGCAGGAGATTTCACAAATGTACAATTTCCCTTCAATAAAAACAGCTCTTTTTGAATTTTTGAAAGCTCGAGGCCTGTACTGTCTTGAGATTAGTGCTTACATGTATTAAGCGAGTTGTTTATCGTGCAGATACTATACATAGTTACTACATATGCTAAGTAAGTAAAATGCATCTGAAAACAACATTAGACATTTTCTTTTATCTGCAGTAATGTACATCAAAAATTTGGTTGCACTTCATCTAAAACCACTGTACTAGACTGTAAGTTCCTTGAACACAGGGGGACCCTGTCTGATTTATTTCTGTATCCCTAAAGCACCTAGATCAGAGTTGAAAGTGTCATTAAAGGGTTTGCAGTTTTTTAAATACCTAACAGCCCAGCGGCATATCCTGGAGCTGAAATTTAAAATGCTAATGTAAGTTTGTAGATGTGAAAAAATGATAGTGGGGAGAAGGCTTTTCTAGACATCTTCACTATGCCAAGTTTTGTCTTCCATGGACTCCAGTATGGACTTCATGTCCGATTTTGAGATGATGCTGCAACGGAAGAAGAGCATGAGTGGAAAGCGCAGACGAAATCGTGATGGCGGGACTTTTATTAGTGATGCGGATGATGTAGTTAGTGCCATGATTGTTAAGATGAATGAAGCAGCTGAGGTAAGATCGGTCAGATAATAAAATAAATCTTTTTCCCCTCCACTTCTAATTGGATTGGTGGCATTTTTGAGCTTTGGTTAAAGAAGCTCTTGATTCTTCCATTTAACAACTATACAAATAATCTACCTTTTTGGTAGGTCTAAATTTTGAGAATGCAAATATTTCCAACTTTTCATTTATCTAAAATAAAGTTGTGGGGTCACAAACTTTTTCACTAAGTAAATAAAAATTATGAAGATGGTTGTTATGGAATCAGTATTTATTTTCTTGGGTTTGAGTATTATACTGAGAAGTTTCAAATTTTTCTATATGAGAGTCATTTTAATGGGCATGGAATCTATTTTACTTCCCTACATTAGTAAAATACTAACCTACCCATGTAGACATAGCTGCCTTATTTTTTCTTTAAAGATCTTTCAAGTAGATCTCACAATTTTTATTTGTCCCACACATTTCAATATTATCCAAATTCTTAGGGCTACAGAATTTTTCCGAATATCTAAAACAGATCTCTGGCTTTCTTTTAAAACGTGTATGTTATGTGAACTATCTGAAAAGTTAATGATTTATTCCACATTTTAACTAAAATAATTTCTTTGTTTCTGAGTCAAACAGTCTTCTGTTTGACTCTCACTTTATTATGACTGTTTTCATTAAATGATAATAGTTGTATTTGTTTGACCTACATTCAGAAAGGTATGAATCACGTAATTTGGGCCTCAATAAAAATAGTTCTTTTTTTGTTTGCATTCTGATCTGTAAGAAGAATAGTGCAAAAGGAACAGTTTTGCATTTTTTATTGTGAAACTGAGAACTAGAAGTTCTGTTTTCATCTTTTTAAATCACAAATGGCTATTTTAAAAAGTAATTTATTCTGTCTGCCTCACTTTTATAGGAAGATAGGCAGCTGAATAATCAAAAAAAGCCAGCACTGAAGAAACTAACTTTGCTGCCTACTGTAGTTATGCACCTTAAAAAGTAAGTATCTTGTTTTTCTATTCTCTTAAAAATGGAAATGTTTTTCTTAGTATAAGAATCATGATATAAAACTTGATTAATGTTTTTCTGCCTTGTGAAGATCATGGGTGCAGACCAGCCTAGCTGAATTTTGAGTGGCTTATTTCCAAATTAGCTACAAGGTGATGAAATTTTTTGACCAAGCAACTTTCAGACCAACGTATTAAGTTATAATGGAGATGCATTCTCTGTCAGTGCAGGGACAAAATCACAAATCTTAGGAAAGAATTTCAAAGCTTATCTAAATATAAATTTTCATTAAGTGCTGTTGGCTACTCTTGAGATTTAATTCTTACAAAACTTAACTGTCTTTACCATTCATCTGGACATAATTATATAGTATCATGAGTTGTTCTTTGAAGTGTTTCATCTATATCTCATCTATGCAAAAAAATTCTTTTAAGATTCACAATCATTTCTCTTGCAACTTTATCTTGCAGGCAGGACCTTAAAGAAACTTTTATTGATAGTGGTGTCATGTCTGCCATCAAAGAATGGCTTTCACCTCTGCCGGATAGAAGTTTGCCAGCACTGAAGATTCGGGAGGAACTTTTAAAGATCTTGCAAGAGGTCGGAGCATCACTTTTAGCCACTTTGTCTCCAGACATTGGCTGCATGTACTCTCTTTACCATTGTTTTCCAGACTTTTTTATTTTGTGACGTAGTTGCATATTTCTGTAGTAGTTATGAATATAAGTAGTAGTAGTATGTAGTAGTAGTAGTAGTAGTAGTATGTAGTAGTTATGAATATAAGATGCTGTTAATCACATCATTATATGATAATATTGAAGCCTGGAAAAACACGTTTTGTGTTTTTATTTTTAAAAAAATTTATGCTAACAACCCTGAGCTGATTTGTACAACTAAATTGACAAGTTGAAAATTTTAAGTACCTGATAAATTTTACTTTGCCATCCTTAGTTTTCTCTTTATTCTAGAGAAATTCAAGTTATTTTATGTCCTTTCCTTCTTTGACATCCAGCAAATAAGCTCTCGTATTACCCACAAATGTTCTACATGTTTTGAATATTGTTTTACACCTGGATTTAGAGTTTCAATTATACATATATATATTTCAGCTACTCCTCCTTTTGTCTCCTGCTCATTCCACCTTTTTGGCTATTGTCTAGAGTCTCCTAACTCTAGAAGTGGGATTTTGTGTCTGTAGACATGAACTGTACCTTGTAGTTCCACCAGATTTGATCAGTAGGCTTCTTGTTTCTCTGATTATTTAATGAATGTGCATGTCTGTGATTTCCAGCTACCTAGTGTGAGCCAGGAGACCCTGAAGCACAGTGGTATTGGACGGGCAGTGATGTATCTTTATAAGCATCCCAAGGAGTCCAGACCCAACAAAGACATGGCAGGGAAATTGATCAGTATGTAAATATTTTCAAAGTAGCACCTTTCTTCTGTATTAGCTTCTAATATATAGCCATCTGACTGAAAAAAAAAGAGGGGGAAATCCTGGTTGTGTTTCATGCACTGAACTTTTGGCTCTATCTCCATTGATTCCTGTTTAATTTCTGTGATATGTTAAATCCAATATTAATTGCCTCATGTTGCAAAAAGAATTACAGTGATAACTGAACAGTAAATAGATAAAAAATTTCTTTCCACCTGTTTTAGTCACCTGATGGGCAACTCTTTTATGCTTAACAGTTCCTTGTCTGAAAAGGTAGAGCCCATCTTATTAATTATTTCAAAGATATGTCCAATTGTTAGCAATATGGTTATGAGTAATTTGCAGTTTTTTGTTAATGGGATAAGGAAAATAAAAGAATTACTTTTATTAGTATGTAAAGGCTTCTTTTTCAATGCATCAAATTTCCTTCGGTTGTATCTATATAATGCCTACACAACTGATTGGAAAGTAGAACACTTGAATCCAATACTACTTTAATTGGGTGTTTATAAAGACAGCTATAGTTCATTAAAATCATGGAACCTAGATAGAGTCAGGTAGCCTGGTCTGAAGTCACTCTCTGCTACTTTGTTAGCGTCATGTCCATGAGCAAGTTGTTTAACTTATTTGAGCTTCTCTTCATTTCTAGGAATTTGTAAAACATGTATTGCTTATTTAATGTATTTGTGGTGAGGAAAACATTTTGCAAACCTTAAGGTGGTATATGAGTATGAGTTATTTTTAGGCTGATTGTATATCACTGCACTCACAGGAAATAAGAGTTTGGAGACAGAGAATGAATTAATGTAGCCACAGCCTTTTCAAATTTCAAATTCAGAAAATTATCTTTGTGCTTAACTGTATAGTGACTTTCAAAGGTAGGGTGTTGTAAGGGCTTTTGAGTATAACCATTTAGGAAGAAGGAGAAAAGTATTTTTATGATTGGAAGCAGACATGTCCATAATAGCTGGCCCTTTTGTTCATATTGTAGACGAGTGGTCTCGGCCTATCTTTGGCCTCACTTCTAACTATAAAGGGATGACCAGAGAGGAGAGGGAGCAGAGAGATCTGGAACAAATGCCTCAGCGTAGACGAATGAACAGGTAAGAGAGGTCACCCAGTTCTGATTTCATGAATTGCAACCCTTTGTGCTTCTGTGTCCATTTCCTTGGTAGTGATTATTCATACACTAGAAAGTCTGGGGGTGGCTAGGTGATGCAGTGAATAGATGACCGGCCCTGGACTCAGGAGGGCCTGAGTCCAAATACAGGCTCAGACACTTGACACACTTACTAGCCATGTGACTTTGAGCAAGTCACTTAACCCCAGTTGCCCTCCAAAAAACAAAAAAGAAAGAAAAAGTCTGAAAGTTTATCCCAACATGAGTGTCCTCTCCATTTTATCTACATAACCAGTAGATGTGTAATAAAGTAGCGCTGTGAAATTTAGTAATGAAGATTCCCCCCCCCTCCCAGATTAAGCTCAGAAAGCATTTCTTAATACCATAGAATAAATAAGGATGTTACCTACACTGATAGGTTGGAAAAGCCCAGTGTTTCAAATTGATTTTCTACATAATTTAAAAAAATTATGTGAAACTCTTAACTCTTTGATTTTTGTCTGTATAGTGCTGGTGGTCAGACACCACGAAGAGATCTGGAAAAGGTGTTGACAGGCGAGGAAAAGTAAGCTTTTTCTTTTTTTCTATAAAAGATATTCATTATAACTTAATTTGCCTGCCTGCTGTGCTTGAAGGAGAGGTAGAAAAAAAGTTAATACTATGACATATTTAAGAGTTTTGCTAAAGTTGCTCTTTTTTTCTTTTTAGATCTTTTAATGATTTTTTTGTTTGTTTGTTACCTCACTGTTACTTCCCAGTTACTCCACCCCAAAAAAGAAACCCCTTCATTTTTCAGTGCTACTATCAACAAGTCACCAAGTATTTATTAAGCATTCAGTCTGTGCTAGGCCCTTTGCCAGGTATTAGAAATACAAAGACAGAAATAGTCCTCACTCTCAAGGAATTCACAAGCTAATGGGGAGGATAGCATGTAAACAGTTATTTACAAAGAATAAGCTTAGGCTAGCTTGGAAGGAATCTCATAAGGAAGGCACTGACATTGTGAATGGAACCTTTTCCTCTCTTTTTGACCTCCTGATAGGGTTATATGTCTGCTAGTGGTATCAGTGGGCAAAGCTACATTTAGCTTAGGCACTTTTCTTAGTGGGATTCCAAATTGGTGACCAGATTTAAATCAATTCAATAACTCCACTGACAATGTATTGGTGAGTCTGTATTCCTGCAGCCCCTCTAATATTTAACGTTTTCATCTTTATTATCTTTACCATTGTGATAGCAATGAAATAAAATCTCAAGAGCTTTTTGCCTACTTAAAATTTATTTTATTTCAGACTTAAAAACCAAAAAAAGGAACACCTCCACATACATAGCAGAAGACAAAAAAAATCCCATATGGAACTATAAATTTGTATTTCATACCACTTGCTCTTTAAAATATTACATACGAGGGGTAGCTAGGTGGCACAGTGAATAGAGCACCGGCCCTGGAGTCGGGAGGACCTGAGTTCAAATCCTGACTCAGACACTTCAAACTTATTAACTGTGAGACTTTGGGCAAGTCACTTAACCCCAATTGCCCTCCAAAAAGCAAAAAATTAAAATTAAAAATTAAAAAATAAAAAATATACAAGAGGGGTGTGTGTGTGTATTATACTCATCACCTTCAGAATTCTTCTGCTTGACTGTGCTTCCTTCGGAACTTCTGTTTCTTCTATGCATTTAAAAAAAA
>CM053596.1:224523289-224557012 GCA_028646575.1 Pseudocheirus occidentalis | reverse complement strand
AGTAGTCTTAATTTGCACTTCTCCTATCATTAACACTTTCAGACATTCTGTCATCTGGTTATTGATAGCCTATGTTTCTTCTTTCAAAAGATGTCTGTTCATGTCATTTCACTATTTAAATATAGAAGAATGTCTTTTGTATTTATATATTTGTATTTGTGGATATTAGACCTTTATCAGAAAAAATTTGCTGAGATTTTCTCCTAATTCCAGCAGCAGTGCTTTTGTTTTAACAAAGCTTTTCAGTTTTTTCTGTGCTGACTTCTATCCCTTATTTAGAATAGTTGTAGTTGTCAAAGTAAGATTCCTTTTTCTAGTTACCTGTGTTTTTTTTAAGTAATAAATTATTATCTAAGTTCTTTTATATTTAGATTATCTATATTATGTATCCCATCTGGAATTTATTTTTGGCATATGGTATAAGACACTGATCTAAACCTAATTCTTTCAGACTGCTTTCTAATATTCCCAGCTTTTTTTGTCAAAAGGATTTTCTTGCCCCAGTTATTGTCCTTGAGTTTATTGAATACTATTCATGTTCAGTTTCATTTGGACCTTGCTTACCTAATCTTCCACGGATTAATGTTTCTGTTTTTAATCTTCCCTTTTTAGATTATTTCTCTCAAAATTTGTGACTTTTTTTCTCCTAGATCAGAGGTATCAAACTCACAGCTCCTGATAATTGTTTAACAAAGTAAATAAAAATTCAGTACAACATCAATAATGTTAATTTGTGGTTTTCTAAGTCAGTATGCTGCCCCCAGGGATCCCTTTCCACTTCCATTGGAATTTGATACCACTGAAGGAGGTTCATGCCTCTGAACTCTTTTGTGTGTTATAGACTCCTTTGGCAGCCTGGTAAGACTCGCAGACTCCTCAGAATAAGAATAATGTTTATCTTTTTATTTTTGTTATTTTATAATTAATTGTTCTCCTAGTTTTGTTCACTGTTATTTTGCATCAGTTCATACAGGTTTCCAGATTTCTCTGAATCCTTTCCCTTCTGTTTTTGTAGCACAATAGTATTTTATCACATTTATATACTTGAATTTGTTCAGCCGTTCTCCACTTGATGGGCACTCCCTCAGTTTCCAGTTCCTTGTCATCACGAAAAGAGCTGCTGTAAATATTTTTCTATATATAGGCCTTTTTCTTCTTTTCTTATTCCCTTGGGTATAGATCACTTAATCTGAGGGTGGACATACACAGTTTAATACCATTTTTGCTATTTAATAGCTTTTTGGGGATACACAGTTTAATAGCTTTAAGTGTTAATAACACATTTTGTGTGTTTCTGCCCTGCAAATAATCCTAGCTCCTGAAATTTTTGAGCATAGTTCCAAACTGCTCTATAGCATTGATAGACAAGTTTACAGTTCCACCAGCAGTACATTAATGTTACTGTTTTCCCACAAATGCTAGACCTCTGGCATTTGTCATTTTTCCAAGTGAATTTTTGTTATTATTTTGTCTCGGTCTATGAAGTGATCCTTTGTAAACCTATACATTTAGATATTATTGACATTTTTATTATATTGGCAAAGCCTAACCATATGCAGTGAGTTATTTCTCCAGTTATTTAATTCTTCCTTTATTTCTGTTGTACTCATAGTCATATAAGTCCAGACTGTGCCTTTGTAAAATGACTCTCCAGTATTTTATGCATTTTGTAGTTATTTTGAATGGAATTTCTTTTTCTCTCTTTCCTATTGGGTTTTAAGAATAGACAAAAAAACATTGCATTTCTAATATCTTCTCACACTAAATCATCATACCTATCATCTATAAATAAAGACAATTTTTGGCCTCCTTTGCTTATGCTTAGTTCCTTAATTTATTTTTCTTGCGTTATTTCTTAACTAGCATTTCCAAATCTGTGTCAATAAGTTTTAAATATCTTTTGTTATAGATATGTATGTATGTATGTATGAATGGATGAATATGTTACTATTACTTTATAGCACTGATCTTTTATTAAAAGCTCAGTTTATTGTTCTTCAACGCAGTATACAATTAACAGTATTTCAGATCTTTTCTTTTGCTTGTTTTCTTGGAATGTTCCTTCCTTTGGCTAGGAAGAAAACTTAAAGGCCTAATCTTATTGGCAAGATTTTTTGTGGATTTCTGCACTACAATTAATGCTAACTCTTAAAGTTTACTTTTCTAAGACTAAGTCTTTTAAAAAGAAACACTTTCCTTTTCACTATCCCAGAGCTCTTAGACCTGGAGACCCTGGCTTCTGTGCTCGTGCTAGGGTACCAATGCCCTCCAACAAGGACTATGTTGTCAGACCCAAGTGGAATGTGGAAGTAGAATCATCAAGGGTAAGTGACAACACAAAGGGGAAATATATCTTTTTTTATTGCCCCATCTCACCTCCTTGTCATCTGTATGTATGTAGAGAGGCTTATCCAAGCAACCAAGTACCCAGAAGTAATACAGAGATTGTTGAGAACATGAATGTGATCATTTATGAAGATGGATATGCTTCTGATTTCAAACAGCAAAAATTTTTTTATTGTAATCCTTCTTTCCCTACATAAGTCTAGTGTCCCAGGATATCTGAGCAATTAATCCTGGAACTGAATGAAACTACTTTCACGTGATCTTCATAGGTTTCATGAAATCTAATAGGAGAAAGTAAGGGTTGAAATTGTATGATCTGAATCTTTAAATTGAAAATAGAGTGTTAGGCAAAATTAGCTAAACAGTCCTTTATTTCTTTAGTTAGTTTTGATTATATCAATTAATTGAAAATACTGTTTCTAGCCTGGTATTCTTAGAAAAGGCTTAAGCCGCTTGGAGAAACACAAGAGGCGGTTTGCAGAGCAGAAACGACTCAGCAAAATGCATCGGGCTGTCAAGTTCAGCATTGAAGGCAACAGGATGCCCTTGTAAACCTGAGTTTATCAGAGAGGTATCTCTGAGGAAGTGTGAACCCTGCATGTGCTTTATAGCTAATAGCATTTATGGAGTGAAGAGAGTGTGCATTCATTATCTTAGCCAGGAATGCCAAACTTTGTCATTTGTGATTATGACACTAACATATATTTCATGAAATTCAGGTATCCTTCAGTTTGTCAACATAGATTACAGATTGCAAGTACCTTTCAGAATAATTTTGTTCAAATCATGCTTTTAACAAGACAGTCTTTTTGAGTCCCTCTGTGATAACAAGGGAGGTAACACGTTCAGAATCAGAAATTACTTTTAAAAAACTTCCATCTATTATGTCTTATGGAGATGGACACTCAGTCCTTTTTGTAGACATAATAAAGGCATACTAAACGGGCCCTGAAATCCTCTTTCCTTCTTATTTCTCTTCCTTTCTCCTTCTCCCCTTCTTTGCATCTTTTCATTTCCTCTTCTTTCCTGCAGTCTCTCTCCTCTCACTTACCCCCATTTCTTTCTGCCTCCCTCACCCCTTTTGTCTTACCCCTCTTCAAAAAGTCTCTTCTTTCTGCTTCTGAATTTTCTTTCCCCTTGTATTCTCTCCTCTCAGTTGCTGCCATCTAGTGTCAGATTTGAGAACTGTAGCATGCCTGAAGAGGAAGGCATCAATTTTCTTCACTCAGCATACACTAAGTACCTTCTGTGTTGGGTCAGGATGCATTAAGTGCTCTCTGTGTATATTTCAGTTTCATTGGATTAAGATGAATTGCTACATAGCCTGTGCCTTCAAGATGTTACAGTTTAAGAGGGATCATATAATTTTAGACCTGAACCTCAGAGATCATTTTAGACCAAAGATTACCTTTTTGTGTGTCATGGATCTCCATTCTTAGTCTGGTGGAAACTTATAACCCCTTTACTGAATAATGTTTTTAAATGTATAAAATACATAAAATTAGCAAAATTAATCAGTCCAATTGATTTGAAATACAGTTAGCAAAATATTTTTTAAAAAAACAGATTCACAGACCTCAGGTTAAGAACCCCTGACTAGTCTGTAGTCTATCTGTAACTAAGGTTACAGATAGTTCATAAAGATTGTGAGACTTGCTAAAAGTCTCATGCAGATTAGTGCTGGACGCCAGAAGATAAATGGGCAGACACCCCCTATCTTCTTGATTTAGAAATTATATTTCTTGCTCTCTGTGTCACATCTACCATCCTCTTAGGAGCCAGCTGTATTTTCAGACATGTGCAGTACAAGATAGGAGCGTCCTCTTTTAGCCTTCTCCAGGGAGATGGCAAGCCACAGGGAACCTAAGATAATCAGTTTTTTTATAATGGAAAATAATGACCATTTTGTTGGACTCCAGAATACTTAGGAGTTATACGTGGTGATTGTAGATTATAAAAGAGCAGTGGAAGAGCTATTAAACATAAAGGTTAACTAGAGGTAGGTCATAGTTAAAATGTCATAATTTGTAGGGACACATCTGGATTTTTCCATTATTTCAAATTACTTTTATGAGTTTTAAGTTCCTTCAATTAAGAAATTTTTCCCCCCTTTTCTTTGTAAATATTCTTGCATATAAAAGAAGTTAAGAGTTAGTTATTACTTGTTTCTTATTGTTTAGATTCTTTTAACTTGTATTTTTTCTCCTCTTAGGTATAATATATCCCCATTGTCTTGTAAAATTTATCCCCTTTTGTGCCCTTTATGGGATTGTGGCTTTTAAGTGGTCTTGCTATGAGCTTAATTTTAATGAAATAGAAGAGGGAGGGGTTGCTCTTTTTTTTTTCTTCTTAACCTATGAGTCAGTCACCTTAGGACATTTTCTGTGTACTAAGTAACAATAAATAAGCATTGGCACTAAACATTCCTTCAACTCTGATGCAATATCATAAATACATGAATTATTGTTACCACCTGCTGTGCACATTTGTCATGCTAGTTCTTAGCCCGCCAAAGCATCTTGTTGGAATTATATACAATAATTTGACTGTTGTATTTCCACTGATGGAAGACAAAACTGTGTTTTTAATTTATGCTATTTTCTTAACTATTTTTTTAATCTATTAGTTTCAGGGGACTTCTAAGAAAGGAATAAGTCGATTGGATAAACAGATGCGAAAGTTCACAGACATACGGAAAAAAAGCAGATCTGCTCACGCAGTGAAAATCAGCATTGAAGGCAATAAAATGCCGTTGTGACCTTGCTGAGGTTCCTTCATCTTCACTGTAAGAAATGCACCTACGGACTCTTGGGAAAGGATGACATTTTACATTTTTTTAGTGTATCTGTAAATTGTTGGTTCAACTTCTGTATCATGTCCTTGGACTGAGACTCCAAGGGCATCTCTCCCAATTGTATTTAAACCGTTCTGTTGTGTACTTTGTACAGATGAATACTCGTTGTACTGCTTCAGACTTTAGACAATAAATGCCCATCTGGTTTTGGGAAGCTGTCTTTTCTTTGTTTCAGAAGAAATGTGTTTATAATAGAAAATCATATGGTATATTTCATTAGAGAAGTTAGAAGAACTATAGCTATTTTGAATATTTTTTAACATTCTCTTGTTTCCTCCATACTCTTTAGATTGCCAGGTTGCCTAATCTGTTTGATTTTATGCAAGATTTTATGCTTAGGGATTTTTTTAGTAGCCCACAGTGCTAAGTCCCAGAAAGATGGACGTGTACAGCAGCAATTCACTCTCCAATGGATGGAATAGGGCTATAATAATTTAACTACAAGAGCAACAATCTCAGTTATCCAGAGCACAGGCAAGAGACTTGGGTATAGACTTCCCTCTGTTCCCCAAAGACTACATGTCTCAGAACACAGATCCACTGAACGTTCAATGCATTTTTCTCATAGGAAAGCCCCCTGGGCCCTAACTCACACAAGGCCTGATTACTCTTATTCTAGACATTCTAACAAATCTCATTATCTGGTTTCATAGGACACAGAGTGACAACAACAAAGTGAGGAGAGAATACTGCTGAGGTGGGTGTGCTGACAGCAGAGGAAGACCACTTTCATACTTCACTGAATCTGTTCTCTCATTGATTTGGGGCCCCACCCTACAGCAGTGCAATTTGAAATCCATTATAGCTTCTTATCCTGTGTGAGTGATTCTTGTCTTGTCCTTCCATAAATTCTCCAGAAAGGATTTACCCAGTGTACCTGAGGGCTTTCTCCAGGTTCTTGGGGTTTTGGTTTTTTTTTTGACATTGTATGGATACCCATACAGCGCTGAGGTCAACTCTTACAAAAAGACAGAAAAACACATTTTGGCCCATTTTAGCATAGAGACAAAAAGACTCCACACCCCACTGACCTTTGGAGTTCATCAGTGCAGTAGATAATACAGGACAAGAATTGATGTCCCTTATGGTAACCTCAAATCATTAAGAAAGATTTCATTTCAAGGAAATATGCAAATTTTGAAAATACTTCCATCAAAAAAAGGTTAAATTTCTGAAAGGAATCTCCTTCAGAAACTGATAAACAATGAAATATTTCCTGACAGTATCAGATATATGTAGTGTACCTCCCAGGAAAATAATAAAGATTAAAATTCTTTCACCAAGTTCAAACATTACTAGTCTTTAAATGAGAGATCTAGGGATATGGTCAAAGTTTGTATTTTTGGTATTTCTGTTTCTGGCAGTGGGATTGAGGACAATTTTAAAGAAGACTAACTTTCCATGCCTGTGGGAGAATGGATCCCACTGTTTCCTGGTCTACGTTAAGCATTGCTTCATTCTCGGCCTGTTGTCTCCTTCCACACCAGCAAAAAGTGTCACCCTAATCCTGTTGCCACCTCTGAATCCTCTGGTTTTCCTGAAGACAGCCAATTGACAGTAGGGTGTACCCCAAACAACTGTGGTGCTATGGAGGCAGTGTGAGGATCAGGTCTTAAGAACATGGAGATATAAACAAGTCATCAAGTATTTATTAAGTGCTTACTAAGTGTCAGGCATTTCTTTTTGGAGGGAGGAAGGCAATTGGGGCTAAGTGACTTGCCCAAGGTCAAACAGTAAGTGTCAAATGTCTGAGCCTAGATTTGAACTCGGGGCCTCCCAGCTCCAGGGCTGGTGGTCTACAGGCATTTTACTAAATACTGAGTATATGAAAAAAAAAAGTTAAAACTAGTTCTTATCCTCAAGCAGCTCCTAATCTAATGGGAATAATGGAAATAATTACATACAAAGAAGCCAGATAGAGGATGGATTGGAGACACTCTCAGAGAAAAGACGCCAGCATTAAGGGGCACCAGAGAAGGCTTTTGCAATAGGAAGGGTTTTGATTGGGAACGGAAGAAATCCAGGAGGCAGAGGTGAAGAGGGAGAAATTTCTAGGCATGGAAGACAACCATGAAAATGCATCCAGGAGTTGGAATGCCATGTGCAAGGAACAGCAAGGAAGCCAGTGTTGCTGTATCACTGAGCATATGGAAAAGAAGAGCATCCAGGTTATGAAAGGCTTTTGATTTTCAAGATAACACTGGAATTTTTTAAACAAGTGACAAGGTAGCTGATTGGAGCATAGACTGGAGTGGGAACAGAGGCAGGGGGCCTAACCAGAAGGTTAGGTGATGTAGACCAGATACGTTTGTCTGTGTAAAAAATTGGATATTAGGAGTCCTGAGAGATAACTGGCACAAGCCTTTTGTAATGGAATGATAGGCTAAAATTATTAAAATAGAAATGCTGGTGGAAAAAATTTGACTCTCAATATTCAGGTCTCTTGGATTAACCCTGTCCTTTCTCTCAAGGTATAGATGTATGCCATAACCTGTAACAGATGTATGCATCACAAGACTGACTTGGCACTCAAATGCTTAAAAGCTCTCATGGTGAAAAGGGGTAGGGCATATCTCTTCAAAAATTCTCCTTTGGGGAATTGTGGGTTTTGTGCACTTCGTGCGTTTTGTTTCACTTTCAGCATAATAGGTTTTATAAAAAGAGTCACCAACGATCTTTAATACCAAGCTTCTATAGAGCATCTGAAATAGGATCTGATATATAAAATCTTAATTTGTCCAGCATTTTTAAGGAGTATTGCTGTTCTATAAACTAAGGTACAATTTTAGTCACTCAATAGGTCAGGACCAGAGAGTTTGCGTTTTCAGGTTCCCAGGAGCTAGCTGGGTGAGTTTATTTCAAGATGGTTTTTTTTTTAAATCTAGTTTTATCCATTCATTCATTTATTGCAATGGGCCTGGAGAAACACAAAAATGTTATTGCTAATATATGATTGCTATACTGAGTGATGGAGTGAGTTCAAGATGTGTCAGGATCTGTTTTAGCCATGAATGTGAAATCAGTAGGTGGGGTACGGGTTAGATTTGGGGAAGGTTTAGCTCTAAGTATGCCAAAAGTTCTTGGTCATTCTGGGGCCATTTTACTCTCAGTCTTTATGAACCAGCAAGCCAAGTAGATAGCTCTTAGAAATCTTTAGAAGCTTCCCTAGGAGGAAAGAGAAGCGCCTACATACATTAAATGTCTGGTTCCCACAGTTAAAGAAATGAATGGGGATGGAGAAAAGGAATGTTCTTGTCTCAAGGGAGCTGTGCTGTTTGTAAGAAGACATTGAAGCTCTTTCTTTCACAGATATAAAGCTAAAGAGGCCCCTCAGAGGTCATCCATCCAGTCCCATGCCCTCATTTTTACAGATAAGAAAGCTTAAGGCCCCAACGTGACTTGCTCAGGTCCTACATTAAACAGGCAGGGATATGAATCCTGGTCTCTCCCCTGTATTGGGCTACATCTGTACTCCCACCAACCATTCCAGACTTTCTTCACACTATTATCTAGTCAAACTGGGCTACTTTGCCCAGCCTCAGCCTCCCCTGTTCTCCCTAAGTGTCTATGGACAAGCTGTCTTCAATAGCCATTATACCCTTCCCTCCTCCCCTCCACCTTAGATTTCTTAAAACAGCAAGGTCGCAACTCAGGTGCCAACTTATTCTCAAAGCTTTTCTTAACCACTAACACCACAGATTTTTGTGTTCCCTCCTTCCTTAAATTATTAGTTTCTATCTATATCTATATGTAGATATATAAGTATAGATAGATAATGTGTGTGTTGCACCCCCCCCCACCCTAGTGGGGTTAGCATATAGATTGCCCTAAAAAACACGGAGAATGAGACCAGACCAGGAAAAAATTCTAAGGGAATCCAACAGAGAAGCTCTGAAATTCTACAGCTGTATGTTTTTCAAGGGTAATCTTGGAATTGGCATATTTAATTTTATTGTAATCTATAAAAGTGAGGGGGGCAAACTTGCTACAAAAATCACTTGAATCCTTTTTTTGACTGGGAGGGGGCAAGAGGGATGGTAAAAATGTTTTTTAAAAACTTGAAACATGAAGAAACTTAAATTTGCATTTCAGCTATCTTCATTTGGACAGATGAATTTGATCATATAAAGTGTCCGTAACAACTTGTCAGTTACTACAAGCCCCCTTCGTCTTTCCTTGTCCATTCATCCCTGTACATTTTAAAAATACAGTTACACTGTATACTGTCTTCTGGTTTTGTTTTCTTTGATTTATAACATTTTCTGGGTCATAGCCCTAATAATGGGGCTTTTGAGTCAAAGAGTATGATTACATTTGTAGCTTTTATAGCATACTACCAACTTGTTCTCCAAAAAGTCCATCAACTTAAAGTTTGGTGAAATTTTTATAAATAGAGTACAGGTTGTGTTTTTTTCCCTAGGCAGCTTTTCAAAAGTGCACAACGATATAAATCAAACATTAAGCACTACTGTGTGCCGGGTACCACGTTAGGTACTGGGGTTATAAATACAATGAATGAAATGATCCCTAGTCAAGAGTTTATATTCTAATGGGGGAGACAGTAAGGACAGGTATAAGTATATACAAAATAAATGTTAAAAGAATGCTTTCATCGGTCATCCCCCATGCCTAGAATGCTTTCCCTCCTATTCTCTGGCTCCCTGCAAGTCCCCGCTAGAATCCCAACTTCTCTGAGAAGCCTTTTCTGATCCTCATTAATGTCAGCACCTTCCCTGTCTTGATTTTCCCTGCATAGACTTTGTTCGTATGCAATTGTTTGAATATTCTGTCCCCGTTAGACTGTGAGCTCTTTGAAGACGGGCACTGACTTTTGCTCTTCTTCATGTCACCGTGGCTTAGCACAGTGCCCGGTAAATAAGAAGTGCTTCATGGATGATTGTTAACTGACCAACACTGACAGAGTAACACTTAGCAAGTGTCTTTAATGGAGCTTTACAGGAACAGTTAGGGCTTAAAGGGTATAGGTGGGCATAGAAGAGTTTGCTTGTCGGCAGTTTGAACTTTGAGTCTGTAATGTTGCTCTTGGCATATATTTCTGTCCCCATGTCGACAGTGACCTCTCATATTTCCTTGTCATGTAATAACTGCATGTACTAATATATATATCTTCTCAGGTCTGGTCATGACTGTTCATCACGTCTCAAAGAGACAGCTGGGAGAACTCACATGGATGTAAGTAGCAGCCCTAGTCTTCCAAAAAAGAGAAGTGATAACACTGACCTCTTTCTTATTTTAGTTTATTTTATTCTAAATTAAACAAAGAGAATCTCTGAATACAAGAGCATAGGAAAAAAATATTTCTTTGTAAAACTACAAATTTCAAATTATATATAGAGCATACACATATACAGTATATATACACATTTGTATATGTATACATTTGGGGCAGGGGAGGCAACTGGGGTTAGGTGACTTGTCCAAGGTCACACCGCTATTAAGACTCTAAGGTCAGATTTTAATTCAGGTCCTCCTGACTCCAGAGCCAGTGCTCTATACATTTTGAATGTATTTGTCCTCATGCATATTGTGTACATATATGTGTATATTTATATGGTGTATCTCTATATAGTGTGCATGCATATATGTATGTATTTATATGCATTTACATATATGCTCATGTGTGTTTTGTGTCTGTGCATTATGTGCATGTGCATACCTTTATACATGTGTACACATACATATACATATGTGTTGGGGGGGACTTTCAAAGCTGTCCTGCCTACCTGAACACTGGTATTTTACTCAGATTTAAGATGAAGAAACCAAAAAAAATCCTCCAGATATTCAAGTGCAATTCAGCTCAATTCTATAAAATCCCTGGCACATCCGCTGCTCAGAGGCGCCTTTCTTTCCTTAGCTTGCTTCCTTTAAGCAAAGTGGAGAAGACAGTTTGAGAAGGTGAGACCTAGTTCCCTCCAGGTTGTTTGTTTGCTTAATTTTTTTTACCTCAGCTCATTCTGGATTATGAATTAAGTTGTTTCCAGATAATGGCCTTTAGTAGCATTTTAAATAAATCTATTATCAAATTATAATATATACCTTTGTAGGTTATTTTTATTTACCAAAAACCCTGGGGAGCGTGAAGTTTCCCTTGACATTAGGCATCCTCAGCCTTCCACAGTAAGTCAGCAGGTTTGGGAGTCCTCCTTCCTACCATGAATTGATGGGGATACCCTGGTCAGATCATTTTTCATTGTGAAGTTGGACTTATACCGCTGGCCTGGGTTACAGCTGCCATGGTCTCTTTGATCCATGAAACATAATTGGACACTCGAGTGTAGACGCCGTACTTGCCTTCTTCAGCACAGCCTTCTCCCCAGCTGATGATGCCAAGCAGGTACCAGGTGTCCCGGTAGTGCACAGCCAGGGGCCCGCCACTGTCTCCTTTGCAGGAGTCCTTCGCCTCCGTGCCGTAACCCGCACACAGCATGTTATCTGTGATGATCTTGTCTGTTGATTTCTGGCAGGTCTCCATGCTGATCACTCGTAAATCCACACGCATGAGGAAGCGGGAGGAAGGACCGAGGTAGTAGGTGGATCCCCAGCCACTCGCCCTCGCGACCTTCCCTTCTTTGGTTAACAGCGTTCCCAGGTGTTGGTTGGGAAGGCAGATAGGCAGAATGTATTTGTTAAAAACCACATCTCGGCTCAGGTAGAGAAGGGCCACGTCATTGTCATAGTTCTCAAAGACGTAGTAAGGGTGCGTATGAATTTCCTTCACAGGAATCTTCTCTTCACTTGGCTCTCTTAAAAACTTGTCATGATCACCTACGGTGATATAAATATAATGACAGCAACAACTAATGTGTGTGTGGTGCTTCTCTAAGTGTTTTACAATTATAATTTCACCTGATCCTCACAACAATCCTGGGAGGTAGATGCCGTTATTTTCCATTGTACAGATGGCAGAGGCTAAGTGACTTGCCCAGGGTCACACAGTCTGAGGCTGGATTTGAATTCAGGTCTTCCTAACTCCCATCCCAGCGCTACCCACTGTGCTGCCTAGCAGCCTCAAAAATAAAAGATGACCATGGTGTCTTCAGACATAGAAAACATGGGAACAGTAGCTGCCGTATCTTACTCTTCTCTAAATTTCTATTTACATGATAGTTTGAGATATCCCCAAATAGCATTTAATTCTTCAAGGTTATACTGTGGTAAGATTCTAGGCTTGGAGTCCGGCTGCCCCAGGTTCATATCTCATCTCAGCACTTATTGGGCTCATCGCTTCGTGTTTAGGGGTCTTAGTTTTGTCACCTCTAAAATTCTAATAGTACTCCCCTCACAGGGTTGTTGGAATTAAATGCGATGATGTATGTGAAGCCCTCGGTGATCCTTTAAGCTCCGCTGTGGTTGTTAACAAATCACACGAGTAATGATGGTTATTCCAGGGACTTGGGGGAACTTCTCTTTGGAAATGGCCTTCACGGGCAGCATCCCATCCTTTTGAATGTTCTCAGTGACCAGAGGCTGTGTGGTATTGCAGATAGAGATTGGAGTCAGGAAAACCTGAATTTAAATGCTACCTCCAATGGAATGGAGCAGCCGGGTGGCACAGTGGGTAGAGCACCAGGCCTGGAGTCAAGAAGTCCTGAGTTCAAATCCAGATCCAGTCACTTACTAGTTTTGTGACACTGGACAAATCGCTTAACCCTGTTTTCTTCAGTTTTCTCATCTTTAAAACAAACTGGAGAAGGGAATGACAAACCACTCTCGACAGCCCACCAAATTTTGCCAAGAAAACCGGGATCACAAAGAATCAACAGACTGAACCGACTGAACAACAACAATGGGATGGCTTTGTGAGAAAGTCATTTAAATTCTTATGCCCATCAAAGAGCTTTCTGAAACTTGCAGAGAGGGCACCTATTTTCATGGGGGAAGAAAAAGGAGCATATCCTTACTGGTAGCAAATCTCTGTTCTTTGAGGATAGCTCTGCTTTTTGGAAACAATCAAATGTGATTCAGAGTCACCTGCTAAGTAGGGAGGAAAAAAAATTAAATAATAACAACCATCAATGTAGCATTTATTAAGCACTTGCTGCATGCCAGGCCCTGATGGTTTATGCTTTAAGATTTACAAAAATACTTTTCTCACAGCACTTCTGTGTGGTAGTTAACGTAAGCTGAATGACCAAACCGGATTGTTCTTATTTCATCTAGTTAAAGCTGGAAGGGATCTCAAGAGTCATCTAGTATAACCCCTTTCATTTTATAAATAAGGAAGCTAAGTCCCAGCATGGTTGAGTGACGTGCCGGAGGTTTATTGCACAGTAGCAAAGTCAGGCCCCAAACCCAGGTTTTTCTGACTCCAAATCCAGTGCTCCAATCACTGCACCAAATACTACATGGATTCAGAACAAAATGTCATTATAAAACAGGGACATCCATTTTCCTTTTGTGGCTTAAAAACTATTCCTGAAGGTATTTCCAAAGAGAAATTACCCCAAAGTTTTGAAGCAATGCCAAAATCAATTAACAGACCTGTGCCATCTCTCACAGTGCAGAGAAGCCCAGTCATTTGGGTATGTAAGCTCTGGTGGCTTTGTCAAAAAGGCAGAGACAGACAGCCTCTCATTGATTTCTTTGACTGTTGGTATGATTCCTTTTGAATCCCCACAGCTTTATAACATAGAACTGGACTCCCCATTCTGTGCACTCCAAACATTCTTGGTCATCCTCATAATTCAAAAAGGCAATGAAAATGTGACTTTTCCCCCTTTAGATGATAGTTATTACACCACAAGTCAAAAAGTTAGAGTTGGCCCTCATAAGAAATTATAGAGAACTTGGGGGCACTAATTGAGGTCATAAGATTTAGAGTTGGAAGGAATTTTTTTTTTCTTTTTGAAGGGGGGAAGGCAGGACAATTGGGGCTGACTTGCCCAAGGTTACATGTCTAGTTTTTGTGTTAAGTGTGTGAGGTCGGATTTAAACTCAAGTCCTCCCGACTTTAGACCAGTGCTCTATTCACTGTACCACCTAGCCATCCCTGGAAGGAATCTTAAAAATCACAGGCACCTCAACTTAGAGACAGAAGAAACTTTAGAAACCATGTAGTTAAACCTCCTGATTTTACAGCCAAGGACGAGGCAGTAAATAAGAGAAGTGGGATTTGAACCTAGGAATTCCAACTCCCAATAATCCCATATTCTTATTGTTGTACCACACTGCCCCTTTTAATTGTAAAACTGACTCAAGGGAGCTTCCAAGTGAACAAAAATCCTGCAGAAGTGAAATTCCAGGGAACTTGCCTATTAGACTTGAGGTCGTGCAAGAAGTGGATAAATATATATGTAGTTCTATAGGACTTCCCTTAGTCCAGCCACTAACTCTAGGACAGAATGACCATCCAGCCCCAGGGAACCACCTAATGCTGAAGTTAAAGAACCTTTAAAATTAAAGATTCTTCCCACTGCCACCCAGGAATACTAAGTGTGTGAGGAATAAGCTGACAGTGTGCTTCCAGTGAAAGACGAGCTTAAGTGGAGAATAAAGGAATCACAATTACTCCACAATTTAGAGGCTGATAGTGCAAGTTCATATTATTATCCCTTCATTTTATGTGAGTTTTTTTCTTTTTCATAAGACAGGAAGTTCACTGGGGTCTTCTTCATTAGCAAAGTGTCCTGGATGTAATCAGTACTGAGTAAATGGTTTACTGATGACTGATAGCTTCTGACTTCCCTTGAATGAAGGCTGTCTGTGGAATTTAGCTGAGAGCAGTGGTTTTCAAACTTCCTAATGCCACAACCCTTTAATACTTGTATGTGGGTGTATCTGCATGTGGGCGGACCCACCTGGACACAGATGGAGGAGAAGTGCCTCAGTTGCTAAGACCATCAGAAATATGTGTTTTCTGATGGTCTTAGGTGACCCCTGTGAAAGGGTCATTTGACCCCCAAAGAGGTGGCAACCCACAGGTTGAGAACCACTGGCTTAGAGGCATGCACTTCAGAACACCTTTAGCAATAGGTGTCACTCACCTAGAGTCACGTAATGTGGCTTCATGCTCTCCAAGCAGTGTGCAGCGGTGACCACCCAGCGACTGCTAATTAAACTTCCACCGCAGAAGTCATGGTTTTTTTCATTCCAGATCAAGACCTTAGGGGAGAGAGATGAAGAACCCTGAAGTCACCTTCTGCCAAAGTCACCTTTATATGGTACCCTGAACACACTATTTCCGTTATCACTGTGTATCCTTGTTTACTCATTCATTAATGTTAATAATAAGTCACTGTGTAGCTTGTGCTCTGTGCAACACCCAAGACTGAACAAATCATGGAAAAATTCTGCGCCCAGCAGTCCCAGATTTCCTATGTGCACAGTAGCTTTAACCAAAGGAAAGGATACAGGTCCTTTTTCATGACCTTGCACAGTAAACAGGCCAATGCGGCTCCTGCCTTACAATCTCCATTGGCTCTCTGTCCCATCAGAGACACAGGCAGATTTTTAGCACAGTCCCCTGGGACTAGTGGGGAAGCATGCCTCTTTCCTCTTGGCAAAGAGCTAGCAGACAGTAGGTGCACAGTGAGGTATACAGTTTTCATATGTGACCAACATGTTGATTTGGGGGGGGAGGGGCTTGATGGTACTTGTTACAAAGGAGGGTTCTGTTAGAGGTAGTGGTCATCAGCGAGTATTGTTTTAAAACACATTTTAAAAAAAAACATTATGACAGAAACTTTTTTATAAAGAGAAGAAAATCTGGGCTGTGGAAGGAATGTCTAGGCAAATCATCCTTTTGCTCCCATCCTGATCTCTCACAGCTGTAAACCCCAGGAAATGGACAGATTATAGAAGCAGCAGATTAAAATCCTATGGACTTTTAAAACAGAGCTTTGTCAGTTTCTCCTGTTTTTCCAAACTTTTTTCTCCTCCACTGGAGGAAGATGGAAAGACAGAGACCAAACCTACAAAGAGAAACATGTTACCTGCCATGGGCACTTTCCCAGGTGACAGGAAGATCCTCCAATGATCTTGGTTCTGTCCTCTACAATAGGAGGAACATGAGTCAGGGCCTGCTGCAATTTAGAGCTTGCCTGCATTTCCAATCCCATCTTCTGTCATTTCACAATAGCTACCCTCTGTTCTCACCAGGCAAGTCTGCTCATGAGCTCTACATACTGCTTCCTGTATAGCATATTCCCCATTTTGCCTCCTGTCGTATCATGGTCAAACTTACTTTACCTGTGTATGACAAGAGAAGGTGACATCATCTTATGGAACTTAGAATCTAGCTGGGGAGATGAGTACCCTTACTTACCCTTTCAAGGTCCAGCTTCATTTCCTACCACTCCCAAGAAGCCTTCTCTGAGCCACACTGAACGGTCTTCCTTTCTTTCTTTCTTCCTTCCTTCCTTTCTTCCTTCCTTCCTTCCTTCCTTTCTTTCTTTCTTTCTTTTTCTTTCTTTCTTCCTTCCTTCCTTCTTTCTTTCTTTCTTCCTTCCTTTCTTTCTTTCCTTTTTCTTTCCTTCTTCCTTTCCTTCTCTCCTGTCTCTCTCTCTTCTCTCTCTCTCTCTCTCTCTCTCTCACTTTCGCTCTCGCTCTTTCTCACTGTGCCACTATTCAATTGCTCCCTCCCTTTTCTGAATTCTTACATCACCCTATTGTAGGACAAAGGATCAATCATGGATTTAGAGTTGGAAGGACCCTTAGAAGCCATCTAATCTTAGACCTTGCATTTACAGATGGAAAAACTGAGTCTCAGAGAGGCAAGATCACTTGCCCATGGTCATATAGCTATTAAATGTCAAAGGTGAGATTTGAACCCAAGGCTTCCCAGATCCAAGTCCAGCACTCCAAACACATGCCAGGCATCACTCATTTGACAATCAACAATAAGTATCTGTTGGGTTTCTAGTATTCATTTTATCCCTCTAGTTCTACATGTATGATCCTATGATATAAGACAGAATAAAAATATATATTTCTTTATAATATGTATCATATCATTCTAGATTAATATTTATAACATCTATAATAGCACATGTTATATTATTATATTTATATCTATCAAGCACTAAATGAGGGACATAAATGGCATAAGGTGTACCAAAAATCTTGGTATAGTTTTAAGCTATTAAAAACGCTTAAAGCTTACAGCTGCAATAAGACTTTTGGGACACCCTGTATAATTCAGTAAGAGTTCATTAGTGTTCAGTGAAGGATTTATGGAAGAGGTGAGAATCATGATTTTCTTGTATTATAACAACTTTTCCTATGGTAACCATCTCCTCAGCTAGATTCTAAATTCCGTCAAATGATGTCACATTCTCTTGTCATCCACAGGACTAGGCACATATCAGATATTCAACAAATTTTCCATGAATGAATGGAGCGAATCAGATCTATTGCCTGTCATTTTGTAATTGATTACATTTCTCTAGCTTTAACCTTGTAGAAGCCCTCTTTTTATAGTCCTCACCTGTCTCATTGCTCCAAGAAATCTCTTCTTCGGTTGCATTCCAGGACATGTTTCCATATGTCATGTTGTCCTGGGAGATTTCTTCCTGAAGATCCCTGGTGTTGGGCACTTTGATGAGCCCACAAGGAAACAAGGCTGGAAGAAGAGATGATCTTTGTATCAAGGGACAGTCTCTGACACAAGTATCAATTAGCTCTTAAATCTACATTCCAAAGTATTGAGGAGTCCACATTCCAAGTCATTGGGAAATGGCTTTTAGTGCCTATTTTGGGGTTCTTTATAACTGTCAAATAGCATGTTATCCAAAACCCACATGCACATAGTCCTGTGGTTCTCAAAATCTAGTTCTGCATTTATAGAACACAACACAACAACAAAAGGAATAACTTTTTTTTCCTTTTAGGACAATGGATTCATTTAATGAGGTAGCTAAAGGGTACAGTCAATTGAAGGCTAGACTTGAAGTCAGGAAAACCCAAGATCAAATTCGACCTCCAGATGTGTGACCCTGGGAAAATCACTTAAACTCAGTCTACCTCAGTTTCTTCACTGTAAAATAGGAATAATGATAGTACTACCTAAAAGTGTTGTTATGAAGATAAAATGAGGTAACGTTTGCAGAGTGCTTTGTGAACCTTAAAACTATAAACATTGGCTGCCATTATCATCATCCTCAACTTCAACCTCATCTTCTTCTTCATCATCATCATCATCATCATCATTATAGGAAATCTTCGGGGCAAAGCACACAAGGGCGAATGTTGGGAGACCTGGAGCCTAATGCAGATTGTGTCACTAGCTAGCTGACTGAGCTCAGAATGATAAGATTTTAAGCTGGAAGATACCTTAAAGATTATCTAGTCTAAACTTTTCATTTAAAAAGAAGAAAACTAAGGTCCAGGGACATTAAATGGCTCACCCAGGGCCATGCAAGCAGTAAACAGCAGAGCAGAGATTTGAACAAGGGTTTTCTGACATCCCAATGTCGTGCTTGCTTCATGTGTGTCTCTAACACAAGCCTCATCCTCAATTTCCCCATCTGTTTTGTATAACTACATGGACGATACATCTTCTAATTATTACTCATGTTTATATATTGCCTTAAAGTTTACAGATGCACTTTCCTCACAAGAACCCTATGACGTAGAGTATTGTTTTCCCTGTTTTACCGAACCTCAGGGAGGTTGTAACTTGCCTAGTGTCACAGGGTTGGAATTTGAACCCAGGACTGATTCCAAGTTTTCTTTCTAATACACCACACTGCCTCAAATATTTATTGAGTGCCCATGGGGTTTTTGGCACTGTGCTAGGACAGAATGGGGATGGGGGAAGAGAGGAAGTGTTTTAAGTATCATACATATAAAGAGGTGATTATTACTATTTTCCTAGGTAACTTCCTAATATCACTGCCAGGAAATAAATATCTCCGTGTAAAAGCATCATGAATAGAGACTATAGGACTTTATAAAATGCATGTGGGTTTTTTTGGTTTGTTTTGGAGTTTTGTTGTTGCTGATCTTTTTTTTTTTCTGGAAAAGACCAGTGACATCATGGGGTAATAGCTTGACTCCTGCAGGAATTAGATTTAAGTGAGGCAGAGTTGCACAAAGTGATCAGCCTCACTCTCTCTTCCAAAGTTATTGAAATCCAGAGGCAGGACAGAAGTCAGGACAACTGGCAATGGCCCAGGATGCAGTAGATGACCTTGATGTCTTTGATCAAGCCCTAAGCTGTCCACACGTCTGCTTCAGCTGCCTTCATGGCCATTAGAGCAAATTGTTCTCATCTGCCCCTTTCACCAAGGGAAGGCTTCACACCCTTGGGGTAGACACCCCTCTAACTCACTGATGGGTCTGAGACCCCTTGGTTACCCTCAATCTGGCTTAGCCATCTGTGAACTCAGTTTTACTGGGGTGCAGCTGCTGCTCATGCTACAGCTTCTTGGAATCACCAGTGAGACTTGGGTGGATGAGCAGCCCTCACAACAGAGGTGCTCATCTCCTTCTTACCTGGTCAGTTGTTTCCTTAGATTCACTTGCATTACTTTCTCTATGACTAGGGTTTCTCCCACTCCATTTCCCAACATCCCAATTTTCTCAAAATACAAATACAACATATATATCCCAATAACTGAGCTGCAGAGGGAATGCCTTAGGGAAGTGTTCTGGGCGACTCTCCTCTGCTATCAGACTGCACCTCCCAGCCCTCCATAGGGCATCTTATTCACCTTCCTCCTCACACTTCATCCCATCCTCTGCTAGGGTGTAGCCCTCAGCACAGGAGCATCTTGCATGGCCAGATTCTTGGTCCTGGCAGTACTGCCAACAGCCGCCATTCTGGTACCAGCATTGGCGTTGCTCTGTAAAGGAAAAAAACATGTTGCCCTCTGTGAGCGCCTTAGGTCTGAGCATGCTCTGTGGTGGGGTAGCCTTTGGCAGGGTCAAGGATACTGACCCAAGTACATAACCCTCCCCACCTGAAACTGATTATTTGATTTGAAAGCTCACCCTCTGGGTGTCAACAACTTAGAGTGGTGTAGAGGGAAGAACTTGGGAAGGTCTGCCGTTTGAAGACCCCAGTTCATTCCTGGATGTGCTGCTTAGTACCCAGGTTAACTTAGGTACATTATTTAACCTTTCTGGGTCTGTTTCCTCATCTCTAAAATGATGGAGTTGTGCCTATGTGACCTTTAGCACCTATTCTAACTCAACATCTATAATTACTAGTTCCTGGTTTTCTTTTTTTTTTGGAGGGGAGAGGGAAGGCAAGGCAATTGGGGTTAAGTGACTTACCCAAGGTCACACAGCTAATAAGTGTGTCAAGCGTCTGAGGTCAGATCTGAACTCAGGTCCTCCTGACTCCAGGGCTGGTGCTCCATTCACTATGCCACCTAGCTGCCCCTAGTTCCTGATTTTCTAAAGAGGGTATAAATTTATTCTACTTGGAGTGGAGGAAGAGAGAGCCTGGTAGAAAGAACATTTTATTAATAGTTAAGACACCTGAGTCCCAGTCCTAGTTTTGCTATTAGCTCACTGTGTGACCTTAAGGTAAATCATTTACCCTCTCTAGGCATCCCTCTCAATATAAGTAAATTGAACATAACAACATCAGTCCTCATCACAGCAGAACAAAGACTGGTAGCAGGTAAGGTAGGCTAGGTAACCTAGGGCAAAAATGAGGAACACAAATGTTCTTAATGACGGCACAGGTCTTCCATGCCTCCGAGTCTGCTTTCCATTGTATATAGCTACTTTGTGGTAAGCCAGTTTGGTACAGAACAGTGAAGTCAATTTGTCACTTGGGATATATAATGCCCAAGCAGGCCAAAGACAGCGTAAAGTCCAATATATACCAAAATATTGATTGCCATACTGTTCATAATAGCAAAGAAGTGGAAGGAAATGAGTGCACATCATTGGGAGAGTAGCTGAATAAATCATGATATGTGAAGATAATTAATATTATTACTCTGTAAATAAAAGGCAAACATAAAGGACCCAGGAGACTGTCTATGAAATTATGCAGAACAAATTACCCAAAGCCAAGAGAACAATTTGCTTGAAGACCACAATATAAAGGAAAACACCACTAAAAAATCGAGACAATTGATCAATGTAGCAACCAACCATGTCTTGAGGGGACTCACAACAGACATGGTAGACTATGGGTGCAGAACAAGGCGCACGTTTGAGACATGGCCAATGTGCTGATTTATTTTACTTGGCTATTCTTATTTGTTCAAAGACGAGTTCTGTTGAAAGGGGAGGGTGAGAGGGAATCACTGGGAAGTGACAGGTTTTTTTAAAGATCATTAATAAAACATTTTTTAAAAATTAGTACACATATACTTATCCCTCCCAACCTCCAGAAAATAAGCTCCCTGAGGGCAGGGACTACTTTTATTTTTGTCTTTATAGTCCAGCACAGTTCCTTACACATGGCAGGCACTTCATAAATTTTAATTGGATTAAATTGAATTGACCACAACATGTGCTTGCTAACATCTCTCTCACCATGCTCCAGTCCTCACTCCCTTAATCTTTCTGTCTCAGAGCAAACAAGACTCAAAGAATGGGCAATGATGTCGATCAGTCAACAAACATTGTTAAGTGCTTACCATGTGCCAGCCACTGTACTAAGCCCTGGGGATACATGGAAAGGCAGTCTCTGCCCTCAAAAAACTCACATTCTAATTGGGGAATGAGATCTTTGCATAAAGAAGAAATTCTGGCTCATCTGTGTCCAGGACAAATCCTATTTTGACTTCAAAGTCTCCTTTATGCTTTATCACCAGCAGCAGCAACATAGATATTACCTTGAGCCTCCAAGGAGGAGGGCACCATCCTAGGAACTGTAACGTTTAAACTATAGAGTCCATAAGGTATGACTCCTGGTCCCAAGAAACTCAGCCTAATGAGGGGACAAGGCACTCGAATGGGAATATTTTTTTTACTAGATGGATATATAGATATAGATATATAGACACATTCTATGCCTGCCAGTCAACAGACATATATTGATGTGCACATTAGCAATGGCACATAAACAAAATGAAATAATAAAATAAATGTATATATAATTAAAATTAGATATCATTTGTAAAGTCCTTAGTACAGTGCCTCACAATAGATGGTGCTTAATAAATGCTCATTCCCTCCCACTTGGAGCCAAGCCATTGGCACCTCCAGCCCAGGAGTCGATCTATCTCCTTTATCACAGTCGGTCAATTAGTAAGCATTTATTAAGCTCCTGCTATGGGCCAGGTACCAGCTAAGCATTGGGAATACAAAGAAAGGCAAAAGACGGTCCCTGCCCTCAAGGAGCTCAAGTCTAATGGGGGAGACAGCATCCAAATAACTATATACAAATGAGTTGTATACAGGTGAATCATCAGAGGGAAGACACTTGCATTAAGACAGCAGTTCTCAACCTGTGGCTTATGTTCAATTTAAATACATGCTGCATATCAGATATTTACATTATGATTCATAACAGCAGCAAAATTGCAGTTATGAAGTAACAACAAAAATAATTTTATGGTTGGGGGGGGTCACCACAAGAGGAGGAACTATATGAGGGTCTTGGCATTAGGAAGGCTGAGAACCACTGAATTAAGAGGTATTAAGAAAAGCTCCCTGTAGAAGGTAGGATTTCAGTAGGAACTTTAAGGACTCAAGGAAGCTGGGAGGCAGAGATGATGAGGGAGAACCTTCTAGGTTAAGGACACACTTATAATTCTACCTCTCTTCCATGATTATTTTTGGATCTGGGAATTTAATGGGTAGAAGGAATAAACTTTCAAGTGGTCACAAGCTAATTAAGAAAGGCCTTCCCTGAAGAAAGTGAGGCTTTGGTTTGGGGCCCAAGGGTGGGGAACCGAGCTCCCATACTCACCAGTTTCACAGTGTTTCCCCACAAAACGGGGTGGACAAATGCAAACCATCTGATAATGCTTTACTTGACACACACCTCCATTTTTACAAGGGTTTGATTTGCAGGGATTTTTATCTGAGAGAGAAAGTAAGAAAATTGATGAGGTACAGATTCCCTAGAGGCAGAGACCATAGCTAGAGACTGCCCCCTAACACCAGTCAAGCCTCAAGTAACTATAAGGCTCAGTAAACAGGATTCTCCATGTCCTGTTTGTTTCATCTTGATTGAAATGCTACTGAAATAGTACCTTGATGCAGGGGCTCCAGTCATCATTCTGGATGCTTGTGGCCCAGGACAATTAATGTGATGATTAAGCTTGTCCCAGTCGTAGCTCCCTTCAAAGCTCAACACAAGTGCTTTCTAATACAATAAGTCTATTTGATTCTACCCCCCTATCCTTATTGGTTGCTTGTATTCTCCCCTGAGAAATTAGTTGTACATATTTTGTATTTAATTTTCTGTATATGTGTAGTTTTCCTGAACCACCCTCCAAAGGAATATAAGCTGCCTGAGAGCAGGAACTATTTTATTTTTGTATCTCCAAGGTCCAGCACAGTGCCTTTGTTAACCCTCTACTACTTGGCAAACACCACATTGCAGATACAAAAACAAAATGGTCCTTGCCCTCAAGGAGCTTATGGCAGAGACATCCTATAAAGGTCTCAATATGGACATTTTAAAGTATATACAGAATAAATAAAACATAAATACAAACTAGTTTAGGTACTAGCAGCTTGGGGGCTTAGAAAAGTCTTCATGTAGAAAGTATATTTGAGTTCTGCAAGGCAGAGGTGAAAAGGGAATGCCTTCTAGGAATGGGGGACAAAGGCATGGAGGCAGGAGGTGCAGTGTGGTATGTGAGGATCAGGAGTAAATCCATTTGAGTGGATCGTAGCATGAATGAAGAGGAGTAGTATATAATGATGCTGCCAGGGCAGCTGAAGCTAAGTTTTGACAGACTTAAAAAGCCCAAAAAAGGAGTTTATTTTTATCCTAGAGGTAATAGGTAGCTACTAGAATTTCTTGAATAGGCAGTGACACAGTCAGACTGGTACTTAAAGCCTTCTTTGGCAGCTTGGTGGAAGATGGATAGGAATGTGGAGAAACTCAAGGCAGAGACTAATTCGTGGAGACTGTCATGTTACATGCAAAATGGCAGACTAGAATCCAAATAAAGTAACAATTCAATGAACTAGCCGGAGATAAAGCTAAATGCTAGCCCTAAATGTGCTCACTTGGTACTTTTTGCCCTGTTACCCACTATTTCTGGCAGGACAACTGCACAAGCTGACCTATGGACTTGCAACAGAACTCAACTCTACATCCCCTCTTTTTCCTACCAATCATAAGGAAAACCAAAAGGCAGAAGCATGCTTAGGTCAAAACACCAGTGCAGTAAGCCTCTGTAGTTCATCCAGAAAACTAAGAGACATAGAGAACTGGGGAGGACACATGTGTGGTTGTGTGCCACCACACCAAGCTTGATACAAAGAGCTCTGCTTTCATTTGGAGCCAGCTCAGCAGCTCCTCCCATACCCTGAAGTTACTTGGGACAGAGATTAAGGTTGGTGAACTCAATTATCCAGCATGGAAAGGAGGTAAAGATGGTTTTAAAATCCAGCTCCCAAGGAAATCACACTCAAAGAGGAAGGAGTCAAGAAGTGAGTGATAGAGGACTATAAAAAAAAGACTGAAAATACCAAAAATCTCAGGAGGATCAAAACTAAATTAAAGACCTACAGTATAAGCAAAAAAAATGCAGAGAAGACATTAATAATAGAACAGAATGTGGCCTCCTGATCAGGTAAAAGACTTTAGACATCTATGAATAAATATTGCAAGACAAAGGAAAATGAATCAACACCTGATGAGGCTAAATATCCTATAAATTCCAAAGAGTATGGAAGCATAAGCATATTCATCCTGCTGGAAACACAGCAGGATGTTCCTGAATGGTTTAAAGGAGAAACATTGATGTGAAGGCAAAATTTATATCCTGCACAGCAGAAATAATTGGCAGAATAGAAAAATGTGAACCCCTAGTGGCAAGTCTCACTAAAGAAACAAAAGAGAAAATAACTTGAGTGGAAATGCAAATACATAGAAATGAAGGAAAATGTGGAAGAAGAGCAGCAAAAAGTAACAACATTAAAAGAAAACATTATTTCCATAACAACAAAATATATTGATCTCAAAGACAGGATGCATAGAGAAAACTCAGTCATTATAGGTCTTCTATAAAAACACAGGTCAAAAAAAACCTAAATAACATAATACAAGAAATAATACAAGAAAACTGTTCAGAACTTTTGAACACTGAAAACAAAATGTAGAAGAAAATAATCTACATGGGTTTGTTCCCTCCAGAAAAAGTCCTATGCTGAAATTTCCAATACATATGTTAAATTTAACCGTTTCTCTGACAAACAATAAATCCTGCAAGTGACTGTAAGAAAGACCTTTAAATATTAATGAAAGGAATTTTGAATAACACAAGATGACTGTATTCTGTATCCACCAAAAAATGCAGAAAGGAACAGAAAAATGTGCTGCAGAAATCAAAGGAGCTCAAGATGCAACTAAGGATGCAACTCAATCTACCCAGCAAGCCTGAGCCTAGCCATTAATGAAAGAACATAGGTGTGAATTTAAAAAGAGATGTTCAAAATGTTTCTGGAATGAAACCAGACCTGAAGAAATTATTTGCTTTTCATACACCTCAGACAATAAGAGATATGCAAGAAATTTAAACAAACACAGCAACCAAGTACAACAAAATAACAACAGAGAGGCCATTAAGAGATTTCAAGGAGGCAAGGTAGAAAACAGACATCAAATAGAAGTGATAGTAGAGGAAACAGACCTGAAGCATCATGGACTAAACCTCACAACACTCCACCTACCAATGAATCAATGTTTTTTGAGGCACTAACTTAAAAAAGAAGAGAATGAACAGCAGTGAGAAGATAGAAGGGACTAATAGATATATCAAGTCAAAAAGCTTATAATGAAGGGAAAATAATTCCTGTAGTCTCTCAGGAAGAAGAAAACCTATAGAAGGATTTTCAAGGAGGCAAAGGGAGTTGTTAAAAAAGAGAAGTTTTTCAATAGTGGGAGGGTGATGCATGCTCCTGTGGGAGAGAAGAACTCTCTGTCTCTCTGTCTCTCTGTCTCTCTCTGTCATATCTCTCTCTCTCTCTCTCTCTCTCTCTCTCTCTCTCTCTCTCTCTCTCTCTCTCTCTCTCTTTCTCTCTGTCTCTCTCCATTCAGAGTTAAGTCACTTGCTCAGGGTCACATGGCTAGTAAGTGTCTGAGGCCAATTTCAAACTCAGATCCTCCTGACTCCAGGGCTCAAGCTCTATCTGATCTGCCACCTAGCTTCCCCAAAGAGAAGTATTCTCTAACAAGAAGTGTAGAATTTAGAATGAGTATAATCTGTAGGGATTCGGAAGCAGGCACTTATCCTGCTTAAAGAATCAGAGCTCCTGTGGGGAAATGCCACTCAGAAGGGTAGGAGGACATGAACCCAGGGAGGAGATTTCAGAGTAAATGGGGGGAAAATAATTATGGGGAAGACAAAGGTTAACAATGAATTGCACAATGAGGAACATAGAAAAATTTCTACCATAGGGAGATATCCTCTCTATCACCTGCAGGACTTTATATTTCTAAGAGAGAGGCATAACAGAAAGAGGAGGCCAAGGGCAAGATCTACAAGGCAGGAACATGGAAACTGTGTAGAAGAAGGTTCTTTGGAAGCTTTAATTCCATGGAGAAGAGAGAGACTAAAGAGAAGGACTAAATAAGTATAAGGGCCATGAATTAAAGAATAGACATTTAGAATAGACAGAAAAGGAAGACAAATAACGAAGAAAATGAAAGAAATAAATTTTAGAAGAAGGCACAGAAAAAGAAAATGTAAAACTAGCAAACAAAACAAGATAAAAGGGAGAAGAGGAAGGTGAATTTTATTTGGCTGCTAAACTGAAAGAGGAAAAAGAGAGGAAGAATTAAATAACTAGATAAAGCAAGCAAGAGAAAAGAACTAATAAGCAAAATTCCAAAACTAGGAAAAGGTATAAGGTGAAGTTGAGTTGAGAGTAAGGATAAGAGAGCTGGTAAGAATAGAACTGCCTGATAAAGTTGTCTACAGGTGAATTCATGGCACCTCTTGACTCTTTTACTATCTCAGACCTTAGGTCACAAACCTGCAGCTGCTTTTCTAATGAACTGTTGATCATCCAAAATAAGGGGGCTACAGAAACACTCATTTTTGTGCTGTTCCCTTTTGGGCTTCATGCAAAGACAATTCTGTATAAATGTAGAGTTGGGAATCCTGAAAATCAGTCCATCCTTGTTATAAGAGTTTTTTACAATTATATTTTTACAATCATATTATGTAAAATAACTCATCTAATAAAGTAGTACTTTGATTTTACAATAACAACAACAAGAGAATAGAATAGCCTTAAAATAGATCAATATAAAATATCCAAAATAACTAAAGAAATAAAGTATTGTGTTTACGGAGGAGGAAGGGGAAATAATCCTAATCTGGAGAGTAAAGAAGGAAGGCAAGACTGACACAGTCCTAAGATAATGATCATGTACATAATGAAAAGAGGATATAGAGAGATAATGTAAAGGTAGAAACAAGATTTTATAACTGATTGGATTGGATATATGGGGTGAAGGAGTATGAGCATAATGCCAAAGTTTTGAATCTAGGAAACTAGAATGATGGTAGGACAGAAATAGAAAACTGGGTGGGTTTGGGGAGAAAAGATAATGAATGATGTTTTATATACTTTGAATTCGAGATCTTTATGGGTCATCCAATTTGAAACATCTACTAGACAATTGGTGGTTCAGGACCAGAGCTCAGGGAAGAGACTGGAACTAAGACATAGAGACCTGAGGGTCATCTGCATAAAAATAATTAAAGTCCTAGAAACTAAAGAAGCCACCAACAGAAAGTGGAGAGAAAAGGAGGAGACTCAGGGCAGAGCCTTGGGGTATATTCACAGTTAGGGAACATTACTCAGAAAAGGAGAAGGGGAAAGAATGGTCAGACAGATGGGAGGGGAACCAGGAGAGAGTAAGTATTGTCATAAAAACCCAAAGAAAAGAGCGTGAACCAAAGACCAGAGTGTAATCAACAATATCAGAGATTTACCAAGAAGTTAAGGATGAAGATTATGAAAAGACAGGGAGATTTGGCAATGATGAGATTATTGGTAATTTGGAGACAGCTTAATAAATGCTGGGTGAATGCAAGAAAGAAAATGAATGAATGAATACAGAAAACTGGACTTGAATTCAGAAATTCAAACCTCAGTTGTGATAGTTATTGGCTGTATATCTTGGATGGAGTCATTAAGCTCCATTTCCTCATCTACAAAAGATGATCATTTTTGCCTTACATATCCCCACAGATTTGTGATGGGAAGCATATGAAGACATGAATGAAAAAGTATTTATTAAAACAATAGCATCTTAAGCATTTTTCAGAGAGTACAAAATTGGACTGATGTGATCATGACCTAAGACACTCCTGAAATTGCAAATTTAAAAAAAAACATTCAATTCTTGCTGCTGATTTGTTGTACTTCCATTTGCTTTTTTTCCTTAATCACTGTTGCCCTGGCTAGTTAAGGGTCTGATTAATGGAGGTCTCTTTTCTTAAACACAATCTACCTGTCTTAGGCTATTTCTAATAATCATGGAGTTTCCCTGAGTCATAGGAGCATAGAGTGAATTAAAGCTGGAAAGGACCTCAGTGGTCAATTAGTCTAAATCCCTCATTACACAAATGGGGAAACTGAGGTCCAGAAAGGTTAAATGACTTTCCCACAATGGCAGAAATAGGAAGTAATAGAGGAAAGATTTAATCCAAGCCCACGGACTCCCAATCCAGGGCTGTTTCACAATCTTCCTGCTAAGCCTTTCATCCCCTCCCTGGCTGGGCTCCAGGGTCCCACTGGCACCTTGTGTTTAGATACTTCCATGTGTTTACATACTTCCAACGTTCAATCTGCATGATTCCTTTTTAATTTTAATTTTAGCAAAAGGAGACACTAAAACAAAGCTCTGTTTCATTACAATTGTAAGTCAGAGACCAAACTACTTACAGGTGCCTTGCTTTTTCCTGGTAGAGCCTGTATTGAATCCATTGCTTTGCCTGGAAATGTACTGAGTTCCCATGTAACTGTTGTTTCCTCACCAGCATATGTATATTTGTTTAAAGTGTTACTGATGCCCTTGTTTTTGACATCAAAGTCATCTAGGAGATCTATAACCCCTCATCAAATCTTCCCTTTAAAAAGCAGTTTTGCAAAAACAACCAATGCAGTCAGCACATCTCATAATATATGCAACATCCCACATATATTATAGCTTGTAACCCCCCACCTCTCTGCCAAAAGGAAAGGATCACGTTTCATTGACTCTCCTCTGAGGCCATTATTGATTTTTTAGAGTTACTAAAGAGTTTGGCTTCCTTTTAATGTTCTTTTCATTTACATCATAGTCACTGTATAAATTGTTCTTCTAATTCTGCTTGGTTTTGCTCAGTGTCTGTTCATAAGTAATTTCCCACGAGTCCCTGAGTTCTTCATATCCCCACAACTCCCTTTCTCTTGTGCTGGAGGGCCCCATAGAGGCTGCTGGAGGAGGAGGAGGCTCCTCGAGATCACCAAGGTCACCGAGATTGCCGCAGCCTCAGACATCATAGCCATACACCTGGCATTTTAGGATCAGGAAGGACCTCAGAGGCCGTCTAGTCCCACCCCTCCTCCCAGAGGCTTCCCAGCAACAGCTTTGAAAAAAGAAGATAGTGATTTTTTAAGTTATATTAATAATCCTACTTCTGTCTTCATCAAGCAGATGGAGTAATTGAACAAACAGATGAACATTTTTAACTTTTTAAAAAAGCTCTTTTCTGTTTGTTGTCTTACTTGACCCTCACATGCACCCTATGAGCTAAGTCAGGCAGGTATTATTTTTCTCACTGAGGCAACATGACACTTTGGAAAGTGTGGTGAACTAGGCTGACCATGAGTAAGTTCTCTGAATCTCAATTTCCTCCTTTAGAAAGATAAATAAAACAGTCTGAAATTCTGTGATTAGAAGATGTCCAGTATCCTTTCCCACCTGAACGTCCTCGTTTACTTTACATACGAAGAAAGTGAAGACACAGTCACTGAAGGGATGAGCCTGAAATCACAAATATGGCTGGCTGAGCCAAAATTAGAATTTGGGTCCCCTGGTCCCGGACCCAGCCTCTATCCACTACGTCACCAGGATGAAAGATAACCTTACTTCCTCCCCTTCTTCTTACCTTTGTAGTAGAACCAGAACTCCATCTGCAGAAACAAACACAAGAAGCTATAAGACTTCTGCTCTATCTTCCCTTCCAGGGAGAGTCCATTTATCCCCTTATCTTTGCCTCAAACTCACTAGAACAAGCCAGAGGGAGACCCACACTTTAAACACAAGGACCTGTCTTCAGAAAGGGATGGAATTGGTCCACTTCACCTTGTCTTTTAACTCCTCAGATCCATGGCCCATCTTGTGACTGGTGGGGGAGAGGATGGAGCATGTGGAAGAGGAAATGGCTATTCTTGAGCAATTCAGTGTGCATGTATTATTACACACAACTTTTAAATCTTTGTGCCACTGGAGCAGGGTTAGAGTACAGTTAACATGATGCAACAGAGAATCACAGATGCTTAAAAAATGGAAGCTGTTTTAAAGATTATCCACTAGTCCAACCCCATTATTTCAGAGATGAGTAAACTGAGGCCCCCAAAGGAAAGACTTGCCCCAGTCATGTACTTAATGGATGAGCTAGAACTAGACTCTACAAAAGGAATGTATATATGGCTTTGGAATGCACATATGAGTGAGTTTTGTTTCAGTCTTTAGTTACTTCAACTACTGCTAAAATAAATTTCTACTCCTTGAACACATAGCTATTGATGATGGAAATGCTTGTTCCAGGTGTGATGGGAGATAGGGCAAGGGTAGGAGGAAAGGGGAATAGAACAGCCTAGTGATTACATAGGAGCCATAGAAGATCTTCAAAATAAATAAACAAATGAAAAATAAATGAATAAATCACACACACACACACACACGAGAGAGACAGAGACAGAAACAGAGAGAGAGAGACAGAGACAGAGAGAGACAGACAGACAGAGAAACAGAGAGAGAGACAGACAGAGAACTGGGTATTGATTTGGGCTATGAGCACCAGAGCATACCAATGGGGTGAGTCATAGGGGAAAGACAGGACATAACATTCTAGAAAAAAGATCATCAGGGGACTCACTGTTTTCTCTTGTGACTCAAAAACCTCCCGGGCTTCTTCAAAGGAGCAGTTCTCTTCCACACACTCCCTCTCAATGTTCCCTTGTTTTAGTTCCTCCAAAAACTGGTTCTCTCTCTTTCGAAGTCTCAAGATCCTGGTGGCTTCAACTTTTCTCAAAAACACTTTAAAAATACCAACATTCCTCAACTGTAGATATCTTTAGTTGATAGGACCAACAGTAGAGAAGCTCTGTGGTCTATAAGTCACTGCCCAGCCCTCTGTGGAAGGGCATACCAGAGCTACCACCTTTAGCCCCTAGGGAACAATTCTGGCTTTTAGAACACCACATCCCAGGTTAGCAAATAGAATATAGGAAGACATGTAGCTTGGGTCTACTGTTGGAGTACTAGACTTGGAGTCAGAGGCTCTGGTCCTTATTGAATTATGCTCTCAAATTGGTAGAATTCCACTGGACAGATAAAGAGGATCTTTTTTTTTATCTTCCTCTCACATGAGGGCCTGATAGCACCTGTTACTCAGGTACAACATTGAGAACCACAGGCCATACCACAGACAATTCTGGGTACCATGAACTCTCTGGCAGAGTGTCCTTATATCAAGCATCCAGCCTACTCTATTTCTCTTATTCAGTGTTTTGATGGTTCTCACTTATCTTCTCAGTCTTTTTCTGAACTACCAATATAGGTAAAGTATAGGCACTCATACAGTGCCATTGAATAACAACTTTTTTTCAAGTGGTTCCTTAGGTCTGCCGTCTTGGAGAGAGACATTTTTTCTGAGACCCTTCTGGTAAAAGAGTAGGCAGTCACAGAAGTGGATTATGCAGCACCCTCCCTAGACACAGCCTACTCATGCATTGAAAACATCCCAATCCCTACCACCGGCTTTCCTCAAGTGATGCTTCTCTTCTATGGGTACCAAGGAATTTCTAAAAATTAAATTTCTCTGGCTATGCCTCTGTGGATGAAGGTTTGGGTGGGGGTAACCTAACAGTGCTGGTTGCCATGAACCTGTGTGTTTCCTGCCAGCACTGCCCTCTGACCTTCTATAAGTTTGTACCAGGAAGACATAAATGGGAAGGAGGTTCTAGCAGTGTATCCCCACTCACTGTCTACATGTGGTACCATGTGAACATTCTGCATAGCTAGAATTAGTCTTACTCAAAGCAGAAACTCCAGAAATACTGATGAGGGCTATGATCTCCATCTCTTAAATGGACACTCCAGATGTTTCAATATAACTCACATCAAGGTGATCTCTGCTAAGTTTCATGGAGACTTAGTTCCTTTCAAGGTAGCAAAGGTATTTTGGTTTTTGTCAAATGAATTTTACTTAATTATTACTTGGGATCTACTGTCCAGGACATCAGGATACTTTTAACTTTAATGTTTTCAAGGCAATACTACGTATCATATTTTTCCTTTTTCTTCCCATGTCATAATAGCTACACATAATAGCTACTTAGATCCCATTCTGAAAAAAAACCCCTCCTTATCTGATCTAAATCTTTCCTAAAATAAATCCTACTTCCACCAATCAACTAGTATTTATTAAATACCTACTATGTATCAGGTACTGGGCATTTAAGTACAAAGAATGCAATAATAATCCCTACTTGAAATGAACTATATTCTAACGGGGGAGACATCAAATGTTTGTGGAAATATTAACCAACTCAGACTACAGAGGCAGTAATAATAACAATTATGAAGATAAACCACGATTATATCAAGCATCCCCAAAGTCTTACTACCATTTTAAACGTCAACATTCTACATGGCCCTTTAAAGTCTACAAAGTATTTGCTTCATATTGACTATGTGAGATAGGTAGTATAAGCATTATTATCCCCACTGGAGCCTTTCCAGAAGTTAAAAGAGGTTAAATGACCGAGATTGTGCGTCATACATCTGGTAAGTATCTAATGTGAGATTTGAGCCAACTTCTCACCCTGAATTCTTATGGCAGTTATATAATATGTTTACCATTTGAGTGTTTAATTATTTACTATTTTATATCATTCACTACTGTTTCATGTATATTGTTCTTCTCTTCCTAACCCCCACTCTTTTTTTAATTGACTTGTTTATTTACTTTTAGTTTACAAGATTCAGTTTCAGATTTTCAATCACTTGAGTTTCAGATTTTCTCCCATCCCTTTCCCCCACCCCCACCATGATGGCGTACAATCATGTATAGGATCTGCAAACATTTTCACATTGTACAATAGTCTCTAACCCCCACTCTTTAAGTAAACCATAAGTGTCCTAAGCCCAGAGATTTCTTATGCAGGTTGTACCAAAAGTCTCA
>CM053596.1:224507429-224522789 GCA_028646575.1 Pseudocheirus occidentalis | reverse complement strand
TTGACTACAAAATGTTACTATGATGACTGTGAGAGTCAAGCCATAAACTTAGAAGAAGACAATAGTGTCAAAATGGCTACATGTGAAGCCTCAAAGAAAAATGTAATTTGATCTCAGGCCCAAAAAGAATTCCTGGAAGCACTTTAAAAAGATTTTAAAATGCAAATTACAGAAGCAGAAGAAAAAATAGGAAAGGAAATGAGAGTAATGCAAGAGAACCACAAAAAAGAGTCAATGACATAAGAAAAGATATACAAAAATTTACCAAATGAAAAAGAAGTACAAAAGCTCACTGAAGAAAATAATTCCTTAAAAATTAGAACTGAACAAGTGGAAGCTAATGATTCTATAAGACATCAAGATACTATAAAACAAAATTTAAAAAGTTTTTAAAAATAGAAGAAAATGTGCAATTTCTCACTGGAAAAACAACTGATCTAGAAGATAGATCCAGGAGAGATAATATAAAAATTATTGCATTACTTGAAAGCCATGGGAAAAAAGACCTGGACAATCTCTTCCAAGAAATAATCAAAGAAAATTGCCCTAATATATTAGAGGGTAAATAGAAATTGAAAGAATCCACTGATCACCACCTGAAAGAGATCCCCAAATGAAAATTCCCAGAGACATTATAGCTAAATTCCAGAGCTCACAGATCAAGGACAAAGTACTTGCAAGAAGCCAAAAAGAAGCAATTCAAATATCATGTAACTATAGTCAGGGTTACACAGGATATGGCAGCTTCCACACTAAAGAACCAGAGAGCTTGGAATATGATTTACTGGAAGGCAAAGAAGTTAGAATTACAACCAAGAATTACCTACCCAACAAAATTGAACATAATCTTTCAGGAGAAAAAATGGATATGTAATGAAATAGAAGACTTTCAAACATTCCTAATTAAAAGACCAGAACTGAATATAATATTTGACCTCCAAATAGAAGACTCAAGGGAAACATAATAAGGTAAAAAAAGAAACAAGAAAGGTTTATATTTCTATACGGCAAGATAATATTTGCAACACTAAGGAACTTCATTATTATAAGAGAAATTAGAAGGAGTATATTTATGTGTGTGTGTGTGTACACACACACACACACACACACACACACATATATATATATATATACACACACACACAAAGAGTGTGGATATAAGGTGACTTTGAAGGAATGATTCCCCCTACCAAAAAAAATAAAGGGGTGAGAAAGAAAACTGCACCGTAAGAGGGAGGGGAGAGATTGAATGGAGTAAATTATCCCACATGAAAAAGGCATGAAAATATCTCTTTCTATAGTGGAGGGGAAGATGAAAGGTGACAGACAAAGCTTAAACCTCACTCTCATCAAATTGGCTCAAAGTGTATCAAAATATACATACTCAGCTGGATATAGAAATAGATCCTACCCTTTAAGGAAGTAAAAAGGTATAGGGATAATAGAAGGGGAGGGGGAACTGATAAAAGGGAGGGTAGATTGGAGAAGGCAGTGATCAAAAACGTGGGGAGGGAAAGAGGAGGTAAGGGGGGGGTAAATGAGGGGAAAATGGTATAAAGGGAAATGCATACTTATCATAACTATAAATGTGAATGGGATGAACTCACCCATAAAATGGAAGCAGATAGCAGGAAGCAGATTAAAAAACCAGAATCCTATAATATGTCGTTTACAAGAAATACATTTGAAGCACACAGGGTAAAAGTAAGGAGTTGGAACAGAATCTATTATGCTTCACCTGAAGCGAAGAAAGCAGGGTTAGTAATCATGATCTCAGACAAAGCAAAAGCAAAAATAGATCTAATTAATGGAGAAAAGGAAGGAAGCTGTCTTGCTGAAAGGTACCATAGACAATTAAGTCATATCAATATTAAACATATAAGCACCAAATGGTATAGCATCTAAATTTTTGAAGGAGAAGTTGAATGAGTTACAGGAGGAAATAGATCATAAAACCATGCTAGTGGGGGATCTCAACTTTCCCCTCTTGGAACTAAACAAACTTAACTAAAAAATAAGAAAGAAGTTAAGGAGATGAACAAAATTCTGGAAAAGTTAGATATGATAGATCTCTGGAGAAAACTGAATGAGAATAGAAAGGAACATATCTTTTTCTCACCAATATATGGCACCTACACATAAACTGATACTGTATTAGGACACAAAAACCTCACAACCAAATGCAGAAAAGCAGAAATACTTAAAATGTTTAAAAAGAAAAAAAGACACAGACACATGCAGACTCAAGAGAAATAATAAGCATGACAGGATACTTATGGATGTTGCCTTGAGAGAGGCCTAGGCATCCATGAAGCCTCTACAGGGAAATGTACTCAGGAGCTGTTCCCAGGCACAAATACCAAGATACAACTTCAGTGTGTGCAGTATGTGTGTGTGTGTGTAAGGCAGAGAGAGAGAGAGAGAGAGAGAGAGAGAGAGAGAGAGAGAGAGAGAGAGGGAGGGAGGGCACCTTATTCAGACCAAGGGTGAAGTGGACTGGGTGTGGCAGAATAACACATACTGAGGACCAACTTGGACACATCCGTTTGCTGGTACCATGAACCCTTTGGAATGTATAGGTACAGAAGGAAGCATTACTTGATTCTTTCCAGAAAAAAGTAGAAAACATTTTCTATATTAAATAGAAACCTGTCCTATATCCAATGTCTTATTAGCCAGGGTACTTTCAGGGCAGGTGACTAAAGACTTCTTAGGAGATGCTAACCAGATACTACTGCTCCAAGTCTGAAGGACATAAAAAAATATTGAGAGATCCCCAAGGTAAACCCAGTCTTTTATGTCAAGGGTTAAGATCCACTTTAGTATAGGTTATACCTATATTCTGCTTAGTTGACATGTTTTCATATAATGAACATGTTCCCATCAAATTGTTCAGCAGAGTCACTGATAGTCCTTATTACTCAGAGGGAGCCCTGAGTCTCAGGCCCAAAATCAAAGGGCTATGCTTCAAACTACAGAGACTTTCTAAGTCTTGACTTTTTAGCCAGAAAGCTTTAATTCAGAAGACCTCCCCTAGCAACAGATCTCAGGAGAGGTTTATGCAGTAAAGAATACTGAAAGGGAAAGTCTTCAGAGCTCAGATTCATTTTACCTTCATTTTTTTTCTCCTCTGATGAAAATTCTTTCTTGAGAGGACTTACTTGTGTGTGTGTATGTGTGTGTGTGCCAAAAAATAAGTCTGTCTTTATTTCAATATAATTGAATTCAATATAATTCTATAAACATAGGAAGTTGATAAACAATGCTATATGCAACAGTGGAATAACTATATCAAACATAACTAATTGCAAATGTACAAATATGCATTGGGGCAGGGAGAGATTTGCTAGAAAAACTCATGCCCTGTGAATAGGGTTATTTACAATCAGGTAGGCTTCATGGAAGAGAAGAACTTTGAACTACATTTGGATCAGGGCAGGGGGGGGGGGGGAGTTGGTTCTACAGCAGTATGTTCCCCAGCCTTGAATACCTGCTGGAATGCATCATTGTTTGCAATGGTCTGAGTCATTCTGTGTTCTTATCTGTTTGGAACCGGTCAGGAGGACTTGGCTTCCAATTTGTAAGACAACTCTACTTTCTGAGTTAATGATTGTGATGTTGATTTTTATCAGGGACGAGTCTTTTCAGTTACAGAGTATTTACAGTTACTTTTGTCTCTTGCTTCTGGTACTTTGTTTATAATAATAATAATAATTACTATTATTATCATTATTAGATTATTATTGAGAAACCTCCAAGGTGAACCCAGTCTGTTATTGCTAAGGCTCAATACAAGTTATATATGTATTCTACATATTGATTGGTTTTCAGATAATGAACATGTACCCATTAAGCCACTGATGTGGTGATTCAGTACAAAGAACACTGGGTTGGAATCCCTACTAGGATGGAATTTCAGCTCTACCACCTTGGGCAGGTCCCTTGAATTCTGTGGGCCTCAATTTCCTAGCTTGCAGAATAAGGGAGCTTAGGTAAATGATTTCTATGGCCCTTGCCAAGCCTAAATCCTATGATTCTCTGATTCTGTACTCTATGTCTGCCTTCAGAATGACTCTTAGACCCTTAAAGTGAAATGCAGCCTAATGTTTGCCAATCTTCAAGTTTCCTCTGATTCATTTTATCCACTTTCCCTTTTGAATTGTGGTTAATTTACTATAGTTTTCTGTCAGGGGTTGCTGATGTGGTTTTACTACCAAGGGGCAAGTGAGTCAGGATAAGTTGTAGGATGAGGTGGTCAAAAGGTTACATACATCCCCTCTATGGGGCTGGTATATTTGACTGGTCTTTTCTCTAGGTTGCCTTTCCTAAGTCTGAATTCCCCAGCTGACTGCATTGTTCTGTATCTGATCAACACTTCTGAGAAATACAGCAGTGAAATGCCCTCAGAGAACTTTGGTCCTGGGCTGTCCATGAACCATGAATAACATTATTCATTCATTAGCTAATCATTAATTAAGGTTTTATAGCAACTTGCTGCTTAAAGAACTCAGGAACTCCAGACTGCTTATTCATTTTCTAATTCCATTTTTGCAAAAGTTAGGAAAGAGAAAATAAGGGGGTCAGGGAAGGCATAGAATCAGGAGTTGAGAGCTCCTCAGTTAAAAAAAAAACCCCAACAATATACATCCAAAGTACAAGAGGAAACACATGACACAAAGTGTTAGAAACTAGCAGTCATTAGTATGTCTGCAGATAGAATTTTGTTTTACTGTTCTGTTCCCAGAGCTCTAGTTTCATCAGAAAGCATCATTTCTCTGGACTTATGGCAATATTTTTAGCCTATACTAGTCACAAAGTTGACCTTTAGGCACTGATAGAAAAGGTGAGTACCTAGACGGGATAATTTGGGGGATGCTACAAAAGCCCCCAGTCCAAAAATCTTTTTTTAAAAAAGATATTACTTTATTTACCAATTGAGATTCACTTGTTTGAATTTTTAAGGCTTTTTGATATTTAATTGGAATCTCATGACAGGGTATCATTACCTCAGAGACTACATCACGGACCAAAGGGTATAATCAGGAATTTACAACAGTCCCTAACTTTGTAATATAAAGTCCCAATCAGCCAAATCCTTGGTGTCCTTTGTGCCCCAGGTAGCTCACCACAAATCATGGCCTTACACAAAAAACTTCCTCAGAGACATAACATAGATATAGACCCACAGAAAAAGTCACCCAAGAACTCCTTCCTTCCCTTCCTCTGTTTCTTCCTCTTCATTTCTCCTTCTCTTCCTCTGTCCCCAACAACATACATTGATTAACACAGTCTTGGACATATCAGTGGGCACTATGCATGTACTTATTATACCTGTTGGATTGAAGTGTGGAGCTATTAATGCTGATCTGTAACAATACTCCCTACCAGTCCCAACTCTGGGGCAAAAAATAAAGTGTGGAAATGGAATGTGTTTACTTTAGTATCTCTTTGACTTATGAATGTGTGTCTACACTGCTTCTTGTCTTAGATTGTAAACCCTTTAGAGAATCAGGACTATGAAGTTCTGAAGCCTTCCACAGCACTGATACTTAAACAGTAAAATACTTAAGACTTTTCCACGTTGATGACCATTGGCTACCTCATCACCGGCTCAGTCATGAACTTCGTGATGTCAGAGGACTGTGTCTAATCTTTAATATATACCTTAAGTGCCCAGAATGGAGAACATTGGGCCTATTATTTGTGGATTCCAACACACTTTAAAAAGCTACAAAGATAGAATGAAAAATAGTCCCTGCCCTCAAGGTGCTTACATTCTACCACAGGCTTGAATCAGTGTATTAAACACAGTCCCTTTGCAACTGACACGCCAAGCTCTCTCTATAGACCTGGTTCTGTTACTTCTCTACTCAAAACATTTTAGTTTCTCTCTTTTGCTGAGTAAAATGTAAATGTTTGGCATTCAAGACCCTTGGTAATCTGATACTACCCTATCTGTTCAACTTTATTGCTTCTTTTCTGTCTCGATAGCTTCTGCACTCCAGAAAAATTAGGTTTTCCCCCCACATGTCCTGTGCTTCCTCACCTCCCTGAGTTTGTTTATGCTGTTCTCTATGCCTGGAATGCCCTTCCTCCTCTTCATCTGATTGCTGCTAACCTTTTAGTACTCAGTTCAAATGCTATCTTCTCCATGAAGCTTTCCCTAATCCCTTTGGTCAATAATGACCTTTTCCCTCCACCAACTTCTCACATAGTATTTTGGTTTTACACCTAATATATTTGTTATATATTATTTTTATTAGAATTATTTCCCTTTTGGAGGTATTTTCATGCCCTCTAATGTATCCATTTCTAAGTAGGGATAAGAATAGGGGATAAAACCTAAATAAAACAATTTAGGTGGCTGGGAGTCACTCTGATAGAAACTGGGAAGAAGTTGGGAAGAAGATTGAAACTACTGATTAAAATGAATTTTAGGAATTAAGTGTGAATGTCAATTACCCAACTTCTCCCTTACTCCTCCACAGCAGATTAGACTATCAACTACTTGTGAGTAGAAAGAAGTTTCTTTTTTTTATATTTATTTCTCAAAAGCGGCTTAATAAATGCTTGTTGCACCTTTCTCTCTTCTTCTTCCCTGTCCCAGCTGCTGTAATTTCTGCCTCGTCCCCTTTTGATTTTGGCTCGGTAATAATAGTTTTTGTGACTGAGAGGGAATAAAAGAGGACATTTTAGCCAAACCAGAAGAGCAGGGCCTGAAGGAGTTCATGCCATGGGATTGTGCAACAGAGACACATCCAGCCCTTGGCTCCTATCCCATCCCATGTACAGGAGTTAACTCTGCTTACTCCCTCGACAGAGGTCTGAGAAAAGCAACATTAACGATTGCAATCTTCCAGTGAACCATTGCCAAGAGCTTGCCTTTCCCTGGGATGGCTGAGGAGGGAGCCTGTGTGTCCACTGCATTGGTTGATCTTTAGTTTTCAGTCTGCTGGCAATAAAATCTCCTTTCACCCGTCTCTGACTCACTCCTGTGAGTCAGCCCCTCCTGACTTGCCTTTGGTCCTTCTCTGTCCGTCTGGAACCCATTTACAAAAGACCAAAAAAAAATGTTTCCCTAATATGGAGTACCTTACAAAGCGGCATCTCCACACGTAGTTGATGGAGACATCTGGGCTATGATGGGCACGATCGTGTCTGTCTATAAGCTGGGATGCTATAGAATGAAATGGCTGAGTGTTTGCACTAGTCAGACTTGGACTGTGAATAAAACCCCAGAATCCTCATGAGGACACCAGGCCCTGGTGTAGTTGTTTCTGCTTTTCAGCATACGGAAGCAGCAAAGAATAGCAGCAAAACCATGAGGCTGGTCATCAGGAAACCTGGTAGTACCAATTGTGCTATAACATTGGCTAAGTTCCTTACTCTCTCAGGGCCTCAGTTTCCTCATCTGTAAAATGAGAAGGTTAAACTATAGGATTTCTGAAGTCTAAGTGAAATTCTCTTCATCATAAAAATCAAATGATAACTAGGAAATAGACAAATAGGCTGGCGACACATGTATTTTTTATGCATTGATGTATTTATTCCTTTGTACTTCCCAGGAGAGCTGTAAAAAAAAAAAAAGAAAAGAAAAGAATGGATGTAAATTGGAGGGAGCAGAGGGAAGGTATATTTTAGACCTATAATTTCACTGGCATAGAGAACTCCTGGTGAAGGAACTCCCTCTAATTCAGATAGGCAATTGTTCTGCAACACACACACACACACACACACACAAACACACATATTTATTTTAGAGAGTTGTTTGGGGCATTCGAAGTTCAGTAACTTACCCATGGTCATGGGCTACTATATGTCAGAGGCAGGACTTGAATCCAGGTTTTCCTGACTCTAAGGGCAACTTGCTGTCCATCATATCATATTTCCTCTTAATGGGTGCGCTATATTTTATACACTGTAAAGCACCATATTGTTATCAGGAATTATTGCATAGTCCAAACTCCTTACCTTGACTTTCAAGATCTCCTAGACATTTTGATCTCAACCTACATTTTCAAGCTCATTCCCCTCATTCTCCTACACAAATTCTCTGTTCCCACCAAAGGCAGTTTTATTCATTGTTTGCTTTGTCACAAGCTTATGCCATTTTTTGAGCAGTTAGATGATTCAATGGATAGAGCTCTGGGCTTGGAATCAGGAAGACTTGAGTTCAAATGTGGACAGTAGTTGTGTAACTCTGGGCAAGTCACTTAACCCTGTTTGCCACAGTTTCCTTATCTGTAAATTGAACTGGAGAAGAAAATGATAAACCATTCCATGATCTTTGCCAAAAAAAAACCCCAAATGGGGTCACAAAGATTTGGACATAACTGAACAACAACATGGCATTTTTCCCTGCCTAGAATGCCCTCTCACTTTTCTTCACCTTTTTGGAGTCCTACTTATCCTTTAACACATAGCTCAAGTTACACCCCCTTCCTGTGGAGGCTTCTCTAGCACTCCACACCTAGAGTTCTTGCCTTCCTCTGAGTTCTTGGGGTACTTACCATCTGTGCCAATCATCTGAACACCTTTGCCACCTTACATTACTACTTTTATTTTTCTGTGCATGTCTTCTTCCCACAATTAGACTGTAAACTCCTTTCAGGGCCTGTGTGTTTTATTATGTTCCCAAAATATTTATTATATAAGATTCTCTTTTGATATTTTAACACAACACAGAGGTGACTCTCGGGTCTTTAAGGCTATGCCAGGAGAATTAAATTTCTGACAGGTCCTGTCAAAAGGGAAAAGCTCCAAATAGAGGACCTCATGAAGGCTCCTATGTTTGTCCCAGAAAGATTAACCTATTTAATTCAGAGAGGTTCATCTCCGTATCACCCACAGCCCGGGTTCCATTCTAGCCTAACCTAATCCCAAAGAAAAGAGTAAGGCCTTTCCTGCATTATCTTGTTCATTATTCCCCCCCCCCCCATAATTCTAGTGTGAGCCTCTTAAACAAAACTGAGGTTTGGGTCTTGTCTACTGGTTCCCCTAAAAGAACAGACAAAGCCTCTTCTTGATAATCGATGTACAAAACAGATTTCAGGTAGGGATGTTTACTTAATACTTCCACCACAAATGAAATGTCTAAAACACAAATGGCCCATAAGCAGTCATTAACAAATATTTAAAACAAAAAACAATAACCCATCACCATATTTTCTGCCAAGAGGTAAAAGTAACTTTGTTGGGCTACTGCACAAAGATTTCATATTCTCTTTAGATCTGGACCATGCAAGTAACTCACAATACTCAGATCTGCTTGACCAGCCAGGCATGGCTCTTTAGTCCCATTTATCTGCAGAAATATCCTAGCACTCTTGCCCTTCTCTTTAGAGAAGCTGTTTCAGAAATCGCCTCATGCTGTGTAACCAGCTCCTCCCCCGCTTGCTGAAAGTCCAAAGGAGGCTGCCTCAGTCCCAAGTTACACCCTCAAATGAGGAAGGAACTTTTCACGGTCCTTTATACAGCTTACTGAGAAGACTACTTCATCCTGGCTTAGTAGCCAATAACTTAGACAGGGACGGGGTAACATGAGTATCAACCATGCCTTACCTGTACTTGAACAAGGGGTCTGAGCATGTGTTTGTCTGTTAAGAAGGCAGAGCTCATGTTAGGCCCAATCAGGCACATAATGACCAGAATATTATTCACTAGGTAATGTATTTTTATTGGAAAGCAATTCCTGCAACTGTCTACCAAGGATAAAAAGCTGCTCTTCTGGAAGTTGTATCACTAAGAGGGCATTCTGGCACAGGGAACAGAGCATTAACTCTGGAATCAATGGGCCTGGGTTCAAATATTGTTTCTGATGCTTACTACCTTTGTGACCTTGGGCAAGTCACTTAATTTCAGCAGGCTTCAGATTCCTCATCTATAAGGAGGGGGTCAAGCTAGGTGACCTTTGTGGTCCCTTCCAACTTCAGAACTAGGATTCTAATAAATAATTAGCTAATTATACATTTTGTTCTCAGATAGTTTTCAAATGAAAATATTTTCCCTCCTCCACAGTCCTCTCTCTTTCATCCTTTCTTTCTTCTTTTCTTCCTTTCTTTTCCTATCTATCTACTGCCTACTTTTCTTAACATGAATTTTATAAGTGTTGGGGGCTCCCAATGAAGATCTCCCTCTTTCAGAATAGATTAACTCCTCTGCAACTTACCATCATGAAGTTTCATGAAGTACTGAGAGGTTAAGTGAATTCTCCAGAGTTACACAGCCAGGATGCAGCCAGGAAGGACTAGACCCTAGATCTTCCAGATTCTGGGGCCAGCTTGCTATCTACTATGCTGCCAAGCTACCTCTCCCAAAACCTACTTTCAAAGAACTAAGGCAAGGTGATATCAGAAGTTAAAGGCTTTGCATTCTGGGCATTCAATTCTAAATGTCTTAAGCATTTAAATAGATGTATAGATAGCACTTTCTCTGGGCTGCTTCCCCATCTTGGCACACTTGGGCTTGCAGAGTGGGTCCCTAGAGGCATGACTGCTATTTCCAAGTTCTAGGGTAACCTAGAGCATTTACTAAGATTGCATAGGAAGAACATTAGCTCCCCCCAAATTTCCCATAAGCCTGGAATGCACTCTCCCACAAATACACATGGCATCCATGGAAAAAGTAGATAGAAACTTAGAGCATAATGTTAGTGAGCACCGCAGCCAAGATAACTCACACCTCTAGTGCTACTGGGCCCCAGTAGCCTTTGTCTTCTCCCAAAATCCTCTCCATAGATCAACTCTCAAATGCCAGGACTAGTCCTCTTTTGAGTCCATGGTCAGATCTCTTCTTTGTTGCCAGGGATCACATTGTTTAAAACTGCTTCCTCTCTAGTCATGGCCTCTTTGTGTACATGTCTCTCTGGAAAGTGTAGTTCACTTGCTCTGCAGCCGACTCCTACCTAAATTCCTCATACTAAAGAGTTCTTGAATTTCTGAATGAGGTATTGCCTACTGGTCTCCATAGCTAGATGGTCAATAGTGGGAAGGAGAAAATAGGTGGAAAGTGAATCCTTTCAGGGGCTGGGTTCTTCCTCAGCTAGTGGTTCCTGCCTAGAGATGCTGAGTTTAGCTTTTTAAGGGATCATGAGTGACATGAGCGACATGACCAATTTTTATGTGGCTAATGGCATTGCCTCATCCAATTCAATCACAGAAATTTTTTCACATTTCATAGAGGAATACAAATTATGGACATATTTTTACAATCAACTTAACACCTCATTATCTGCCCCTTTATTTTCTGAGATTAAATACTTGGCTTCCTGGGTAAAAGGATTGGTCAGAAACAGATATCTATATCTATATCTACACTGGTGCGAGCACAAGCAAGGTGGAATTTTTGTTGTTTTTTTTTCTCATTGTTGGAGTTCAGTTTCCCAGGTTCAGGCTAAATTGTAAACATCTGAAGGATTAATCTCCTTGGAAGCCTAGTAATTCACGGCTGCGCTCAGTCAAGTAGTTTTCTGTGCCTTCTGACTCTGAGCCAATAAGGGGCTCAGTCTGGGAAGTTGGTATTTTGCTTTGGGGATTTGTTTATGAGAAGGATCTTTTGATTTCCTGATCAAGACTCTGAGTAGTCATATGTTCAGAGCCTCCCGACTGCTTAGATGTTTGTGCTCCCTCAATCTAGTGATGTACGTAAAATGTATAGCAATACTGCTATACTCAGACAGCTAGAGCTCTGTCTGTTGGTCTCTGTGTTAATTTCTCTGCTTGTATCTTCTATACTCATTACTTTTTCTGTAATTAAAGTAGGATTGTTAGCCCCTTAAAATTTGCTTTCCTTTAAGAAAAGCAGATCAAAGAACCTGTGCTAGCAGGCCATCCTGGGTATTCTAGGGTGCTTACTATTACAATTACCATACACACACACACACACACACACACACATGTATCACAGAACTAAATACCTTTAGAAATCACAGTCCTGTAAGGAACCACCAAAGAGGCAACAAGGTATAGCACTTTGGCAACCCAATGCAAGTTCTGTGGATCTAAGATCTAATCCTCGCTGTTATGATCCCTTGGAATTTGGTCTGATTTTGGGAAAGCTACTTTACAGTATTGGCAACCTTCTCACCTGTCACAGATGGGACTAGCAATACCAGTTTGACTTGTTAGACTATTATGTATAAGAACAACTGTAAGCTTATGCTTTTACTTGCATGTAATCTCCAAAAAGAAGCTTAACATCCATATCAGAGTCCTATGAGAATAGCATATTCCATTCAATTTTCTGAGTACTATTTAATTTTTTTCTTTTTTACCTTGGTAACTAAAACACTAAAAGTAGGATAATCCCATAATCTCCCTTGTAATGTTTGGCTCAGCCTAATGCTTCCCCAAATGAGTAAGAAACAGGTTACTAGCAGAACTGACCCAGACAAAACTCTGGAGTTAGAGAAGTTCATAGTTATCAAAATAAGTCTTCCTGATATCCATACACTGGACCTCCAGAATCCAAGCCTGAATCCCTGGAAAGATTAATAAATTAATGTAAACTAGCCCACCTAACTTGCAATACCTACTGTTGAACCTAGCTCCCTCTTGGCCACAAGTCCCCTCTGTGCAACGACTTCCACTATTAGAATTTAAGCAACTTGAGGACAGGGACTATTTTTATATTAGCATCCCTAGTGCTTTTTCATGTATGCATGCATGCATTCTCTATCTTAATCTTTCTTCATTCTCTCCAGCTCTAACTCCCCACTTCGAAAGGATTCCACTATCACCTTGCTCTTTTCCCTTTATCCCCTAAAGCTATTTCTCAGATGTTTACTCATGCTAAAATATGAAAACATACTGAAAAAATAATGAGAGCAGTACAAATTAATATAGAAGTTTCTATTTTAATAGAGGTTACCGTCTTAAGCTGAAAAGATAAAACAGTAACCCATGGAGTTTCAGTCTTCTGGGGGAAAAAAAATGCATGGGACAAAATTTTAGATCACAACTCTGGAGCTAAAATGGACTTTGCAGATAATCTAGTCAATTATCTCATTTTTAAAATGAAGAAGCTATGTCCCATCTGTCTTAAATTACATATAGGTAGTGGTATACCCTGGCCTACTATACAAGTGGGGAGAAAAATGCATGGGACTGCTAAGCAATCATGCTTTATGTGTGTATACTTAAGCCATGTATTCTCAAAGAAGTATAGTAATAGGGCAGGTTCCCCAATGAATGAGTAATGATGTTTGCTGTCTAGTATAACGGCTTCCCTATGGAAAAGCAAAACCTTTTTGCCCCTCAGCAGTCATGTTACTTGGATGCAAGCTGCCTGTGGCTTCTGGATTCAGTGGGAGGGGGAAGAAAAGGTGTTGTGTTTGGTTTTTTTTTCCAACAGTCAGACATATTTTAGATAGAATCAAGAATAGTCTGGTACTTAAACAATGCATTGGGCCACTGTCCAAGGCATGGGTGACTGGAACCAATAATATTTTTACACAAAGAAAATATTAACTTGCCTTTGAAATAGAATTATAATTTACTGAACATCAATAGCACATGGAATAATCAGTCTTGCCTTACAGACCTAGGCCTTTCACCTATTGTATGACCAAGGAAGGCCCAATACTGCTATAATTACTGGGAATCCTTTACTTCAAACAAGCAAGCATTTTTTTCTCCTTAAAGCTAAGTGTCCTAAGTAATATTATGATTGTTGCTGACATCTGGGGTGACCTTAATTTTGGTTAGTGGATGTTCACAGATATTGTTATCCATTAACCACCTGTTCTTCAAAGAATATTTCAAGGAAATTAAACTTTTGAGTATATTGCCAACTTCCAGGAATTATTACATACTTCATCACCTTAGTCCTCGGACAAACTGTCTTAGGACTTTTGATGTTAACATTTTAAACTGTGGTTTAAGGAATGATATTAATTAATAATATTAAGGAATGAGTTTTGGGTCATGGCAATGGAAACTGACCATATCTGTCTCCTCCCTTTTAGAATGGGCATTTATGAAGATTTAAAAAAATCAATGCCACTCAATAAATCAGTAAGTGTGATGGGCCAAGGCAGGGAACCCTGCCATCCTGCATCAGGGCTGAGAGAATGTGGGGGCTCTGCTATCATCCAGCAGGGTTGAGAGAGTTATCCACCCAGAGGCTGTGAGAGAGGATGAGTTAAAAGAGAGACGGGGGCTCAAAGGATGGTGAAAAATAGAGTTCCCTTCATTGTCTTAAGTGCAGGCCTTTTATAGGACACTTCCTACTGGCATTCCCCTGTGGACAGTGCATACTAGAGTGATCTTAGGCCAGGAGTGAAAACACCACATTTATCTTAAGGATCCAATCCTCATAACTGTGTGCTAGAACTCTTCCCTGGGGGATGGGGAAGCGATCCAGGCCTGGCAACAAGCCCTTTACCTGAGGGGGCTTATTCAGCCATGAGGGTCAGAGTCTCACCAGCCTGTGGTTCTCAACAAGTAAGCATGTATCAGCACTGGCTGTGTGCTCACAGACATCACTGATTCACAGACATCATCAACTCCAGCCCTTTCATTTTACAAATGAGGAAACTGAGGCCCAGAGAGGTTAAGTGACTTGCCAAAGGTCAAATAAATATTAAGCTTCAGAAGTAGGATTTGAACTCAGGTTCTCTGGCTCTACAGTCACTGTTATTTGCACTATACTACCCTGATTCACTGTGTACTATTGAAAACATGGAAGAAATATACTCCAATGGATAGGTGATCTCACTACCATGGTGTTCCTTCCAGCAATTTGGACCACAACCCATCCATGCCTATGTATCCATGTTGTACACATGCTGTCATAAATTTGCTAAACAGCATCAACCCAATACGCTAAAGACCTTGTAAGACCATGCACCAGCAGATTCCCAAAAGAATGCTATTGTGAACAGCTTTTAAGGTTTGGGTTACACAGTGAATACTCTGTTTATTCCATTATAAATCAAGGCAAGGGGGGCAGAGCCAAGATGGTGGCATAGAAGCATCAAAGTTCTGCAGCTCCCACACAGCAACCCTAAATATCCATAAAATTTGACTCTAAACAATCCCTAGGGCTCCCAAACTCACAAAAATACAGAAAACACATCTCTTGCTGAAGGCAGCTGGGCAGGAGGGGCTCATCGTGGAAGGCTGGAAGCCAAGGCCAGCCCAGCCCAAAACCAAAACCGAGGCCAGGCCCCAGGGCACTCAGTAGGAGCCGAGCCTCCCAAGCCACAGCCTGAGTCTACCCTGGGGAGCACCAGGGAGCAGATCTACAGCACGTGGAGCAATCTCTACATCTATCAAGTCAGTAACAATAAGGATTAGAGAAAGGTCAGTGCAAGCAAAGCTTTCAAGCTAATTTGGGGGTTGGAAAAGCAGTTTGGCCAAT
>CM053596.1:224486792-224506929 GCA_028646575.1 Pseudocheirus occidentalis | reverse complement strand
TGGTGGCATACAATCATGTATAGGATCTGCAAACTCCTTCACATTGTACAATTGTCTGGTTGTATAGGAGTTATATCCAATGGAGTGAACAATGAGAAAAGAGAAACAAAAGCCGAACATCGAAAAGAATGATCATGCTCTTTATATTTAAATCATGTACCCATTTGAGTTTAGCTTGGTATATAGTGTGAGATGTTGGTCTATGCCTAGTTTCTGCTAGTCTAAATTTCTAATTTTCCCTATAGATTTTGTCAAATAGTGAATTCCTGCCTTCCAACAGCTGGGCTCTTTGGATTTATCAAACACTAAGTTACTATCCTCATTTGCTTCTGTATATTGTGTACCTGATCTGTTCCACTGATCACCCACTCTATTTCTTACCTAGTACCAAACTGTTTTGACTATTCCAGCTACCATGAGAGCTGAAGAATGTAAAAAGACCTACAGGAAAGCTTCTAAGGTATTGGACATAGCCTCTCTAGAGAATCTATGGAGAATGTGGACAGAAACCATACCAGGTGAGAAGGAATGAATGACTTGCATTCCACACTGAAGTGAGTGTCTCCGTCAATGATACTGTGCTCCACTGAAGTAAAACGTTCACTTGTCAAAATCTAGTCATGAATCCAATCCCATCAAGGCCCAGTAAATGCAATACTGATCCTGTATTTGCCTCCTTACATTCAAATTCCAAAGTCATTTTGTTTATGTATATTTCTTGATAGTTAAACAAGAGATTCCTTTCTAATTCTTCCAGAACAGGCCTAAGTATTTTGGATTCCAGCAAACAATAGAGTAAAACTGCTTCCTTTTGCTGGGTGGAGGAAAGTATGAGTTGGAGAACAGTTTTATAGTTCAGAAAAAGTTGGACACCATAGTAGACTGGTTCATGTATAAACAGAAAAGCTCAGTGAGGATTCTTAACCTGTGGTCTGTGTGAAGTGTCCATGGATAGATGTTAGAGAACCTATCAACTTGAATGGAGAAAAAAATTGCATCTTTATTTTCATTGATGTTTAATAGAAATGAGCATTTCCTTCAATGATTTAAAAATAATAGTCTGAAAAGTACATAGACTTCACCAGTCTGCCAAAAGAATGGATCTTGAATACAAAAAAAGTAAAGAATCCCTCTTCTAGACCAAAGGTAGGAAAGAAGAGAAGACTGAATTTTCAGAGTCAGTCTAGAAGGATCATAGGATCATACATTTTTGAGTAAGGAGGGACCTTGGAATACTGTATCTAATTTCATTTTCCAGACAAGTAAATTGATTCCTAGAGAGGAAAAGGGGCTTGTCCAAAGTTGCACAGACAGGGAAACAGCAGAGTTGGGAGCATTGATAACTCAGCTCCTCTGGCTCAGATTCAGTGGTTTGTTTTTTCCCCTACCACATTGACCTGAGCTTGGATGCTGATTTAGATTGTTGAATAGAAGTATCCAAGGCCTAAGGCTATCTTAGTTTGATAAAGCTAGAGATTCAAAGAAAGCGAAACAGAAAATTTTGAATCAAATTTCTATTCTATCTAGTTCAAATGGAGTTTATGGCCTTCTGAGGTGGTCACCATCTTCAGTAAGTTAGTTTTTCTTGTTTTTAAGATGACTACTGTCAGTGAGAGCAACCCAAAGGAGAGATAAAGGAGAGAGCTATGTTCCTTCCTTCTTGGTAGAATGAGCAATGGATAGTAGTTAATCTATGGGGGCAGGGTTGGAAGATAGGACCAGGAGAACCAGTGTAGCTGCTTACCACACCTCAAAGATCCTGACAAATTGGGTGGTGACAAGGTACTTGTTGGGCCACCATAATCTTTCCCAATATAGACCATGGAACAAACCCAGCATTTGTGAATTATTTTGCTTTCTTTCTCTTCAGAAAGTAGAATTTATAACCTTCTCATACAAATTTCACCTGTTTGTTTATTTGTTCCTTTGGTAAATGTCAGAAATACAGTGCTATATCACTGGATAGAGAAGGCGATAGACACCACCAGCCTTCATGGTGAAATAACGAATGTAGTAGTAATAGAGCCTGTTCAGTGTTCTATAGGGATTTGGGGATGTAGAGGGGGAACAGCTGCCTGGATAACTAAGAAGTAAGAGGAACAGGTCAAATTCAGTATAGCTGAGTACAAGAGAAATGTAGACCTAGTTTAGCTGTTGGAAGAAGCCATTAAAATTGTTGTTTGTCCTTCATTTTTTTTTATTTTTAAATGTCCTTTTTTAACTTGATGTGGTTTCAAATATTACAATGCTTAAAATACTACAAATTGTGATAAAAATACTTTTTACCCAGAATAGTAAAATAAAAGATTTTTGTTATCAGAATTTTAATAGCGGGTAGTGTAGGTAGAGCATACATACTGAAAATTTCCTTCTTTCACAGGATAATTCAATTTTGTACTCTGTCAGATTGATTCTTGACTTGAAGGACTCCAGAATCCCTCAGTTTAGTAAAATCTTTATTTTTGAAGAGGACTAGTAACATCACAGGTGATGTCTTAATGTGTGCATGGATTGGATTTAAATGAGGCAAAGTTGCACAGTCACCAGCCTCACTCTCCTAGAGTCATTGAAGTCCATGGGCAAGACAGAATTCACGAGGACTGGTGATGGTCTGGGATGCAGTGGATGACCTTGGCACATCTTTGCCAAGCTCTAAGCACTCCCCAGGACCCGCTTCAGTCACCTTCATAGCTGCTAGAACAAATTGTTCTCCCATTTGTCCACCCATTCTTTGGGCAAAGTCTTCCCGTGCTTGGAGTAAACATTCCTATAACTCACCAATGGCTTTGAAGTCTGTCAGTTACTTTCAACTTGGCTTAGCTGTCTGCAGAAACAGTTTACCAGCATGTGGCCACTATACATGCTGTATATTCTTGGAGCCATAGGTGAGAGTTGGTGTATGAGGTGGACACCAAAGATGAATAAGCAGCCCTGAAAAGGGCTTGGCAAGCCTTCAAACTAGAAGTATTAGTTCTCCTGAACATCCCATATGTCCAAATAATAACATAACATAACATATTGTAACACATAACGTAACACAACACAACATAGCGTAACATGATATGATATTTGTATGATATGATGTGATGTATGATATGATGTAATGTGATATGGTGTGATATGACATGATATAACACAGTATAACACAGTATAACATAACATAGTAGCACTAATAATGATTTGGCTGGCTAAAGTGACGTCAGGAGCTCTCTAATTGTCATGAACTAAAGATCATAACCCCGTGCTGCACATGCTGTTCTTAGAATATTCTCAGGTCAGGCAGTCAGTTCAATTAGCCAACATTTGTTTAGGCCTCACTCTGCGCTAGTCGCTTGTGGTCGTGCTAAGGACACAAAGAGGTAAAGATGCTGTCCTTGCCCTCAAGAAGATCACATAGCAATAGGCTTCACAGCATACAGATGTATACAGAGTAGGGGGAGGTAATCAAAGAGGGAAGACTCTGCTAGCAGAGGGAAGGCATTAGTAATGGAGGAAAGGGGGCCTGGTGGGAAGCATGGAAAGGCCTCTTGCAGAAGGGGAGAGTTGAGGTGAGTCTTGACAGGAGCTGCAGAAGCTAAGAGGTGGAGGTGAGGACAAGGATGTTCTAGGCCTGGGGCACATGCCAAAGGAATAAAGTTGGGAAATGGAGCGTCATGTGCCGGGAATAGCAAGTGGGTAGGTATAGCTGAATTATAGAATATACTAAGGGAAGTAAAGTCTAATAGAATTGGGAAGGTAGAATGAGCCCAGGTTGTAAAGAGTTTTAAGTGCTGGGGAATTATATTTGATCTTATGTGGCTATAAGAGTTTATTGTGCATTGGGGTAAGATATGGGGACAGGATGGTGAAGTGGTCAGTACTGTGCTTTAGGAACTCACTTTGGTAATTGAGTGGAGGGAGGCTAGGACTAGAGAGGAGTCAAGGAGACCAATATCAGGTTATTGTAATAGTGCAAGTGATGTGTATGCCTGTACTAGGGTGGGGACTGTGTGAGCAGAAAGGAGTGTACATATGTTGTAAGAGATGTTGTAAAGGGAGAAATAATAAGATTTGACAAGAGAATGGCTGTGTGGGAAGAACTCAAGTGAGTAGCTGAGGTTGACCCTGTGGTTGTGAACCTGAGTTATTTATTGGGAAGATAATAACGATAGGAAAACTGGGAAAAGGAACGGGATTAGAGGGAAAATAACAAGTTCTGTTTCAGACACACTGAATTTAAGTGCCCATTGGACATTTGAAATGTTTAAACATCTCAATTTGAGATGTTTAAAAGGCAGATGAAAGACTGGACTTAGGAAAGAGATTAGGGCTGAATAAACAGATCTAGGAACCATCTACATAGAGATGAGGTTGGAACTCACAGGAGCTGATGAGATCACTATGCTGAGAGAGTATAGATGGAGAAGAAGACCCAGTACAGAGCCTCAGGGGACACCTCAGGCTAATGGTGATGCTACAGATGAAGATGTAGGGAACTGAGAAGGAGCAGGAAGCCAGGTAGGGAGAGAACCAGGAAAGAACTTAAGAGGGGAAGGAGTGTCCAGGAGAACAAAACCAATAAATTATATAGGAACCAGACTACTCATGCTCACAGACATATTATCTGGACATAACATTGATCCATAAAATCTTAAGAACAACCCCAAATTCTCATGGCCTACAAATTAACTGGAATGGAAAGTATGGATACCTCATGGAGGAGATTGGAATAATGTGGGAACAGAATGAAGCATGTACCATCCCTGTGGCCCCTTCTACCGCTAGAATTGGTATCAAAGGTGCTGTCAGTGAGTTTACCATTTCCATCCTAATCATTTTTATTCTATACAGTGAGCTGGAGGAGGAAATGGCAAACCATTCCAGTGTTTTTGCCAAGAAATGGCGTCCCAAAGAGTCAGACACAACTGAAAACAACTGAGCAGCGACAATAACAACAACTTTGTTCAATTGTTAATAACAGTTATTTTTCTTCGCCTGTTGAACAGGGCTAGAGAAGACATACAAAGTAATTGCAGCAGGTTAGTGACTTGTTCCACCATGCCTTCCATCTAAACCTAATCAGTCAATAACCAATCAATAAACATTTAGTAGACATCTGTTATGTGCCAGGCACTGTGTTTAGTGCTAAGCCCTTAGAAAAAGATGAAGAGAATGTTAGAACAGCTCTTACGTTGTAGTGCTTTAAGCTTTACAAAGCATCAAATGAGATTTTAGTAAAACGTTTAGCACAATGCCCAGCACATAGAAGGCCCTATATAATTGCACTTCCAGGCCCCCATGCCTATCAGAAATGGAGGCAGTTGGAGATTAAGTGACTTTCCGGGACGACTAGTAAGTGTCAGAGGCTGGTTCTGAATTCCTGATTCGTGGCCCAGAATGCTATCTGTTGTGCCACCTAGCTGCCTCCATCGGAAAGAACGTTTCTACGGCACTCCCAGGTTTACTAAGTGCATTTCTCCTAGCAGCCTTCTGAGGCGTGTAGTGGCATACTTGTCCATTTTATATCCTGCAAAAGTGTGCTCAAATTGTTAATTATTTCAACTAGTTTTTAGTCGACTCTAGGATTCCAGTGTATCATTACATCGTCTGCAAAAGTGATGGTTTTGCTTCCCATTGACTATTCTAATTCCTTCAATTTCTTTTTCTTCTCTTATTGCCATAGTTAACCTTTCTGGTAGAGTATTGAATAATAGTTGTGACAATGAAGTATGTCCATTTTTTGAGATACAACTTGGGAGAATTAACTAATTAACTAATGCTCAGGAGAAATTAAGTGATTTGTCTAGGATCATAGAGCTAACTAGTGGTAAAGTTAGAATTTGAACCAAAGTCTCTTCAGTTCAATTCAACAGATATTTGTAAAATGCCTAAATATGTGTAAGACACTGTGCTACTCTGCTAGGTTCTAGAGAGATAGGTAGATAGATACTAGGTATAATCTACATAAAAAGGACCAATCCAAATAGCATGGATTCAGCAATGTCAGTGTCCTTTTGTTTATCTGTGGAGAGGAAAACCTTAGTTCAACAGTGATGAGCAAATATTTGAGGTTATGGATTAACTAAGGCAGCTGAGGCTATCATGGCGACAAGGAGACGATACCTCCAGTCCTCCACTGCCCACATCTGTAAGTTCTCTCCAAATGATTTCTAGCCCTTTAAAGTAGGATATATGAAAAGCAAAACATGGAAAGGAAGGTGTCAGGAAAAAAGACAGGGAGGGAAAGCAAGAGAGTCAGAAAGTAAGAGAGTAGTACAGAAGTAAGCATGGCTTGAGAGGGAAGCTCGGTATTCTTGGGGCTGGGTCTGAGACCTGCCTGGATCAAGGAAGCCATTTAATTTTTGAAATGAAGGGGGCATGATTGGAAAATGAAATGAGGTTCGTAGAATGAACTGTACTAAGTGGGTAGTAGATTCTCCTATAGTAATGGGTGTTCTAAGGAAACATGTCACTAGTTTTGCTTTGTCATGGACTGTATTAGGATTTTTAACTCTTTTCCCACTGAGCATAGAAGGCCCAGAAGAAGCCCCAGGCACAAAGAAACTTGAGACCTAGGACTAGGACCCATGACTTCCTGGGCACAAGTATTCCTATGTAGGTAAATAGTTGGTGGTGGGAGGAGGACAGGGTAGGAGAGAGTTGGGTGGCTCCTTCCCTAAAAGGTACCGCTCTCTCTACAAATCTCACCATGTGGTCTTCCTTAAGTTTCCCCCTTTCTTTCCCCTTAGTTTTAAGTCAGATGAAATCAGGTTAAAGTGAATATAAAAAGCAGAACTGAAGGGGAAAAGAAGTCAGAAAAGGCAAAATGTTTCTATAGGGGTGTGCACAGCAATATGTGTGCATGTGTGCAATCCCACCTAACTCAATTTGCTCACCGCTGGGGTGAGGACAGGTCTGAATATTTTACATATATGAATCTCAGGTCTTTTGCAGGAGTTGGAAGCAAGAATTGAAAGATCTGCTTCAGTTGCTCCAGTGACTCTCTGAGTCACGGTCTGGTAGACCAGGAACCTTCAAAGAATTGGCTGAGGGCCATGAGCTCAGTGCCATATCTTAGGATCAGTTCTGCCACCCAGTTAACTAATTGTAATGTTTTGTCCTCTCGGGCTATGACCTCAGTGCCTCAGTGGCTTTTCTAGGTTGGACAGTTGAGAATGGAAAGGCATAGAGAGAGAAGGGAACTTTTCTAACTCCTTCCTTTTGCCAGGTGTGAGTTCTTTCAAAATGTGGCGACTTGTGAGCTTTTTGGTGTTTATGGCTTCCTGGTATTCACTCGGTGGACATGCCAACTCAGGTGAGGGGTGACAGATTCCCATCCCACAAACAGATACAGGTGTAAACATAGTTAGTAACTCAAATCCCTGAAATAGTGACAGGGATTTGATTATACTGTGATAATGAGGCTGATCATGACAGTGAGGAGTAATAATTACATTCCCTTGTATTTGTACCATGCTTCATGCTTCCAAATCAATTCCCAGAGTCAGAGTTGGAAAGGTCTTCAGCCTCTACCTGGACAAGAATCCACTCTCCATCCCTGAGGGGTGAGCATCTAACTTGTGTTGAAGACCCCCAGTGGTGGGGAATCCACTATCTTTTCTTCTGCTTCTCCTCTTTTCATATGAATGATTGTTGAGCACCTACTATGTGCCAGACATTATGAGGAGTACAGAGATGTACAAGACACCTTATATAGCTGTTTGTTACCACTTTCCTGGACGATTACAGTGGTCTCTTATAATTTTTTTTGGAGGGAGGAAAGCAAAGCAATTGGTATGAAGTGACTTACCCAAGGTCACACAGCTAATAAGTGTTAAGTGTCTGAGGTCAGATTTGAACTCAGGTCCTCCTGACTCCAGGGTTAGTGCTCACCAAGCCACCCCAAGTAGCCTCTTATCTTGATAGGTCATTTTGCCCCCACTCTCCCTGCCCCAACCCATCCATCAGGGTGCTGCCAGAATGGCCTTCTTTGTGCATAGATTTGATACACATCTTCAGTGGTTCCCAGTTGCCTAGCAAATAAAATTCAAATCCTTTAGCTCGGCATTAAAGACTCCCTTTAATTTGGCACCACATTACTTTTAAAAATAATTTAATATATTTTTCCAATTACATGTGAAAACAACTTTAACACTACAGATTTTGAGATCCAAATAAATTCTCTCCCATTGAGAAGGCAAGCAATTTGACACAGGTTGTACATGTGTGGTTATGCAAAGCATATTTCCACACTACAGAACTTTTCTAGTCTTATCTTATCTTACTCTTAACACTCCAGTCAAATGGAATAGTCTTTGTAGTTGAATTCTTCAACACTTCCACAAAGCCTTCTTTGATACAATAGTGACCTTGCCCCATAGACTTCACTAGGCAGGCTGCTTTGCAATTCTCTAGTGCACTTTTCAAGTGATGTTTTTGTTACTGTCTTAGCCCTCTTCTAAACCTGGGCTTCTTAAAATTTTTCCACTCTCAACCCCTTTTCACCTAAGAAATTTTTACATGACCCCAGGTATATAGGTATCAAATAAGTATACAAATCAAACTGATAATAAGTCATAAAGAAATTTATTTTAAAACAATTCTTTAGTATACATATAATTTTACCATTTATTAAAGATGATAGCAAATTTGCATACTAATGAGATGAATGTGCTTGTTTATTTTTACGTAAGGAATTAAATCTTGACAGAAAACTTGATACCACAGGAGGCAGAGCTTCCTTCTTCAACATTTTTCAGAGTTGATTGATAATTTGACTTCATAATCGTCAATGCTATGTTCAGAACCAAGGCTGCAGTCAAGTTGCTTGATGCAACCAAAGTGGGCAAGCGCAGCCAGAAGCACCTTAGGTTCATTACATGTTTGATTTTTTAATTAATTTTTGGTTGTTGCTTATTCAGAAACCTTTTACTGTCCCAAATTTTTCGCAACCTCCACTTTGGTTACCCATGGTTTAAGATGTGCTCTTCTAGACTGTGTGCATTCTGAGGGCAGAAACTGTGTCTTTTCTAAATATTTTGGTTTCCCCTACACCTAACACACAGCTCTATACAGAAAAGATGCTAAATAAATTTTAAGTGAATGTTGAATGTTGAAGCTATGAATAGAGTTTGCCATCTAATTAGGAAAATCAAATGTACATACTGGAAAGTTTTGGAGAGAGTTAGGAGACTAGCCTGACAGCTCTTCCTTCTGATCTCTCCTTTCGGGACAGACGAAAGAAATAAAAAGAACACCAGCTGCCAAAAGGGTAGATGAGAGTCCATCACAGGAAAGAGAAGAGGATTCTGAAAGGGAAGCCGGGAATGGGTTCCAGGTCAGGGAGTGGGGACCAAAGGAATTTCTGTAGACTTCACCATTTTGCTAATGCCAGTTGCAGGTGATCCTAACTGTGTGTCACCACCCACCCTCATGCTGACAGTCCTGCAGAGTGGTGGAAGCCCTTACTTCAGTGCCAGGATTCAAACGTTGGCTTACACAGCCTCTTCTCCTACTCATGCTATCCCTACTGCACCCACCCCTCCTGCTTTCTTCAGTGTTCTCCAGCAGCAAGAAAGCCAACCAAATCCTGAGGATTCAGAAGCGAGCTAATTCGTTCCTGGAAGAGATTAAACCCGGCAACCTGGAGCGGGAATGCAATGAGGAGATGTGTGACCTAGAAGAAGTCCAGGAGATTTTTACAACACGAGAAGAAGTAGTAAGTTGGTTTGGTGCCATATTGTCCAGCAGACGAACACTCGCTACAAGAGATCTGGGCCCAAGGAGGAATTAAGCTCAGAGTCATTCTGATGTCATTAGATGTCATTCTGAACCCAGCATAGGAGCTTTTTCCTATACAAAACCCTGTCCTGATTACTCCAGTTGTGAATTCTCTCGTTCCTTCTCCTCTTCTCCTTCTCCCAGGCAACTGGGAGGTGCAATAGATAAAATATCCAGCCTGGAGTCAAGAAGACCTGAGTTCAAATCCCTCCTCAGATATTTACTAGCTGTGTGACTCTGGGCAAGTCACCTTAGCTCTGTATGCCTCCATTTCCTCCTTTGTAAAACAGAGATAGGATCAAATAAAGTAATCATTGTGAAGTGCTTTGTGCAGTTCCTGGCATCTAGTAGGTGCTTAATAAATGTTAATTTGCTTCTCTTCTTCAAATTATACTTATTTTCTTCAAATTACTTTAAACTTATTTATTTGTGTACATACTGAATGCCCAGTAGAATATAAACTCCTTGAGGGCAACAACTTTCCTTGTTGCATTTTTTTTGCTTTGTTTGGGTTTTGTTTTTGCTTTGGTTTTGTTTTTGTATCTCCAGGGCCAAGCACATAGAGAGCATTTAATGTGTATGGTTGACTTGGAATCTTGGAGATGCCCTCTCTCCTCCTCCCTCCCTCTTCCTCTTGCTCTCCTTCTCTTTTTTTCTCCCTCCCCTTCTCTCTCTGTCTGTGTCTGTGTCTCTGTTTCTCTCTAACTTTTGCAGGAGGGAGATCTTTGTATCGAACTCTGCCATTCCCTCCTGCTCACTACACCCATTGTGGAAGAAATGAAGCCCTCCCTGCTCCTGGTAGACAAGGAACGGGGTCATTTGGCCACTAGAAGAATGCCGCTGGTGCATAATAAAGACAACAGTGCTCTACATTTGGATGATTCTTTTCTCCCAAAGGGAGCAAGTCCAGTCTCAGATGTAATTTTATTTTGTCATGGATGAGTTAGGACTTCTCACTCTAAAGAGATAGAAGATTGAGGCCCATTCAGATACAGAGGAAGCGGCTCTTCCAAGGTCATTCAATCAGTGTCAGCCTCAGGTCCCCACCACCTCCCACCCTTTACCAACAGAGGACTTCCACATCTAGGGACTGCTTAGGTCAGCTCCTAGGCCTGGAGAAAGTGCCCAAACATTCTCCTTTCTGATCTCTGGAGAAAAGAGAGGAGAGGAATGAGAAGGGAGAATCTTAAGGACAATTTGACTGGTCAGAAAGGAATGGAAGTGAAGGAGTTGATTGGGATCTTGGAAGAAGGATGAAAAGCATGGATGGTGTCAGAAGCACTTCCCTGTGGGAAGGAAAGGGAACAAGCGTTTATTAAGCACCTGCTGTGTGCCAGATCCTGCGCTAAGCACCTTACAAATATTATCTCATTTGATTCTAACAACAACGTTGGCAGATAGGTGCTGTTATTATAACCATTTTATAGCGGAGGAAATTGAGGCAAACCAAAGTGAAGTGACTTACCCAAGGTCACAAAACTAGTAAGTGTCTAAGGTTGGATTTGAACTTAGGTTTTCCTGACTGGAGACCTAACATACTGCCCACTGACCTAAGTAGCTGCCTTTGACTCATGGTAAGTTTATGGTGGTCCCTAGGACAAAGCCTAGACAGCAGGAGCTAGAATTTAAGCAGAAGGTGACACAAGCCACAAATGTCTCCTTCACATTTAATGGATGATTTTTTTTTACATTTTTCAGAATGGTAAAATTGAGGCCAAGGAGAACTTACTTGTCCTGTGGCACAGTATTGGCCATCCTGTGTTTATTCTTATTGACACAGCAGCATATTCCCCACTTCTGACATAGTCTGGGCCTCGAGGCAGATGAGCAAAACATTGCTGTTCTGGGAAGGAACCTGGACTGAAAGGCAGACAGGTTTGCCTACATTTGCTGCATTTGTATTGATCCCCTCACCCTCCACTAAAACTTGTGTTTTTTCCTTCACAGTTAGCTTTCTGGTCAAAGTATGTGGGTGAGTATCAAATTTTCTATTGTGACTTTTGCTATTCCATTGTAGGCCAACAGATAGTCTTTCACATTCATTTCTTCCAGGTGTGCCTGATTTTGTCTTTAATTTTTAAGAAAAATTAGGACAAACCACAATAGGCTTATTCTATCTGGATATGAGAAGTAGATTTCATGGCTTTTGGAGACCTGTTACTATCCTCAGAATAGTTGATTCTATGACTGTATCTGGCCCATTAAACCAAAGTTACAGATGAACACAGAGTATTCTTGGACCTAGAGGAGCCCAGCCCATTTTCCTATCCTTAAGGAAAACTACTTACTCCTTAGTCACATTCACACCATGTTTTAGATTGGCAAAAAGCTTTGACAACTGGACCTCTCTGGGGCATCTTTAAGAATTTGGGTATATACTCTCTCTCCAAACTGTGCCAAGCTTATGAGGATTATATCAAACACTAGGAAATTGGCCAGACCTGGGAGGATAAAGAAAAGACTGGCTGTTTTGTGAACAATCTGCTCCACTTCATTATTCTCCCAACTCCCAGCCTCTAAATATCTTCCAGATGGAGACCAGTGTGATCCCCATCCCTGCCACAACGGGACCTGTATTGACGGTATTGGTAGCTTTCAGTGCGTCTGCGAAAAAGGCTGGGAAGGACGCCTTTGTGGGCATGGTAACTCTCAGAAGCTTATTTTTGATTTCTCCCCTTGACCAGTGGCCCAGTGTGGTAGGTCACAGTAGCATTTACTCAGTAGAACTGGGAACCCCCAACAAGAAAAGGATTAGGGTTCTTTGTAGCAGGAATGACTCCAGTCCTTTTTTTACCCTAAGTGCTTCTACAATTAAGTTTCAGTTTTTTCTTAGGGACAATGACTCTTTCTAACTAAATCCCTGCCTGCCTTCCTCAGACATTTCAGAGAAGGGTGATTAGGATTTTTGGCAGTGGTAGTGTTTGAGTAGGAAGTCAGAGAACATGTTTGGGGTGAGGGGAGCACAATATGGAGAAAAGGGATGTAGGCAATGGGTTGAAACAAGGCCTGAAAGGGGGCAACAAACTTGACTGGGGCAGAGACTGTAAATTAGTGATGGAGATTGATAAGAGTGGCTAAATAGAATGTAAGCTTCTTGACGACAAGAACTATTTGTCTTGGTATCCCCAGTGATAACATAGTAGGTACTTTATAAATGTAGAGAAAGATCATGGGGTTTAGAGCTGGAAGGCACCTTATAAGTCATCTCATGAAACCCTCTCATTTCACAGATTAAACTGGGGCACAAGGAGGTGAGGGGAATTGTTTGAGGTCACACAGGTAGCAGATGATACGAGCGAGGATTCCAGCTCACGTCTCTGGCTCCAGATTCAACCCCTTTTCCTCCTGGTGCTTATTGAATTGAGAAGTAGGCTCTTTCCTTGGCTCACAGCCTTTCAGCTGGGATTCTTAACCTTTTCAGTGTCATGGATCCCTTAGATAGTCTGGTGAAGCCTATAGACCCCTTCTCAGACTACTATTTTAAAATAATTGAAGGAAATGCTCTATTTCAGTTAAAGGTGAAAGAAAATAAAGATATAATTTTCTGCCCGTCCAAGCTCACAGCCCCACTGAAATATGTTCATGGGAGGCTGTCAGTGGATCCCAGGCTAAAAACCTCTGCTTAGAGCTTGAAAGAAGCTCAGATGCCATCTCTTCCAACCCCCTCCCCCTTTACAGGTGAGGAAACTGATGCCCAAGAAGGGTGCAAAATTTACGCCCAAATCACACAGATAGCAAGCATCTGAAGTAGGATTTGAACTCAGATCCTCTGTCCCTCAGACCAGTATTCATTCTGCTATACGATGCTCATTGAATTAAACTGAGAATTAGATTCTTTCCTTGGCATAGGCTTTCCATGAGCTTCCTAGGAGGACCAGCCTTGGAAAGACATTTTTCCAGTTGTGTGAAGTTGTATTTATCAGTGTTGCCATCATCCATCTGTCAGTACACCCCCTCAGGAATAGTTCAGGAGTGAAGATTAGGGGTAAAAAGCGACTTTCTCTTTTCTTTTCTCCCCGGTAACCACTCTCATTTCTGAGTGTTTCAAAGCTCCAGACGCTGATTGAATAACTTCCAGCTCTCATTCCTGCCCCAGAGGTGAGCCACACAAATTGCTCCATAAACAATGGTGGCTGCGTTCACTACTGCACTGACGACCTCAAGAATCAGCAGCGCTATTGTAGCTGTGCACCTGGATACCAGGAGAGCAACAACCCTGAGGAGTGTGAGGCTATTGGTGAGTGAGGAGCCAGAAGTGAGGATGGGAAACCAGAGGGGGAATACAACAAAAGGGAAGACCAAAGCACAACTGAACCATGACAGGCGAATCATGGCCAGAACTAGTTACAATTTTTGGCTGCATCATCATATAAATAGGTCACTTCACTGAAGGCCAACCCAAGCAAATAAGAAGTCAGTGAAGTGTGTTTGCCTTTGGCCTTCTACTTCTCTTCTCCTCTGTTCTGGCCTACATCTTCCTTCCTATTCCTTCAGGAACTTATTCTTAACTGGCTGTCAAATAGTCCATGATAAGGTGACAGCCCATAATGACTTGAGGCAGGAATTCTTAACCTGGGGTTATTATCCCCATAAATAGATTAAAGAGGGTCCATGAATTTGAATGGGAAAACTGCACTAACCACTAGCTGAAACTTAACATTGCCTTCATTTATGAATTAGGCAACAAACATTTTTCTGAGGAGAGCATAGGCTTCACCAGAGTGCCAGAAGGGCAAAGGACCCCTGGATTAATGTGTTCACATCCCCTAGGAGCATCCTCGTGCTTGTTAAAGGACCCAGAAGTGAAAAGATAGGGGGAGAGTTCTAATAGTGGAATCTCAGGTATCACAAATAGGTAAGGGGCAGGGGAGAGAGACACATTTTGGCAGGGAGTTGAGCAGAGTCCACTATGCAGGTGGACTCTTACTTTGCTTGTCCTTAAAGCCAAGCCTGGTGGTGCCCACAAAGTGCCTTGGGTTCCCTGCTTCACAATAGGGGCTATGTGAATCTTCTTCCTCTTACCTACAAAAGATTGGAGTTTGGAATTGTCAAGTCTCAATGATCATAAAGGTTCAAATGAAAAATACATTTGTAAAGTGCTTAGCATGGTGCCTGGCACACATAGTAGGTGCTTAATAAACACTATGTGTTCCCTTCTTTCCCTCCCTTCTTTTGATAAAGGTGTCATGTCGTTATGATCTGATGTCAATGAGGCCAAGGTTGTGGGTTTGATTCTAATATGAGGTAGTTCATTCGGTCATTCAACAAATAGCTAGCTCCTTAGCCGCAGGTTGACCGACCCCTTCTTCTCTCCCACCTCCTACTCTGTACTTTCCCATCCCCATCCCCATCCCCACTCCTTAAAGAAAAATTCTCTCCTCCTTTCTTACTATCCCCTCTTTCTCCTTCCATCCTTTCTTCTTCCACATTGTCTCAATATAATCTTTCCCACCATCAACAAGATGTTCTGAGAAATGTACCCTGGGTGTCTCTCTACCAATTCAAAATTCCTTTGCTCTTTGAAATGCATAGCCTAGGTCACTTTCTCTATATCATGGATCTCAAGATCATGGATTTAGCTCTAGAAGGGACCTTCAAAGTCAACTAGTCCAACCACCTCCATTTCAGATGAGGAAGGGTAACAATGAAGACAATGACCATTATTATATGTCTTCCTCTGTGTACCTCATAGGGATATTTTGAGGGTCAGATGAGAAAATTGTACAAACCAAAAAGTTCCTAAGACTATGAGCTATAATAAACATTGTTACTATGACTACATCGGCTACTAAAATTAGCCATACCCTCTGAGAACTATAAGGGACCTAATGAAATCGTAAATTAAGATCCATGCTTCTGGGGAGGACCGCCTGTGAAATGAAAATAGACCAATTAAGTGTAACAGTGTCGGGGCTAGCAAGGGGGCACCGTGAATACAGCACCGGCCATGAAGTCAGGACCTGAGTTCAAATTTGACCCCAGACACTTGACACTCAACTAGCTGTGTGACCTTGGGCAAGTCACTTAAGCACAAGTTCAGTTAAGTGACTTGCCTTTCCCCCTCAAAAACAAACAAAAAAGAATAACAGCATCACAAAATTATAGAATTTCAGACTTGGAAGGGTACTCAATGTTCCTTTAGTCTAACCCCTACTTGGTAATTGTTCTTCCAGCCTCCTTCTTGAAGACTTCCAAAGAAGGGGAGCCCACTACCTTCCAAGGTGCCACTTTTGGGTTATTCTAATTCTAAGGAAGTTTTCCTGACATCAAACCTATAAAGGCTTCTTTGTAGCTTCCACTGTTGCTTCTGGTTCTGCCCTCTGGGGCCAAACAGAACAATCCAATTCTTTCCCCAAATGCTTCCCTTTAAATAATTGCATACAGTTGCTATGTTCCCTGAATCTTCTTTTCTCCAGGTTAGATGTACATAAGTCCTTCAATCAATTCTCATAGCACTTCTTTTGCTAGATATCCACTATCTCTTTAATGATTCATTTTATTGTAGCAATAAAAACAAGCTGCCATTGGGCCAGAAGAGGGAGATAAAACTGGGTCACACCCTATTATTTCCTACTCAGGGGTCTGTCTTCACTCTGGACCCCTACATGTGCATAGTCCTGATAGAGCCTAATCTCCAAAGATAGGAGCCATACTCTTTTGTTTTCTGGTTCTTTATGATGGTCCCCTCAAAATCCCAGGGAAAACCACTTAAACTTGTTTGGCTTATGTTTAGGCTCTCCCCAAAGGGAGAGTAGCAGTGTACTCAAAGTACATGTAAATTAGGTATAGGACAGCTATTTATTTCGTCTTCACAAAAGACATTTTTAATAAATATAAACCCCACAAATGCTCATTGGCTGAAACACTTAAATTATAGTAGTAACATCTATTAGTAACAAGCATTAGAATGTGAAGTAGGAACAGATAAATAGGCATTTTACATTTTACCTCAATTCTGCACTGTCTAACTAGCCCCCTCCAGGTCTATGGCTTCTTGTAAGCCCTTTAGGAGATGAGCTCATCTTCTTAATGTTAGTCATATTCTCTGATTCTGGAGCTGCTTTTGTTGCCAGTTAATTCTCATTGAACTCTGATCTCTTGAAATCACAAGGCTGACTATAAAGCTGGAAGTGTCCATCTCAGGATGATTACTTAATCACTCATACTCATGAAAGAAAGAAAAACATATAGAGGCTCAGGCTCAGTTCTCCCAACACTATTTTAGTCGCTGTATGTTTGCAGTTGGCCGTTTCTGCTGAGGTAGGGGGAAGAGTGACCTCTTCCATCTCCAACCCCGTCTCTCTCACAGACAGCCCAGGGAGAGCAATTTGCCACGCAGAAAAGTGAAAGGAAGAGAGAGGGCTAGAAGTTGTCTTTCCTTTTTAAAAGACTTCTAGGACAAAGGAAACAGGAATGGAATAGGAATTATGAATTACCCACCTTCTCTCTGCTCTCTCCAGGCTTTCTTTGGTGTCTCATCTAAGAAGGAACATCCCCTCCACTTAAGCACAATTACCTTTAAGACACATTCCTGCTCTTCTTGGGCCTCTGTAGGGGCTACTTTCCATGCTCTGCAGCTCTTCCTGCTTCTCTTAGCTAAATCCTTCCAAATTCCCCTTGAAAACTTGGTTCAAATCTTCACTCTTTCATGAAGCCTTCCCAGACCACTATAGCCACCACTGTTCTCCAGCTCTTAGCAGTCCTTGCCACATAATCTAGGTACTTTAGCCCAAGTACACAATCCAGGGACTTAATTATTCTCTAATTTTCATATATATTATGTGTTATGATTATAAATTCCTTAAGGTCCAGGACCATGATTAATCCAATATTCCCCACAGTCCCTAGCACAGAGGAAGGCATATAATAGCTTTTATTTTTTATTAACTAAGGAGCTTACTGTTGGCTGACCGATCTCTATAGAGAAATAGACACAGTCATAACATACTAGAATTGGAAAGGACTTTAGAGACACCCTAATCCAAATGAGGAAGTGGAGGATGTATTTTACCCAAGGTCACACAACTAGAGCCCTATCACCAGTAAATCTATAGGCAGAAGGTGACTTTGATAGATGGAAGGATCTTAGCCTGGCCAAATGTTTCTATAAAGGACTTTTTGTGGCAGAGTAGTTTGCCTATTTGATTTCTTGCTAACATTGTCCCCTCTTTATTTTTTTTTTAGCTAATTTTCCATGTGGGAAACCAAAGGTGAATTACCCGATGCCAGATTTTGAAGAAATGCAAATTCGAATCTTAGGGGGGAGGCCAGCCAACAAAGGTGACAGCCCATGGCAGGTAAGAAGGACCATATCTCCATTCAGGATTGTAACTACCTTTCATTTGTTCATTTATTCAAAAATTTCTCAAGTTTTCACTAGTACTACTACTACTACTACTACTACTACTACTACTACTACCACTATCACTACCACTACTACTACCACCACTACTACCACTACTACTACTACTACTACTACTACTACTACTACTACTACTACTACCACCACCACTACTACCACTACCACTACTACTACCACTACCACCACTACTACTACCACTACCACTACTACTACCACTACCACCATCACTACTACTACTACTATCACTACTACTACTACCACTACTACCACTACCACTACTACTACTACTACCACTACTACTACTACTACTACTACTACTACCACTACCACTACTACCACTTCTACCACTCCTACCACTACTATAACAATAGCTAGCATTTAATTGCACTTTAAAGTTTGTAAAGAACTTTACAACTATTATCCCAGTTTAAAAAATACCTAATTTTATCCTCACAACAACTGTGGGAGGCAAGTTCTACCATCCCCATTTTACAGCCCAGAAAAAAAAGCAAATTAGGTGGAATGACTTACCCAAGGTCATTTAGCTAGTAAGTATCTGAGGATGGATTTGAACTTATGTCTTCAGGTCCAGGCCTCAATCCACTACCCTACCTAGTACAGTACTATCTAATACCCTGTAAGGACAACATGAATAAAACAGTCTACGCCTGTGTGGATCTTACAGTACTAAGGCATAAAATAAGTACACAAGGTGGATACATATAGAGATAAGAATTATACAGAAAAATTGCTTCTGCCTGGTAACTTGATGCTCTTAGTTTAGAACATATTGAATTTATGGTAATATCCAGATAGAGATGTTTAGGAAGCATTTAGAAATTTGAGTCAAGTATGGAAAGAGGGGATTGATAAATCTCACCTCATCAGAGGTATTAATTAGCATCAATGACAGCCCCCAGAAATGGAGATGGAGCTATTGCAAGACCTATTAATATGAATAATAAACATACTGAAGAAGATGAAGGAATAAGTGAAATTAACAAAATTATCAAAGATAAAGTTCTTTAAAAGATGAAGATAAAATTATGGAATTTGACAAATTGGAAATATCTGAGTTGTACGTATGTAGTGTATATAAAACAATGGATTCACCGAGAAACAGAAATAATTTTTTCTAGAGGACAGAACAGACAACTTTCAAAACGATTCCTCTAGAAAAATGTTTGGAAGTTTTGGAAACAAAAGTAATGGATCGGGGGGGAGGGGGTGCATATAACAAAACTCAGAGTGACAACTTAAGTGTTAAATTATTAATGCCCCCTAAAAAGAAAGAGTATAAGAATATGTTCCAGGAATGTTTTTTTTAAAGGAACAGACAACATAGAAACTCACACTCAAAGGGGTCAGCTACATATTCAACCCACCTAAACACGTCATCATCAAGCTCCAAGATTATAAGGATAAGTAGATTGTTTTGTAAGCAACCAAGAAGAAAGACATCATGTGTCAAAGATGAGGAATAACAGAACTAGAATATAAAAAGCTAAAAATTAAGGCAAACTGAATTTCACCCCCAAATCAGTTACACAATGAAGCTGATCATATTCTTCAAAGATCCAGTGGCTTCACTTTTTCTCATCTGCAGATGAGTGGGTAAACTATCCCTAGCATTCTTCCCATCTCTGAATCCTATGAACTCTTTGTTTTAGGTGATACTGTTGGACTCCAAGTCAAAGTTAAAGTGTGGGGGTGTTCTTATTCATTCTTCCTGGGTACTGACTGCAGCCCACTGTGTGGAACATCCAAAATACCTTGTAGTAAGACTTGGTAAGGAAATCACACATGGCCTCTCTGCTTGTGGTGGTAAAGGCAGGTCTGGGGGAATGGGAGAGATTGGGGAATATTCCATCAGAATAGCTGATATTTAAGGGAGTATTCTAGGTTCTTTTTCACTTACTTCTAGGATTCTCCATGAATTTTTAGAAACGTCTATTTCCCTGTGACCCTGTGTCTCCAAAGTCAGATAACTGCTGAAGAGATAATCAGTCATTTTTT
>CM053596.1:224470543-224486292 GCA_028646575.1 Pseudocheirus occidentalis | reverse complement strand
TGGAGGTAGAACAAAGATGGTGGAGTAAAGGCAGGGACTAACCTGAACTCACCACTAAACCTCTCCAAATATCTTTTTTAAATGACTCTAAAAAAATTCTAGAGCAGCAGAACCCACAAAAAGATGGAAAGGAACTAACTTCTAGCCCAAGACAACTTGGAAGGTTGGCAGGAAAGGTCAGGTGCACCAGGTTGAGAGAGAAACACAGTCCAGTTACAGGCCACATAAGCACAAACAAAACCACAGCAAACCTGGAGCAGGCCTCGGGCAGGAGTGGTAGTTTCCAGATCTCTCAGCCCACAGACACCAAAGACAGCTTGGAAGGTCAGCAGGAAGGGGTTGTCACATTTGGGTAAGAGTGGAGCACAGTACAGCACACGCCCTGCCAGCAAACCAGGAGTTCCAGGAAACCAGGAACAGGCCTTGAAAGTAAATGAATTAGCAGCAGCAGCAACTTCTTCTGGAGTCCTCAGCCTGCAGACAATCCAGGTCTCGGTCCTGGGTGGCAGTGCCAGGGTAAGGAGGAGCACTAGCACACAGAGTTTGTGGTCACAGTGGAGGGAGGACCCTCCCCACAGTTCCAGGGCAGAAAAGAGTACTTGCGGTCACTCACAGACCAGAGCACAGAGCAGGAGAGTAGTAAACACCTCTCCTTAAATCATATCACCTTATAAGAACTAAAAACCTATAAATCCCTAGAAATATCTCTAGTACAAAACCCTTAAAGCTTGCAACATTGAGCCCTCCACCCCAGAAGCAAAGCCCTACTTTAACAAAAGGTTAAAAGTTAAGTTATAGGCTAGGAAAATGAGTAAACAGAAAAAAAAAGCTCTGCAGAAAGTTACTACGGTGATAAGGAAGATCAAAACATGTGCTCAGAAGAAGACAACAAAGTCAAAGCTCCTTTATCCAAAACCCTTCAAGAAAAATATGAATTGATCTCAGGTCATGGAAGTGCTCAAAAAAGATTCTGAAAATCAAGTAAGAGAGGTAGAAGAAAAATTGGGAAGAGAAACGAGAGTGGTGCAAGAAAATCACGAAAAATAGCTTGGTAAAGGAGACACAAAAAAATTACTGAAGACAATAATACCTTATAAAACAGACTAGGCCAAATGGTAAAAGAGGGACAAAAAGCCAATGAGGAGAAGAATCCCTTAAAAAACAAAATTGCTCAAATGGAAAAGGAGGTCCAAAAGCTCACTAAAGAAAATAATTCCTTAAAAACAATGAAAAAAAATTTACAGCAAGTGTATCTGACAGAGGCCTCATTCCTCAAATATACAAAGAACTAAGTGGAATGTATAATAAATATTATTCTCCAACTGATAAATGGTCAAAGGATATGAATGGACAGTTTTCAGATGAAGAAATCAAAGTTCTCTAGAGCAATATGAAAAAATGCTCTAAAAAGTATTGATTAGAGAAACACAAATTAAAATAACTCTGAGCTACCACCTCACACCTATCAAACTGGCTAATATGACAGAAAAGGAAAATGACAAATGTTGGAGGGGATGTGGAAAAATTGGGACACTAAAGTACTGTTGCTAGAGTTATGAACTGATCCAACCAATCTGTAGAACAATTTGACACTGTGCTCAAAGGACTATAAAACTGTATATATCCTTTAGCCCAGCAATAGCACTACTAGTTCTGTATCACAAAGAGATTTTTTTTAAAGCTCTTTTTGTGGTAACAAAGAATGAGAAATTGAGGGGATACATTTCAATTGGAGAATGGCTGAACAAGTCGTGGTATGTGATTGTGATGGAATACTATTGTGCTATAAGAAAGGAGGAGCAGGATGCCTTCAGAAAAACCTGGGGAGATTTATGTGAACTGATGCAAACTGAAGTAAGCAGAGCCAAATAATATACACAGTAATAGCAATATTGCACGATGATCAATTGTGAATGACTTGGCTATTCTTAGCAGTACAATGATCCAAGACAATTCTAAAAGACTTATGATGAAAAATGATATCTACCTCCAGTGAAAGAATTGATGGAGTCTAAATACACACTTTTTAAAAAACTTTATTTGATTTGGTTGGATTTTTAGAAATCTGTTTTCTTTCATACCACGACTAATATAGAAATGTTTTAGATGACTGCACGATAACCTATATCAAATAGTTTGCATTCTCAAGATGGGGGAGAGAGAAAGAAAGAGACTCTGGAACTCAAAATTTTAAAAAACTAATGTTAAAAATTATGTGTGTGTGTGATTGGAAAATAAAATACTTAAAACTAAAAAAAAACATTAAAAAGAAATTATGAGGGAATAGTTTTAGAAAAACCTGGGAAGACTTGTATGAACTGATGCAAAATAAAGCAAGTAGAACAACTTCTACAATAACAATATCGAAAGACAAGCAACTTGAAAGACTTGGGAAATCTGATCAACATAATAACCAATTATTCCATTGGTTATTAATTCCAACCAGCTCAGGATGAAACATACAATTCACGTCCAGATAGAGCTAAAAGAGTTAGCGGGCAGATTGAGGCATTTTTTTCTTCCTTTCTTCCTTTTCCTCCTTCCCCTTTAAAACATGTTTAAGGTGGGAATTTGAACTGCATGACTGTACATATTTATAACAAGTTTTGTTTTTCTTGCCATTTCAATGGGTGTCACAGTAGGAGGGAAGGAAAGAATTTGGAACTGAAAATAAAATTAAATTTTTAAAAATGAAAGGACAAAAACAGAAGAAAATGGAAAAATAAACATTATAGGAAAAAGAGGGAAGGGAACACATGCAGAGAAAAGAGAAGAGATATTCAGGGCAAAGAGCACCTAGATGGGTAAGGGAGGTAAAAAGCGAGAAAGAGAATTCAGGGCAATTAATGGGAGAAGAATGAGAGATGTTTGTGAAAGAAAGGCAGAATGGGAAGGAACCTCATAGAGAAAAAGGGAGAGAAAGACAGGTATAGAGAATGGTCAAAATCTCTCATCCCTTAAGCCCATGGCCTGGTCTCCATATCCCCTCTTATCCAGGCTTCTCTCCACAGCTTTAGCCCTAATTCTGCCTTAAAGCATTCTTGTGGTTTTTTCTTTGTTGTATTGCTGCATTCTTTGAAACTTGGCCTTTTTTGCTCCATAAGTGTCTTTTATTGAGGCTGTAAAGTATGAAGAGCTATTTTTCAAAGTACCTTGTCTTTTTTATTCTCAGCTTATATTTTTCTTGGGTTTCTAATAAGGTATTTTAAAGAGATCCTAGGCTTCCTGCAAATACCACGTGATATGGATGTAACCCTGGGTTCTCTAATCCTATTCAGGGCAGGGCAAGATCTTATAGGACAGAAGGTCTTTGAGGATAAACTGGGCAATACACACACAGACACATGTATGTGTGTGTGTCTGTATGTTTAGTATTATCATCACCAAGCTAAGTGTACAATCTCATCACTAGAACATTGGCTACCACATGATACATTCTTATTTTCAGACATAATTTATAAAATGGATTCATGAAATTCCTGGAAGTAATTTGCTTTTTAAATTCTATTTTTCTCCTAAATAATTACTACATTTGATTCTAATTTCCTTCTCTCAAACTGAATGGTCATATGGAATCACAGATTTAGGGCTGGAAGGAACCTCAGCGACCACCTAGGTTATTCTCATTTTACAAATGAGGAAGTTGAGACCCAGGAAGGCTGAAATGACTTATCCAGGGGTGGGGAACCTGCAGTCTTGAAGCCACCTGTGGCCTTCTAGTTCTCTGGGTGAGCCTTTTGACTTTAGTCCAAGTTTTACAGAACAATCCTTTTATTAAGAGGATTTATTTTGTAAAGTTGGATTCAGTCAAAGGATGGCACTTGAGGACGTAGAGGGTCACACATGGCTTTGAAGCAACAGGTTCCCCACCCCTGGACTTGTCCAAGGTCATATGGGTAGTTCAGTATCAGAGGTGAATTGGAAAGGTGTTTCCCATGAATATGTCTGTACTGTAATCACAAGAGATTTGCTCATGAGCTAAAGCTAAAGATCTTTTTTTACATGGAACAGCATCTTCAGCTTGAGGACTTCCAGAATATTTCCACTAATAAGGTTTAAAGCCATGTTGTAGTTTTACAACTAGAAGAAATAGGTTTTTAAATTGTGGGATGAGGTATTCAGCATTTGTTAGAAAACATGCCCTGGTCTTTAGCCTGAGGGTTTCTCATCTCTTGTAGTCCAAAAACTCCTTAACTTTAAGGCTTTAGACTTATTAAAAATGATTTATGAAATGACTGTGTTCTGGTGGGAAGTGGTGGGAACAGTGGCTTTGGAGTCAGAAGACCTGGGTTTAAATCCAGCCTCTGCCACTTGCTTATAGAGTGGTTAGGTGGCACAATGGTTAAAATGTCTGACTTGAAGTCAGAAGGACTCATCTTCCTGAGTTCAAATCTGACCTCAAACACTTACCAGCTATGTGACCCTGTGGAAGTTACTTAATGCTGTTTGCCTCCCATTCCTTATCTGTAAAATGAACTGGAGAAGGAAGTGGCAAACCACTCCAGTGTCTTTGCCAACCCTACCTAGGGTCCCAAAGAGTCAGACACAAGTGAACGATGACAAAATCTGCCACTTACTAGATCTGTGAACGAAACTAAGTGATTTAATTTGGAGTTGAAGGCTGGGGGAATGCTCTATACCCACATCTGTAAAATGAGGGCATTAGGTGAGATGGATTCTGAGGTCCCTTCCAACTCTCTATGTTCTTGCAATTAGGAATTATGTTGCTTAAAATGAGGGATGCCTGTAATGTGCAAGGAACAGAGTGGAATAATCACATTTTAATCCTCCATAACAGTAGGAAACAATTCTCCTAAAACCTCAGTTGACTCATATCTATAAAAGAGTTTAATTATAATGGCTCACAACATGAATAGACAGGCTGAGGTACAAAGTGGAGTTGCATCCTTTCCAGGGACCAGTCCAGTGTTTTTACTAATGAAAAAGTCATAGCTAGACTTAGAGCCCAAGGAAATGACCTTTATAGAAGCTAGCATGCTAGATTCCCCAAGACTTTAAGGGCCTGCCAAAGAGATCTTTACAATCCCTTCTACCACTTTCAGGGAGGACACCTTAAAAAAGCTGTCATATCTAGCCCTGCCTGAAATAAAGTATTTTAAACTGTTCTACACTGCCTTTAAAAAAAACAAATAAACATCAACAAAAAAGAGAGACACACTTCAAAGATTTTCATGTGAAATCACAACAGAATAAAAATTCAGAGGCAAAAATAGTCTGCCTGTAACTTTTAACAATGTATGCCCTGTTAACCTAGTTCCAGGGTAAGAGTATATAGGGATGAGTCATCCAAACCCACCCTGGCTATTAAATTCCCTCATCCCTCCCCTAACACATGAAGCTGGGAACTGGTTGCCAAGTAATAGGACATAACATATATAAATAAAATACAATTCATTGCTGCAAAATCTGAGTGTATTTCTTGGTCTATTTACCATTCCTTTTGCTTCTTTTGTCATTTCTTTCATTTATCTAAATTTCTGTGCTACATATTCCTCCTGGTGAAGCTCCAACAAAAATGAATGAATGAAAGGACGTTAGGAGCTTAGTAACTAAGCAAATGTGGGGATCAAGAACTATTTATAAGCCTCCTAGATAATTTAACTAAGAGACTTCTGGTAGAAAATGCATAAAGGACTGCAGAGGACTGGAGGAAGTGGTAAGACAAAGGAGTGGGTGGGAGCAGCTGTACTAAATCTTTACTTTTATAATTAGATAAGTAATGTATAACAACTTGTAAATAAAGCTGAGATTGCAGACAATTTTGAAAGCTAACTTGGGATTTCTTCTCTCTCTCTCTCCAGGAACTGAATATGGAAGATTGCTTGGTCAATACTGTAACAACAGAAGGGAATTTATTCTTTGCAAAGAACTCTAATGTGGTACCAAAGGACACGTGCTGGCGCCTGATTGTCTTATGGTTATATTACCCCGTATTATTCTCCATTCCATTTCATCTGTTCATCACGTCTCCTCAGTTTGTTTGTAAGCTTCTTGTGGGCACTGTGCCCATATCACAAGCTGGGGGGAGGAGGGGTGTAGCGTGGTCTGGTCGACAGAAGTCTAGACTTGCAACAGAAAGATCTGGGTTATTATCCTGCCTCTGACACTTCCTGGCTATGTGACTATGAACAAGATTTTTAGCCTATCTGATGCTCAGTTTCTGCTTCCGTAAAGGGGAAATGATAAAACATATAGCATATTCTTCATAGTACTGTTGTGAGGCTTAAACAATATAAAGTACTTTGCAGCAAATCATTTGTTGAACTTGGGCCAGGAATCTGTTGCATTTCCCCCTGCCCCCCACTTCTCTGCTGTTGCCAAAGGCTAGTTTACATGGACACTGGGGCACAGCTAATTCTAGGGCATAAGAAGTGGGCCCCTTCTGGATCTCCAAACTCCTAATAGATTCTCTTCTGGGAAGGTGGCCAGAGATCCAGGATCTCATTACCCTCGAAAATCCCACTCAGACAACCAATAAAGTACAGGAACTCTTAGAGGCCTCAGCAGCAGGCACTCCTTGTCCCTACAATTACAGGTAGGGAACTGGACGATACAGTGGCTAGAGTACTGGACTTGAGTCAGGACAACCTTGGTTCAAATCCTACCTCAGACATTTAGACTCTAGGCAAGTGATTTAACCCCTATGAACTTCAGTTTCCCTAGCTATAAAATGGGTATAAAAACACCTAACATCACAAGGTTGTTGACAGGTTAGAATGAGATTAGCACATGTAAACCTTAAAGCACCATATAAATACTAGTCAATATTATAGAGACTGTGATAATCAGCAATAGCCATAATTTTCCCCATAGAATCTTCACTATCTGCTGTTTCAATTTCCAGTGAGGAAACTGGACTTGTAAAGTAACTAATAGCATAACCTGTTCAAAGAAACTAGACATTGAGGTTGGTGAATGACTTGAATTCCTCCCATTTACTTGTAAAGGTGAGTTATGGAACCATATTACATTAGATTAAAAGGGGCAAGGTTATATGTGCAAATAAACATGACTAACTTGTAGGGTTTGGGGGAAAGGGGGAGGTGGGACAGGCAAAAGAGAACTGTGTTCACTAAGTTACTGCGTTAGTCCAAAGTGTTCCCAAATGACTTTTAGAATCCTCTAAAGTAGCTTTGAAAGTGTTGGTTTAATTATGTTTGGTATTGATATCTGGAATGGAGAATCATGGCTTTGAGAAGGCAAATGGCTGGAGCTAAGTGTTGAGAAACACAGGTATAACCTAGGCACTTCCTAGTTGGTAGTAACAGCTGGTATCTGTAAAATAGGGAGTGGCCAGAGGAGGAGAGCAATTAAGGAGTGGCATTTGGACCTGGGCATCTGAAAGCAGGGGTGTGAATGGCAGCGATGAAGAAAAAAATGAGTGGGTTCTGAATTCCAAAGCTGATCTTACCAGTGATTATTGTGAGGTCTTAAGACAGCTACTTAACCTTTTAGTGATTTTGTTTCCTGATATGTAAAATAAGAATAATTAGGCTCACCTATTTTTCTGGACTTTTATGAGGAAGGACTTACAAATGGTTGGGAAATATAAGCAGCTAAAGGAGTGCCTTCCAAATCTATATCCTGGAAACCTATAATCCTAGAAAGAAAAGGAAGAAGAAAGTGGGAAAGACTTCAGAGGTCACCTAGTCTATTTAATAGAGGAGGAAACTGAGTTGAAGAAACAAAGTTCTGAAGTCAAATATAACAAATTATTGGCAGAAAGTCAAGGATTCAAATCCAGGACTCTTAACTGCTCAGTGAAGAAGAGAACAAAGAAAAAGGATAATACTGTAGGAGAAAGAAATCAGGTAGATCATTGGCATTTGACTGTTTGGACGCAGATGTCAGTGAAAAAACCTAGACAAACAGGAAACAACTATTGGAAGTGAAGGTTTAAAGGACACAATCCAGCAAAACTGGTCTAGATACCAAATTACGAGATACAGTTTAGTGACTATTATTTGGCAACTTAAATATTATGTGTAGATAGATTTATTTAAAAGCATTATTATCATTATTATTGTTATCGTGATAACAGATGGACAGCCTGAATACCTTACTGGTACTCATGGAACATAAAAAAACCCTAGGGGAAGGTCTCCAGCATGTTGGAAGGATCTAATGCAGGACATGAGCGAGAATTACACCAGGTGAGATGGGCTGGGGTTTGCACTGTTGGACCTACATCAGTGAGATCCCACTTCCACTGAAGTACTTAAAACAAACATTTAAATTTAAAACAAACACCAATTAACCAACAATTCAAACAGATATGCAGCCAATATCCCTAAATTTGAACCATTTACATCTAAATCAGATAGAGACAGAAAATCACAAAATGATGCAAAAGTACACAAAAATGATTTTAGCAAAATGAAATCAATTTTAAAAAATCTTTTCACAAGATGTTAAGGTGTAAAACATTTTAAAATTGACAAATAATTCAATGTAATTTCAAATATAAGTGGCTTAAAAACAACCACACCCTTGGCCCCAACTAGAATAAACAGAACCATAATCTCTCTAAAATAAGTCACCCTTAGTATTACAGGCAACACCAAAGAGTTGATTTTGTTTTATACCCCGCAAGTCAGAAAATGTAGTCTGTATTGAAATAGTGGCCACAAGACTCATCTTTAAAAATCTAGAAAAGATATGGAGCCAAATCCTGAGGGGGGAAAGCCAGAAAAAGTCACAGCAAGTCATCTGTCCAGCTCAACTCAGCACAAGGAGACAGACAGGGAAGTCTAGAAACACTGGAGACAGGCCATGTGCATATACTCCAGAGCCCAGGGAAAGGCCTTGCAAGCAAGGCAAAAGGAGGTTTCAGATTCTGGAGTACCCCAAGACCCATAGCAAAAACAACTGATCTGCAAGACCAGGTTGAGGAGAATTACTGAATTACTGAATTAAGAATTACTGAACATTTATGATAAAAAAAAAGACCCTAAACATCATATTTGAAGAAATCTTAAAACTGCCCATATATCTTAGAAGTAGAGGGTAAAGTGGAAATAGAAAAAATTCACTGATCACCTCCTGAAAAGAACTCTGAAATGAAAACTCCTAGGAACATCATAGCCAAAATCCAGAGTTTCCAGATCAAAGTAAAAATACTGCAAGCAAGCAAAAAGAAAGAATTGAAGTAGTGAGGAGCCACAGTCAGGATCCTATATAATTTAGCAACCACCACTAGGAAGGACTAGAGAATTTGAAATACCATATTCCAGAAGGCAAAAAAAGATTGAGCTTTACAGCTAATAATAAATTATCCAGCAAAACTGAGAATGATGCTCCTAGAAGAAAAAAAAATTGATCTTAAATGAAATAGGGGACTTCCAAGCATTCTTGATGAAAAAACCAGAGTTGGCTAGAAATGTTGAAGTTCAAACACAGAAGTGAAGAGAAACATAAAAAGATAAAAAATGAATGAACAATGATAAAGGAATAAATGGAGATAAACTGCTAACATTAACTTATGAGGAAATGATACATGTCTCTTCTGAACCCAAGCATCAACAGGAGTCATAGAGAGAATAAAATTAGATAAGACCCGGGAGTGGCTCAGTTGTTCAAGATCATAAAAATGGAAAGAAAGGGAAAGATGAATACCCTAGTCCAGAAAGGAAGGGAAGGTTAGAGAAAATTATCTAATAGGACCAGATTATACAAGTAGACATCTTTACAAATATGGAGGAACCTAGGGGATGGGAGGGAGCAGCTGACACTTGAACCTCACTCTCATCTGAACTGCTGAAAAGAGGGAAAGCGGAGGAAAAGGGGAGAAGGAAGGAAAGAGAATTAGAGAGAGGGTGGACTAAAGGAGGGACTAGTCCTAAGCAAAACAAACTATGTACAAAAATATTTATATTTTTTATAAAAATTACATAATAAAAATATAGCTCTTTGTGTGGTGTCAAAGAATGGGAATCTGAGGGGGTGCTCATAAATTGAGGAACTGTTATAAATATAACGGAATATTTTTGTGCTGAACTCTCATTACTGTAATGACCAACCAGGATTCCAGAGGACAAATGATGAAACATGCTACCCACCTCCTGCGAATGAGGTGAAAGACTCAGAGTGCATAATGAAACAAATTTTTTTGGTCATAAGCCAGTGTGGAAAGTTGTTTTGATTGATTATATGTATCTGTAATGGGTTTTACTGTTCTTGTACTTTCAACTGCAGAGGTGGGGCTTGGGAAGAGAGATAAAAAGTGGGATTTTAGATAATTAAAACTTAGCATTTTTAAAAAACAAAAAAGTGCATGTTATAGCTCAATACTGTTCATACCAACACAGAAGTCATCAACATAGATAACTGAAATCTATAAATAACCTTCTGTTGGGGGTATAGTTCCACTCCCTGTTTCAGGAATATTTGTGCTACTGTTTAATAAATGTGGCCAATCAAGAAGTCATTTTCCTGTTCCCACTCCCCATTCTCCCATTAGACTCTAGATTATATGTGGGCATAGATAGTCTTATTCTTTGTATTCTCTATGGTATTTTTCATGTAGAAAGTGATCAATAACTGTGTATTGAACATTTTTTAAAGCAATACATTTACCTCCCTAATTATGTCTTGTTTAGGCTAATATTAAATTTTAGTTTGCATTCATTAAACACAAATGAGCTAAGTGAAAGTGTCTGGTATGTGCTGGGTAGCTAGGATAAGCACAACTAGAATTTTAAAAATAGCCCCAAATGATCTCCAAATCAAACCATCTCCACGTGGGTAATTACTGCCTCTGTCCAAAGCCTGGGCCTTCCACTTCAGGTCTTATGATGATCTGTTTAGCATCCTTCCCCAGTGACAACCCCACCTCACAAGCTGAATTCAATAGCCTCTGGAATCACAACTCACATTCTTTCTTTTATCCTTTCCTCTATCTTCTGTTGCCTGTGAAACCTGGGAGAGATGGTAATTTAGAAAGGTCAAAGTCATCTAACTGTATCCCAGACCATCACTGAGGATCATCTTGACTTTTATCTTGCAGCTAGATTTCAATGATCCTGGAGGAGTGAGGCTACTTTGCACAGCCCTGCCTCACTTAAATCCAATTCACAAGCAAGTCAAGATATCTCCTTCTTGAGGGCATTAGTCTTCTTTGAGAACAAAGGATAAACAACAGCAGTCATCTCCATTCTCCTCAACTCTACCTCCAGCATGCTAGCTGCTTCCATTGCTCCCTATGCCCTCCAGTTCCATAATGAACAAAATCTCCCTTTATACTGGGGCTTCTTACTCTCATATTTCTTCCATCTTCTATTACTAAAAAAAACTCGAGTAGAACTATATCAGTCTGCTCCCTTAAATGTTATTTGTCTAGTGGATGTTTTTTAGTTCAATATAACTTCTGATGGCTACTTCATTAATCTGGGAAGTAGGTTCCAAAGCTTTACGTCCAAGTTGTTGTTCAGTCATTTCGGTTGTGCCTGACTCTTTGTGATCCTATTTGGAGTTTTCTTGGCAAAGACACTGGAGTGGTTTGCCATTTACCATCTCCAGATCATTTTACGGATGAGGAAACTGAGGTAGAGTTAAATGTCTTGTCCAGGGTCCCTTAGCTACTTAAGTGTCTGAGGCCAGATTTGAACTCAGGAAAGATGAGTCTTCCCAACTCTAGGCCCTGCACGCTATCCATTACACCACCTAGCTGCCTTTATATCCACGTCTTGACCCCTTTCTCACCAAATATCAGTTCCACAATGAAAACACATAGCAAGTAACAAAGAAATTCATTTATCCAAGTCGACAGTAAAAGAGAACAAGAGAAAGTACACATAACAGAATACACATCAGACAAACCATCCCTTTAGGAGTAAGGTGGGTGAGAGAGAGAGAGAGACAGAGACAGAGACAGAGAGAGAGACAGAGAGACAGAGACAGAGAGAGACAGAGAGAGAGGGAGAGAGAGAGAGACAGAAAGAGAGGGAGAGAAACCTAAATCTAACAAAAAGAAAAGTTCTTCAAAGTCTCTACAGCAGCAAGCTGGGGGGTAGGGATATATATGATGGGGACTGCCAGTTCCTTTCATGTCATCTTCTTCCTAGAGTCTTTTCTTTCAGCAACCTGAAATGAGCCTGGCATCTCTCATCTTCTCTTAAAAAGCTGGAAGCCAGAAGCTCCCAAAGAGACCAAAAAGCCTGGACAAGATGGAGGAGAATAAAAGAAACTCAAGAGCCTAGAAGAGATCTAAAGAGCCCCTAAGAGTTCTCTCATGCTCTCCCCAATTCCTTCCCACACCTGACATAGGCACAAGGCACTGATCGCCACTGAGGAGAGAGTCCCATACAAATGGGTTTGGGACTTGGCTCATATATGGAAGGTGTCTTGTGAAGCATCCAAACGGAAGAGGACCTCCCTCTACGTGATGGGTTCCAACAGATGGATGCTTCTTTTTGCAGAAGACACTGTGCTGTCTGCATTGAGCTGTCTGGTAGGAGCCAGAGTGTGAGAATGTTAATGTAAAATACCCTGAGTAAATGTAAATAGTAAAAGAAGCTTGAACTATCCCATGGAAAAACTTGCACATGACCCTCGGCCATCCCTGGCACTATGCCTTCTTTGTTCTGCTTCTATACATCTGACCTACCCTAATTAAGAGCGGGTGTGGGAATATACTATTCAGTCCTCCTGCTGCCAAGGACCAGTCCTGTGAGTAAACTCCCCAAACTCCCCCAATTAACCCAATAAATCCTAATAAATCTACTGTCCTGGATTGGACTGCCCTTTTTTCTTTGGTATTTAATAGTCCCAGACTATTACACAAAGTTGAATGGCCAACTCATGAGTTACTATGGTTTTCATCTGTGTACAGTAATTTCCTCCACTAATAAGTTACCTAGAGGTATTGAGAGGTTATGTGACTTGCTCATTGTTACATAGCGAGAATGTGTCAAAGGACCTGACCTCAGATTTTCCTAACTCCAAGACTGGCTTACACAGTGCCTTTCTAAATTACAACTAGGTCCAGATTAGTGCAAATAATGAAACCCACCTAGGAAATGGTTGTATGTATTCCAATTCATACTAATCTAAGTTATAATTATATAAAATATCTTAATTTGCTTCAGACAAATAGAAATATGCATTTTTACTTTATCTCAATTAAAATTCAAATACTGTAACCATTACACAGGATTCATTATTTGCACTAACCAGGACCTGGCTGTACTAAATCCATACATGTGTCTGGCTTCACAATGAAGAAGTTGGGCCTACAACTGAATAAGAGAAAGACACTAGGTAGGATTGCATTTGGGAAACTGCATAGTACCTTTGGTGATCCTAAACTGTTTCCTGTAACACAAGCATTTAAACACAAGCATTTTTTCCAGTAATATTGTATGGGCACAAATCTCTGAATTCTCCATCTCTGAAGAACCAAATGGGCTAAAGTGAGATGGAAAGACTCTCCTCAACTCCCACTTAAACTAGCAGGTCAGGTTACTGCTTCCCCAAGAGTTCTAGGGGCTCTAAGGGCAGACGGTTTTTCTAATACTGTCTCACAAGCCACTACAGATCCATGAAGTGTGCATTTGTTGTTGCTGAGTGTTTCAGTCCTGACTCTCCATGATCCTATTTAGGGTTTTCTTGGCGAAAACACCGGAGTGGTCTGCCATTTCCTTCTCCGGCTAATTTTATGGATGGAGAACTAAGGCAGCAGGGTTAAGTGACTTGCCCAGGGTCATACAGCTGGTACATGTCTGAGGTCACAGATCTCAGTTGAACTCAGACTCCAGGCCCCTCATGCTATCCACCTAGTTGCCCACAACTGTGCTTTAGGAAGGGGCTCTTAGGAGACAGAGGCAGGCTGGCCTTGGAGTCAGAAAAGCTGGGTTCCAGTTCTGCCTGTGACAAATACTGGCTGAATGACTGAACAAGTCCCTTAAGCTTTCAGGGCTCAGGTCAGTTCTCTAAGAGTATAAAATTTCAGAGAAGGTGTAGGTCTGCATCCGTAGAGGGAATTTCCTCATTAGGAATCTCGTACATCCATGAAACCTCAGAGCCTTGTCCCCTCTTCCCACACTTTTGTCAGACATGTAGACAGCGGAGATGAAAAGAGGAAACTGCTCTCAAAGATCTTACATTCTAAGGATTAAGAACCCAAGTTATTCATGTAGGTTAAGGGCCTATACCTATACGGTAACCAATAATAATCGTTTATGTACTTGCCGCCATTTCCAAAATACCTTTAAAAAGTGTCAGCGCTGAAAGCTCAAAGACAGGAGGCTAAATGAAAATCTTTTCGCCTCTCATTTGGGAACCACCCAAGCTTCCCACGTAATAAGCTGAAAGGCCGTCGGACTGTTTGCGTGGTTCTGCTGCTCATCTGGACCTGGTTGTAGGGTCACTTCACTTTCCCGGCCTCAGTTTCTTCCTCTGTAAAGCGAGAGGACTGGCTTTGACTTTTTAGCCTCTCACAGTACTAACATCCTGCGCTTCTGATTCCCTCATTTCACCCAGACGTTGCGAAGGGCCCCATCCCGAAAACAAAACAAAACAAAATGAAAAAAAAAAAAAACACTTCGGGTTTGACGTTCTTCTCGGCGGTGAGTTATTCCAAGCCTCCCCAGGGAGAGAGGTGGGGAAGGGGGTGGGGGTAATTATTAACTGAAGGGTTTCTGCCTCTTGAAGTCAGGAAGGCCAAGCTGGGAGGAGTCGGCTCTCGAGAGCCGGGAATCGTGACACCCTCCCGAGACCCAGCTCAGAACCAGCTCCTCCGGCCGGGGGGCATAAAGATGACCGGCAGGCTGGAGTTCCCCTGAACTGCGCCTTCAATGCGCAGGCGCGAATGGCCTTCTTCCCGTAACAGTACTAGGCTTGCGCAGCCACCGGGGCGCTCCAGAGCGAACGAGCGCGCACCCGGCGTTTCCATCGCTTCCTCCCCTCTCCTCTCTCTCGGCAGTCCATTCCCTCTCGCCCGCGTTTCCCCCGCATGAAGTTTAAGCGCGCGTGTACGCGCGGGAGCCCAAGACGGCGCGGCGCGCACCCGAGGAAGGGACGATGGAGCTGGGGCTGGTGACGCCTCCCGCGCGCGGGGCTCTACGTCACGGCTGCGTCTGTAGTGGCGGCAGGGCTGCCGTCGGCGACGGCGGCTTAGGCAAGCGCCTTGGCTTCTCGGGCGGGCGGGGGTGGGGTGGCTTGGCTTGGCAGCCGATGGAGTAGACGACGACGGAGAAGACGAGTCCGGCTCCTCCTCTCCCTTCGCCTCCTCCCTCAATCCCCACCGGTGAGGAGCTTTCGCCGCCGCCGCCGCCGCCAGCCCCAGCCGCTGGTCACTGCTGGGGCCTCGGGGAGCGCCAGGCCGCCGCGGAGCTTCCCCTTTCCCCCCCTTCCCCCGCAGCGGCCAGCCAGGTCCCCGCTGGCCGTAGCCGGCCTCCGCAGGAGGGGAACGGCGGGCTCCCCATTCTTTGCCGCTGCTGGGGGCTCCATGTGAGAGACGGGCCTGGGCCTCGCCGGCTTCCAGCTGCGTGACTGACCCGCTTCTCTGAGCCCCGACAGGCCACCTCATCTCCTCCCCGCCAATCTCGGGGGTCCCTCCGCTGTCACCCCAGCCCGGGACCGCGCTCCCTTCCCTCCCCCCCAGCCCCCGGGGGGGAGCGGTGACAGACAGTGAAGGGGGAGGGGGTGGGGGTGGGCCGAAGGTGGGGGCGCCCCCAGCCCAGCCCCCTCGGAGGATCGCGAAGACCCCCCCCCCTTGGACCCGTGGAGCA